>CM042482.1:11182500-11735000 GCA_023621385.1 Quercus gilva | reverse complement strand
ATGAAGCTATAGCTGAAATATTTTTCAATGCCTGATTATTACATAATAAGTGACAATGCAGCACCAGGCTTATGATCCACACATCCAAATCAGTGACTCTTCTAAGTGTTATGATAAGCAATTACTTCTTTTAATAACCTTTAAATTTTCCATGAACTGAAAGCCGTGTCATTTGGTTTTAGTTGAACTATCAAAAGTTCTCTTTCATATGTTTTTAATTTCTCTTTATGTACATTTCAAAATCAAACAACTAGCTCGCCACATACTTTAGAAGAAGCTCATGCAAACTAACCAAGTTGATGACCTAGGAAGCACAGACACTTCATTTAGGGTGTTGTACTCATGTGGTATCTGTGTAGTATCTATGTCATACCAATGTTGTACTAGTCATTTAATGTTATAATTTTTCAAAAATTGCTTGTGTCACCATATCATGCCCATACCCGTGTCCATGTCCATACTTCCTAGCTGAGGACTAATAGTCTAATATGATTCTACTCTGCTGAATTAATATAAAACTTATAATTATATGATATTTATAGTCTGTTCTGTCGAGACTGACCACCTTTAGAAGAGATTTTGGAATCATGAAAGAAGAACAAGGTTGGCATGCTGCATCTGGAGGGATACCTTGACTGCATGCATCATAACTTTAACTGAATCTTGTGTACAGCTGACTGTAGAATATCAAGCAAGATTAGCTTCATATCACCAGTTTCTCCTAAATGAGAAAAGCTTACACTGTTTGGTCGGCATATGCTACTGACAGTGGTGGATTTCATACAGTTTTGAGACAGAATCTCTTATAAAAAAAAAAAAAAAAAAAATCAAAGGACCTGAATTTCCCAAGAAAATTGAATCATATTTAGATTTTTTTTAATAAAAAAACCTCTAGCTGATGAACGAATCTAGTAACCGAGTCTTTTCTCTTATATTTCCCATATAAAGTTACAAGTTGATGCAATTCCTCTCTCTCTCTCTCCCCTTACAGGAGGCTTGCATTTTCTAATTTGGATTTCTGTTTGCCTAATTTATGAGGTCCTTACCTTATTGAACTCTTTATTTAATTTGCATGAAACCCAATGAAATGAACCTTGATAGCACAAAGCTTGAATACTAGTAAATCGGATGAACAGGAGTATCAAATATCTGAGTATAACTTTAATAAATATATTAACTAGTAGAAATGACAATACTAGCTCAAGCAGTTTTTCTCACACATGGTTCTACCCCATAAAACCTTGTATTATATTTGAGGATTTCGGAGTTGATACATGATTATATATTAGGCATTCTGTTTTCATTTCAGGGTGATGTATGTCAGGCCAGCAGTGCTTATAATTGATATGTGAACTTCCTTAAAATTGCCCAGAGTCAGAGTTTTCAAGTCTCACTCTTCATTTGCTTGCATATAGCATCTTCTAAAATAAGTTGTATCGGAGCTAATCCAGAATTTGTAACAAGATAAAGAGTTGTGGCCGTTCTTCTCAAATAATAAGTCTCTATGTCTCAATAAAGAATATAAATCTGTAGCCCTTTTTCAATCTCGCAACTATTTTATTTGTACAGCAATACATGTTTCAATTTTAGCTTCACATACATTTTTCAATTAATTTGAATAATTAAATAATCCAGTTAGTCAATGCTCTTATAGTGTATAATAATGTGATAATTCACTTTTTTTGGACAAGAAAAGGGAAATTATCAAGAAGCCTCACTTTAGAATCAATAAATTAAAGCTTTTGCTTATTTTTCCAACCCATTTTCCACTTTTAAATTCCAAAACTTTATCTGGATTATATTGAAAAAAATAAGCCTGGAGAAGGTCTAGATGTTCATGGAAATGAGTTTCTGTTTGTATATCAGTTTTATCTGTTATCAGCAAAATTACTCTTGTATTACCAGCAATATTATGGTCATACTTCATTGTGTGCTTGGAATCTGATTATCCATTTCAAAAGGAAAATTATTTGAGAAATAAAAGAAATTGAATAAGCTGTTGATTTGAAAATACTTATACAGTACAACCCAATATGTCAACAATAGAAGGTTGGTTAATCATAGGACCTTTGATAAAACTTGATTAGAGGATGCATTCCTGAAATGATAGTAGATGGAACAATTGAGATATATGGTTCTGTTCCAAATATGTAAGTTGTCTAGATGCCTGTGGATTATTAGATACTAGAGAGCTGGTTGAAGATTTTTAAGCCCCTTGTGATGTTAGAGGGATTGAGAACTCATAAGAATTACTTTTCCTTAGCTTAGCTTTGTACATCAATGTGTTGGGTTATAGGGACTGAGAACCCATCAAAAATTAGTTTTTTTTCGCTGAGCTTTGGACATCAATGTGTTGGTGGAATGTAATACAGGCTCTTTGGAGTCATTGTTTTGGACACAAATTTACAGTGTAGTTAAGAGTTTTGTTAGGACATTTCTTGGTTATGGCCTTTAAAATGATTTTGAAACTTGTTACAGTGACATAAGCTGCCACTACAACTTAAATTACTGCCTTAGAGAACTCTTTTGGTAACTACAAACTTAAATTCGTTATGAAATATTCAATTCAAGTCAGTATTGATCACCTTAACAAGCTGAAGTTGTCTCTATATCAGCTAAGAAAACAAATATGTTGGAACCTGTTTAAGGCGACAAATGTCATCAATACAAATCCAACATGGCCTCAGTAAAAGTTATTGGCAACTATACTCATTAGTCCATTAATTACACAAAGTTTATATCAATTCAAATTGTGTCACATGGACAAATTGTGATTTGCCTCTATATCTATTGAGAAAACAAAGCCTTTAAAAAAAATGCTGTCTTATTAAGCAAAGCTAAAGTGATGTGCCAGAAAACATGTATAGATTAAGCTGCAATACATATTGCATAGCCATGTTCATATTGAATACTTGCTACTATTCTTATAAACATTGAAAGATAAATAAAAAAAACATCCTGAAAAGGGTATGTATTGTACTCAGCCTAGCTTTTTCAAGTTTCTTTCCTGCCATTGAGTCACACATATTATCATCAAAAGGACTTGAAATTTTTTGATCAAGTGCCATCCAAAGTCAAGCTTTCTTCCCCTCTCCTTTCACCAACTTACCTACAAATTCATTAATGTTATTATCTGAGCTTCCACCTAAACTAACAGCTCTTATTAGAAGCTTTCTCCAATTAGTTGCCCTCTTTATAATCTCTTCACTTCTTTCTCCTACTGTAACTTCTTTTATACACATCTCTAGCTCATCCATTGTCACGATCCCCTCTTTGTTCTTCTTAGCCTTTACTCCCACCTGCCACAACTCCTCCACAAATTTAGCATTAGTTGGCTGATCACTCCACTGTGGCATTGCTACCATTGGCACTCCTAGGCTCAAGGCCTCCAATGTTGAGTTCCAGCCACAATGTGTCACAAAGCAAGCCACAGCTTGATGTGCCAGCACCTGTAGTTGATTGCACCATGGTACAACCAATCCTCTTTCTTGTGCTGAATTAATAAATTCGATTGGAAACTTGTTTATGGAATCTTTTGCAACCAACAGAAAATGCATATTGCTTGCTATCAAACCACATGCAATTTCTTCAGCCTGTTTAGCTGTTATGTCTGCCATGCTTCCAAATGATACATATATCACTGACTTTGGTGGTTTCATCTCTAGCCAGCTCAAGCACTGGTCACTACTAAGCTCCAAGAGACTGGCGCCATAAGCTATGTCTCCACTGATCTGCTGATCTAGGTAGGCTGATGGCACCATTGGACCAACCATCACCAAGGGCCAGAGTCCTAACATGGCCCTAACTAGCTTTTCAACAATCAATGAACAAAATGAAAAAAATATACAATTATACAAATACAGGTCTTACTACTTGGCATATAAAACTATAATGTAGAATTTGATAGATTTGGCTCCTAATCTTTGATTCTCAAAAAAAAAAAAAAAAAAAGAAGACTCCTAATCTTTTTTTTTGACAAGTGAGATTCCTAATTGTTGGCCATTTCTAATTTCAATAAAAGCATAAATAAAACACATGATTTCCAAATTTAAAAAGTACAGTTATATATTTCATACTTATCCATTGTCCAAGATTATCCTGAACATATTGAGAAGCAGTAAATAAAAATCTATAGTTATATATTTCATATTTATTCTTGTCCAAGATTATCCTGAATATATCGAGAAGCTCTAAATTATTTGGAAATTCCTTGGTTTTCTGATCTCATCTCATCCAAAATTAAAAAATAGGAATTCACCTATTCCATCATCTACTTTTTTCCCTCTTAACATCATTTGATTTCTCAATTCCCATGATTATCTTTCGGTTTCAATTTATTTCTGGCAGATTATTTAGTAATGCTATGACCCTGATTTATTTAACCATGTTCATATAAATCAATGTTTCCAAAATATGTTTCTTCCTGGCATCTATTCTTAACAATATAAAGTAATAGAACTACCTATGCGAAAAAAAAAAAAAAAAAAAAAAAACATACATATCATAGTTAGTTAAAAGAAAGTTACCTCACTTTCCAACTCTTCAGAACTGTTACAGAATACCCAGTCATTTTTATCCAAACATCTAAATTTTTCCATGATAACTGCCAAATAAGCAGAATTACTTGAAGGCTGCGCAAGAAAGCTAGGCAAGTCTGCAGGGCCAAGCGAAGGTAGTCCAGGCAACAACACAGGCTCAGTTGCTTGCTTCTCTGGCAAAGCCAGGCGACCATGATCGATATGCCAGTACATGGAGCACACAGAAGCTGAGTTCGTCAAGAATACTGCAGCATAAATGCCAAATTGCCTGGACACATCAAGAGCCCATGGAAGCAAAGAGTCATACACAACACAGTTTATTGGTGAGGCTGAGTCTTTGAACTTTGATATGAGCTCTGATAGAGTTCTTGAACCAACTGATTTAAAGGACTCTAAGTAGGCTTCTGTACTAGGAGCTTGCTTATATCCACCTTCATCATAGCCATCTGAGATGGGCTCAACACCAACAGTGGTCGCATGAATGGACTTGACAGTGTAGTGGGTTGTGGCTAGAGTGGCCTTGAGACCTTTGGAGGCTAAACGTTTGGCAAACTGGAGGAGTGGGTTTATGTGGCCTTGGGCAGGATAAGTGAGCACAATAACATGACCTTTTTGGCTGCTCATTTTTTCTTGCTTTCAGGGATTGACCTTGATTTGATGAATAGAAGACATACTTATAGGCCTTACTTGAGGAGCCTTGAACTTATTTACCGTGGAAAATTTTGGCTGAATATTAGAAAAGTCGTTCGCCCATTTTACTTTAGTGGCCAAATTTGGTGAATAATTTTTTAAATTCTGCAGATTAGGTATTGAATTTTTTGTATCAGCAAATATAAAAAAAGGTATTGAATTTTTCAAGTTATTGGTTTCAAAATAAACTGGATTTGGACCTACCACTCCATAGGTTTACATGATATATGTTTTTTTAATAAATAATTTAATACTTATAATAGTGAAAGAAACGGAATTCAAATTGTAGTTCTCTTATTAATAAAGGAGAATATGCTATATAAACGAGCTTAAGGCTTTTAGATTTTTGCATAATATATGTTTTGTTAGTCAATTTAATCCAATCATAGAAACCAAGCATAAGATTTGGCCAGTGCTAATTTTTAGTTTCAATAAAGTCCACTTGATAATCTAACCAAGTTGGATTAATACTATATATTAGAATTATGGTTTAATAGTTAAATTCACAATTTTTTAATCTTTTGGAACAATAATAACTTATCATGATATCAAAGTAATAGATATTAACTTTAATAATTTATCAATATATTAAAAAATTAACAGGTATTTTTAGAACATTTGTTAATAAAGCATTTCAAAAAATTTTTAGTATCATAAAATATTTATATATATATATATATATATAAAAACAATCAACTACTTTTTTTTTTCATAAAATTTTAAAAATATATATTTTTTAAACCAATACTATAAGCATCAAATTAACTTTTCCCTATTATACTTCCTCTGCGGAAAGATACATTGAATTATTGCAATCCCATGATACATTCAAACTGTCGTGTTCCAAAAGTAAGTCTTGTACGAATATTTTTTAATTATTCTAGATGCTGACTAATGAAATTATGTGTGCGTTTAGCATGAAATTTATCAGTTTATTTTATTGTTCAATTTATTTTTACTATTATTTATGGTCTTTAATATATTTTTCAGTATTATTCATAAGTCTAACGGTACTATTTCAGTTAACCTTTACTTTTATTTATAATATTTTTAGTAATAAATTTTAAATTTTAATGAAATAAGCTAATTCTAAACCCACTTTATATGTGTTTGGATCTAACTTATCAGATCCACGTTTTGCTTCTTCCGCGTTTTTCTTTTTTTTTTTTTTTTTTTTTTTTATCAAACCCACATTTGTTGACTTTTTATAAGTGAACAGTGTATCTGTGCACTGTTTACGGACCCACAAATTCCACTTTTCAACCACTTTTTCATTAAAAATTAGTCCTATGATACTATTCACACATTTAAAAATTATTTTGCAATAATATTTTTAATTTTTAATTTTTAATTTCAACAAAATAAGTTCTATCCAAACAAAGCTTTTATGTATTAAACTTATCAGTGTTGACTCCAATTTCGCAATATCTTCTGATAAGGTTAAGGTGCTTTTAGGGGATGACGTTATTTCTTTTTTCTATTTTCTTAGTAAAGAAGATTTTATTGGAAGGACGTATACATTTCGTCTCTCCCCTGTAGGAGTCTTTTTCTCTCTTCACTGGTAGGAGTCCTTTTCTCCCCTAGCTTATGCGTGGGGCTCTCTCTTAGATTATTTGTGCCTTGCAATAGAGTATGATTCATCCAGTGGCTTAGTATGGAGCAAGCAATTCTTGATGGACTACAAAACTTACAACTCACCAAAGAAGAAGAAGAGGACATTCAAGTCACAATACGAGAAAGAGCAGATCTCCTAGAAGAATGCACCCTCAGTCTCTTTGGAAAGCTTCAGTCAGACAGACAACAAAACCAACGTGCTTTAAAGAGCACTCTCAGGGCAGTATGGAAGATGGGATCAGATTTGAGGATAGTTGAAGTAGGTAATGGTATACTCCAGTTCAAGTTCAGCTCACAATATCAGATGGAATGGGTTGAAAGAAATGGACCATGGAATTTTGACAATAATCTACTCCTACTGTGTCGTTGGAAAAAAGGTCTTTCTGCAGCAAATATTGTGTTCACGCACTCACCCTTTTGGGTCCAAGTATGGGGGCTACCCTTTGAGTTAATGGCAGAAGAAACAGGGAAGGACATTGGGAGCAGAATAGGCACCTATATTGAGACTGATAAAAGGTCATGGCAAACGGATCAGGCCAAATTTATGAGAGTTCGGGTGGCCTTGCAACTCGATAAACCACTCCGCAGAGGTGGGTACGTTACAAACATGGAAAAGGATAGAATGTAGGTCACTTTCAAATATGAAAGACTCCCAACTGTCTGCTATGGTTGCGGCAGGCTTGGCCATGACGAAAGACACTGTGCAGTGTCACCAAGTGTTCGAACAGCTGATAACCAATATGGTGACTGGATTCGGGCAAACGGGTTTCAAAAAGGGAGTCAAGGAAGAGAAAAATCCAATAAGTCAGACAGCTATCCTTCAAGAAATGAAAGTGAAAGATCAGAATCGCCACTGAGGAAGAACAGCACAGAGGATCCAACGGCTAACAGTAGTGGTGGAGATCAACGATCAAGAGGAAATCAGGGGCTGGAAAACACTGACAGCGTTGGTGAGATAGGTGAGGCTGAGTTGACAAGGAGTCAGGTGGCTTGTCAGTCAATCCAATGGGACAACTCAGATGCTGGTAGTCTCGAGGTAAAGAAAGGTGATATCCCGCGCAACAGCTCTCTCACGGCAGTAGTTAAAGGAAAGGAAAAAATAAGTGTGGATAAGAGCTCAGTAGTGGGCCAACAAAAGCCCAAAGGAAGAGAAGAGCCTGAGGTAACGAGCCCAATTAAGCCCAATCTGAATGCAGATGCAGAGAAGGTAGTGGGCTATCTTGACAACAACAACGATAATGAAGGTAAGCCCAAAACTAAAGCATGGAAAAAATTAGCTAGAGTACAGGGCCCAAATAGTGATACAGATATGGCAGACCAAAGGATTGGGATTGGAAATAAACGTATATGTGGTATTGAAGATTTAGAAACTAAGGAAAAGAGAGTTACTAAGAAGACCCGTGGTGAAGCTCTCCCCTCTGATAAGCAACAATCTAAGGAAACGGCTGTGGCTGCTGGACAGCACCGCCGAAAGCAATGATCGCCTTGTGCTGGAACTGCCGGGGACTTGGGACCCCCCGGTCAGTTGGTGCGTTACGCGAGTTAGTGCGGCGATGGGATCCCATAGTGGTCTTCTTAACAGAGACAAAGAAGAAAAATGCAGGTATGACAAAAGTTAGGCTGAAAATTGGTTTTGAAAACGGATTCTATGTGAAAAAGGAGGGGAAAGGTGGTGGTTTGGCAATGCTCTGGAGAAGAGAGGTGAACCTTGAGATTAAGAGTTACTCAATGCATCATATTGATGCTGTGATAACAGGGGAAGGGTCTGGATTTCAATGGAGAATAACAGGTTTTTATGGGCATCCTGAAACCCATCGTCGAAAGGATTCATGGGACTTTCTTGATGCGTTGAACCGCCAGTTCAAAATGCCTTGGTTGTGTTTTGGAGACTTTAACGAGATTCTTTCGTTGAAGGAAAAAATGGGTGGTGTCCCAAGGTCTCAAAACCAAATGGAGAGTTTTCGTGGGGTTGTTAACCGATGTGGGTTTAAAGACATGGGCTATTGCGGAATGGATTTCACCTGGTGCAACCAACAGGAAGGTGTGGACAGGGTATATTTGAGGCTTGATCGTGCTTTCGCAACTTTGGATTGGCTTGAGCATTTTCGCAATTACAAAGTTCACCACCTAGTGGATACTACATCTGACCATTGCCCCCTGCTTCTTACGGAGGCTAGCACCCTTAGGCGTAGTAAGGAACGCAGGTTCCATTTTGAAGCTCTGTGGACAACCAGGGCTGATTGCAAAGAAGTCATTGAAGAAGTGTGGAAGAGTGGCACCAACCTTAGTACTCCGAGTGGTCTTGCTGCAGGGCTTAAGCAATGTTCCAATGCTTTGAGTAGTTGGAGTATGGGTATCTTTGGGCATATACCGAAAAAGATTGAGGAAAAGAAGAAGAAGCTACACAAGCTGACTGTGCAGGATGAGGAGGGGCAGAATGGAGCTGAAATTAATAGTTTGAAGAAGGAAATAAATGAATTACTTGATGGGGAAGAAGTGTGGTGGCAGCAGAGATCAAGGGTTAGATGGTTGGGGGAAGGTGACCGCAATACAAAATACTTTCACAACCGTGCATCGGAGAGGCAAAGAAAGAACACTATATTGGGGCTTTGGAATGAGAATGGAGTCTAGTGTGAAAGCAAAGAAAGTGTTGCTGCCACGGCTATCTCCTCTACTTCGAGAACATATACACTACTACAAACCCAACCAGAATTGATGAAGTAGTTAACCTCATTCCGATCAAAGTCTCTGGAGAAATGAATGACAGCTTGGTTCAAAACTTTACTGCAGAAGAGGTCAGAATCGCTCTTCAACAAATGCACCCAAGTCGAGCTCCCGGCCCCGACGGTATGTCAGCCATTTTTTATCAGAAATACTGGAATATTGTAGGCTGTGATGTTACTAGTATGGTGCTTAATGTGCTTAATTTGGATAACCCCATGACTGATTTAAACAAAACTAATATCACTCTTGTGCCAAAAGTAAAACAGCCTACCAGAATGAAGGAGTTCCGGCCCATTAGCCTTAGTAATGTTGCCTACAAGCTTATCTCCAAAGTTCTTGCTAACCGCCTCAAAGTAGTTTTGCCACAGCTCATTTCAGAAAATCAGAGTGCCTTCTTACCGGAGAGACTGATCACAGATAATATTCTAGTGGCTTTTGAACTTATGCACTACTTGGATCATAAGAAGGATGGAAGAGATGGGTTCATGGCTGTCAAGCTTGACATGAGCAAGGCTTATGACAGAGTGGAGTGGAAGTTTATTGAGGAAGTAATGCGAAGATTGGGTTTTCATGAACGATGGATAGGGTGGATTATGAGATGCATCACCACTGTTTCATATTCCATCATTATCAACGGAGAAGCACATGGCAACATAGTTCCCTCTCGGGGGCTGCGTCAGGGAGATCCGCTCTCTTCCTACCTCTTTCTATTATGTATGGAAGCCTTTTCAGCACTGATTGAAGAAGCAAACAGAAACAACGCCCTCACCGGTATATCTATTTGCAGAGGTAGTCCGAAGGTAACTCATCTATTCTTTGCCGACGATAGCCTACTCTTCTGTAAGGCAGAAAATCAGGAGTGTAACAAGATGGTGGAGATTCTTAAGCAGTATGAGGCAGCCTCAGGTCAGCAAGTGAACACAGACAAATCATCTGTGTTCTTTAGCCACAACACAGCACCTTCTATGAAAGAGGAAGTGATGGACATCCTAGGACCATGCAACATACAAGACATGATAAGTATCTTGGTCTCCCATCTCTAATTGGAAAGTCCAAAAACCAAGTCTTTGCTGAAATTAAAGAAAAGGTGGGGAAGAAACTCTCCGGCTGGAAGGAAAAGATGCTTTCGATGGGGGGAAAAGAAATACTTATTAAGGCAGTAGCGCAAGCAGTCCCCACCTATACTATGGGCTGTTTTCTATTGCCTAAAGGTCTCTGTGAGGATTTGGAGGGGATGATGAGGAATTTTTGGTGGGGTCAGCGCAACCAAGAAACAAAGATGGCTTGGGTTGGTTGGAAAAAGATGTGCAAGGCGAAGATGCATGGGGGCATGGGTTTCCGCAATCTCCATGCTTTCAATCTAGCTATGCTAGCTAAGCAAGGTTGGCGCCTTCTTACGAACCCAAATTCCTTGGTGGCTCGCATCTACAAAGCAAAATATTACCCCTATGGAGATGTGTTAGGGGCGAAGCTTGGAAGCAATCCCTCGTATGCTTGGCGTAGCATATATAACAGCTTGGAGGTCATAAGGAGGGGTTCTAGGTGGAGAGTTGGAAATGGGAAACTTATACACATTTGGGAAGATAGATGGCTCCCCACCCCAACCACATATAGAGTATGCAGCCCTACGAGAATCTTTGATGATTTTCCTATGGTTTCCTCCCTCATTGACGAGGACACAAGGCGTTGGAAGGCTGATATTGTTCGTTCCATCTTTCTACCATTTGAAGCCCAGACCATACTTAACATTCCTCTCAGCTTTAACTTACCTGAGGACTCCATTGGCTGGATTGGAAACAAACGTGGGGTTTTTTCTGTCAAGAGTGCGTATTATGTGGCCTTAGCACTGGTGGAGCCGCACATGGACGCTGAAAGCTCAATTGGAGACTACAGGACCCCCCTTTGGAAGAAGATGTGGCAACTGAAGCTACCTGCAAAAATCCGAGTTTTTGCTTGGAGGACTTGTATGAATGGACTGCCTACTCGGCTAAACTTAGAAAATAGGGGAGTTAGAATTGAAGGCTCATGCCCATTATGTGAGAAGGGTCCAGAAAGCATCAAACATGCATTAGTTCAATGCAAGAAGGCCTGGGAGGTTTGGTGGAGTTGGTAGACCTGTCCAATAAATTTGGGAGAATGTAACTTGGACATCACAGACATAGCTTTGCAACTTATGGAAAAGGGGACAGATGTGGATTTGGAGATCTTCTTCGTCACTGCTTGGTCAATCTGGTACAATAGAAACCAGGTGGTACATGAACAGCCTTACCTCACTCCCTCTCAGATTTGGGATTATGCCCAAAGACTTCGGTGTGACTATAAGGGTGCTATAACAGCTTGCTTTTTTAGGCAGCAGCCCCCTGATGTCGGCTGGGCAGCCCCACCTCCTGACACGTTCAAAATAAATGTAGATGGAGCTACAGCTGATGATGGTAGACAATCTAGTGTCGGGGTTGTGATACGTGACTGCAGAGGTATTATGGTTGCTGCAAGAAGCGTTTTGTTGAATGCTTCCTATGATGTGGAGACTACTGAAGCTCTCGCTATTGAGGCTGGGATTCTTTTGGCTGTTGAATTAAAGCTTCCTCAGGTAATTATAGAATCTGACTCCCTTATTGCTGTCCAAGCGGTGAACTCTGAATCTTGCCATGGAACTATGGGCCCTGTTATCCATGGTGCTCTTAACTTGCTTAATCAGCTTAGAAGTTGGAAAATTATACATCTGAAAAGGGACTACAACAAAGTGGCCCATGAGCTTGCACAGCATGCTAGGAAGGCAAAGATGTCTCAGACCTGGATGGGGTCCGAGCCCCCTTGGCTTCATAATTTGCTTTTGTTTGACAGATCAAAGTGTTAGTGCTGGCTTTGTTTTTCTGCCTTGTTGTATTTCAATCTCAGTTGTTAATGGAAAATCCAAGTTTCATTTCAAAAAAAAAAAAAAAAAAAGAAGATTTTATTGGAAGAAAGCCCCCACAATTGGAACAGGATCACCCCCCAATCCCCCCATCTACATCAGCCAAAACTTTGTGAGCAATAGATACGGAAATGAATCCAACAAAAGGAGTACAAGAGCTTTACACAGCAGTAAATGCTTCTCTGATAATATGAGAAGCATACCAAAAAGAAAAAAAGATATAAGTTGCCTATCATATTTTCACAACAAATTACAAAGTAATAAGTTTTTATTAGTTTTAATTTAAATATACCACTAAAATTATCATTTTGTCCATCAATAACAACTCATAATAATTTACCACTTAAAATTTATTGTGAAAGCGTTATAAAAATATTGTTGTTGCCCAAAAAGCACTGACACAATTTTCTTAGCACCCAGTAGAGGCCAATAAAGAGAATGGTCTTCTTCTACAACTGCCAATCAATTCTTATAAGCAACTTGCACAATTAGTAAAACTAGAAGAAGAAAAATAAAATTAATGAAAAAACCTCTTATTCATTTAATAAAAATAATACACTAGTTCAAAATGAAATTACATTACTAAATTGCAAGTCAGGTCCAAGTAGTTAATTAACCTGATAGACTGTAGTTTGGCACAAAACCAAAAGCAAATCTGAAGAATTCCTGTAATTGAGTAGTTATAAGTCTTTTAATCAAATAAACAAAGGTTATGTCATTGAGTTACAAAACTCTTGGCATTATTATGAATTATGAATTAAGACATAAAAATAACTTTTATTGAACAAACAATCTCATACAGAACTATAACCCAACATGAAAGCTACAGGATGTTATGCACCCTGGTATCACTGCTTTACATATTTGAGCAAAAACCAATACCAGAAAGGCAGAAACTTGCCCTGATATTGTCAAAAAAACATCTACATATTTACAACTTGATGTAAGCAGGAAGATAGTTCTATGATCTTTCACCAGAAGACGAAGTACTTAACTACCATTGTATTTACGTCTACCAAGACCTCCAACTTGTCTCACCAAAACAGCACGCAAAATCTTAGCGGCAGCACTCACTAACACTATATTTGCAAATGTTATCAAACCATTTGTTTTCTCTTCACCGTTTTTTTTTTTTTTCATAACCCACTCTTGTATCTTGGAATTTCTCGAACTCGTTTTCTTACAGCCACACGTATTGAGAACCATTTTAGCACACTGAATAGCTTTGTCCATCTTGTCTGAGCTTTCCCAATGGCAGCACGTGCAGAAATGAAATTGTCAACAACATTCTGAAGATCTGATTGCGATTCTAAATTGACACTCTGAGTTAGAAGATCAGTATCAAAAAAGTTCAGATGATCGTCATCAAATGAATGGTTCATGGACTCTGGGAAACTCAAAGCCTGTTCATATCTGAGACCCATATTGTCAATACCGTGCAGGGCAAAATCTTCCAAACCACTACTGCCCCCAACAGAATAGATGGATGAAATGATATCTGGAGAAGAGGCACTTTGCTGTGCATAATCGAAACCAGCAAGCTTGTGAGAAGCCAAAAACTTGCACCCGTTAGAACTCTCTGTCCTAGGCGAGCTTGAAGTGTAAAGAACATTGGTTAAGTGTGAAGAGCTGCCCACAATAGAGGCTTCATCATCAAAAGAAACGACTTCCCCCCAGTGTTCGAATGCAGAAATCACCAAGTTGTGGGCATCAGCCTAATGGAAAAGGTTGATCATAATAAGTCAGACATGACTAAGGGAGAAAAAAAAAATGAAAAGAAAGCAGATTTGAGGTAATAAGAGGAGTGCCTTCTCAGTTTCAGACAGCTTATCAATAGGAACATACTGGCATTCCAAAAGCAGTCCCATCACTTGTCCCACGACATTAAAGACCACACCAGTTTTTTGTTGAGAACTTGGAGGGCTATACAAGAACATCCTCTTCTCAAATACGCATGTCCGAGCATGTTCCACAGTGACTTCCCACATCTTAGCTGACATACCTGTGCCGAGTATCTGCACATCCAAAGCAATTACTGTTATTACTCCATTCAAAGAGAGCTGAATTAAACCATATTTTTCTAGACTTGGAACACTTCATTTTGCTCACAGAAGATAACATAGGAGTTCAATGTATGGGCATATATGGGACATAAATTTTAGTAGTATGTGCAGATTGTGCTCAGAACACTGATTTGGTCCCTAAATTATAAGAAACAGAACATAACCCTAGCTCCAGACTACAATACTAAGGAAATAGACAAACAGATTCTGGTGTCTGACATGGTCAAGAGAGATTTATCAGTCTCAACAGAAGTTGAACTGACATATTTCGATAGCTAACCACCATACCACAATCTCAAAGGAACCTGAAGATCTAACTAGAGCCATGTCAATACATGTTTAACAAAGACACACTGTGCCCGATTCAAGAACACAATCTAACATCAAAATGTCTGTATCCCACTGGTGCACCAGCAAAATTTTCCCTTGTGAATGCTTCTATCCAAAGAGAAAAACACCCAAGGGTATTGTCCTCAATAATGAGCAGACATCCTGATTAATCTAAACATAACGGCTGTTAAACCACTAGACTCTTCTCATTTTCAGATTTTTAACAAATGCTGGCAAGAGTATGAATACAAAAAATACATCACTCTTTACAGAGTAGTACTTCAAATTCAGAATTCTAGAGAAAAATTAGTAAGGAGTACTAAAAATTAAAAGTAATTGAGGTAAGTGCAGTTTTATTTACATTTCGGAGCCTTGTAGGGTCTATGAAGAGTAGGATCAAAAAATCCTTCACAGTATTGATGCTTTCCCGACTCAAACGCTTATGGAAAGCTCCATCTTTGCCAATCTTTTCTAATCTCCATACTTCATCATGCAAAGAAGGAGGGTGATGCTTCTTGTACACTGCAAAAAGAATCAGTAATTAGAATGGCGTTTCATTTGATTTATTTCCCATTAGTTACTTTAGAAACCTAACATATGTAGCCTGGTAGGTACTTTTGTCAACTCAGTCCAAATGTATAGGATTCAAGCTATGCAGAAAGTCATGACAGCCAAGATAACAAGTTGTTCGCATAATAAGAACACATTACATAGAGTGTTGAACAAGCCAAATAGACTATATCCATAACAATATTGGGTAGCTATTTGATACAAGTACTCCATAGTAGTAACAAGGAGTGAGCACAAAGTAAGAGATGGAACAACAAAGATGAAGGGTTTGTAAAACTTGATGGTCAAGAGATACCACTGAGTAAATTTTTTTTTTTTTTTTTTTGATATCTTCAATCAATAATTCACAAGGATAGAAATATTGAAGAGGATATGAAATATAGGATGAGATTAGGGTGTATGAAGTGGAAAAATGCATCAAGAATATTCTATGATCATAAAATACGTTAAAGGGAAAGTTTTACAATACTGCTATAAGAAACATGTTCATAAAATGAGCTGAAATGAAATTTACTAAGATGGATGACTGAAAATACAAGGAAAGATAGTATGTGGAATGAAGAAATTTTTTTAAATATAGGGATGCCTCCTATTGATGAAAAAATGTGGGAGAGTCACTTGACATAGTATGGCCATGTGCAAAGGATCCATTCATGCATAAGTTAAGAAAAGTGATTTGATTCAAGTCGATAGGAATGAAAAGAGGTAAAGAAAGGCCTAAAATTACATTGGTAGAAATAGTAAAAATGAATATATTAGTTATGGAGGTGACAAAAAATACGATTTTGGATAGGATAGAATGGTGGAGAAAAATACATGTTGTAGACCCTGGTTAGTCTAACGAAGACACACAGCCACACCCAAAGTTTTGGGGCTAAAGCTTTGTTATTGCTGTTTTTGTTGTAATCATGATAACCTTATATAAAACCAAACACTAAAGAAACAAGCATTAGAATTTTAAACTTCAATCTTAAAAAATCAAATCAAAGGATATTAAAAATAATTGCTCACATTCTCCACGATGATCCCTGACAATAAAGGATTCTGTCTTTGCTTCTCTAATGCTAGTTCCATCAATTTTATCCACAACTCTTGCCCCTACCCTGAACCTACGGCTTCTTGTCCAGCTAGAATTATCTGTAAAGGAAATCTCACTCACAAAACCAGTGCCCTCTTTAAGATTTACAAATGCATCTCCTGTAAGCAGGGGCTTCTTTCCTTCTCTCTCTCTCACAATGTTGTTTTTAAACTCTTCGACTGTCCAATTGTCATTCTCATCACCATCAAAATCACCCTCAAGAACAACAATTTCCACCTTGGCCGAGGACTCTGGCCCAGATGTTACAATTTGCCCGGTAATAGCATCAATCAAAGCTACTTGTATGTTTGAACAATCTTCTCCTTCAATTCGAGCTCCAGTAAATACTGGAAGAGAAAGATTGTTTACAAACTTTAGCTGTAGGCTTCTTGACACAGAAGTATGTACCTCTTTCCCACAATTCCTGAACAGAAATGCACAAGATGCATCATCTATGTAATCTTATTCCACAGGACAGTTAATATGATAACCTTATGAAAAATAATCTTAATGATCATTTCTTACTGTTTCATGCTGTTCAAATGCTTTTTTAAGGCCAATTCAACTTCCTCTTTGACCTGTAAATATATAACATTAATCCATATCAAGCAATTATACAACAATCAATTAGAACTGTGACATATATTTACAGAATAAAAAAAACTGCAAGATGGAACTAACAGCTGCTAAAAGTGACAAATTAGTGTTTTAATTCACGGACACTAATTTCCAGTCAAATCTATAGCCCATAACTTAGGAAGGATACACCATTGGCAAATTGCAACTATTTCAAAACCACTACAGGTATAAAAAAGAATATAAACACAATTCTGCAGCAGTTAGTTACAATCTCTTTAATACATACAACCCCATATTTCCTTAGGGCCACTATTGGTCGAGTCAGTAAATAACATTCCCATGCTAAAAATATCCTCAACCTTTTGCAAAAATGAACTCCAGGAATTGACTCGTTAGAATTTAGAAGTCCAATCACTGAGGAAAATAGACTCTCTGCACACTTTACTCTGACATGCTCAGATATCCTAAGTAGTTAACAAAGTTTCAAGTTAGGTGCATTTGGAATAATGGGTTAATAGTATTATCATAAGCTTCACCAGTCTTTAGGGGGGAAAATCCACTTTTAAATTTGTTAGTACATGAAGTTCATGCCTACTCTTAACAGAGAATCCAGATATATGTTAGAATCCCAAAAATTTATGCAATACATTGATCCTAGAGCCTCTAGCAAAGTAAGTTTGAGTTATACACATATATGGTGTTTTATGATATACTATATGCCCATCACTAGAAAGTGGCAACTTTGACAAGGAGGACGTGGACCAATGTGCAACTGTTATATGGTTAAAATCGTTACTCAAGGAGGGTATAGTCATCATGCAGTGAAAGGATACTAGGTGTCAGGCCATAGTACATGCCACAATAGAGTGGACTGGATGCTTGTTATCTGCAGCTTGCAAGGCCATGGTAGTACATTTGAATCCCAAAAATTTATGCACTCACTGGTCCTAGAGCTTCTAGCAAATTAAGTGTGAGTCACACACTTATGATGTCCTACAGTATATCGTAAGTCCATCACTAGAAAGTGCCAACTTTGACTAGGAGAACATGTACCAATGAGCAACCATTATATGGTTTCAATCGTTACTCACGAAGTCAGCCATCATGCAATGGAAGGATACCAGGTGTCAGGCCATAGTATGTTGCATAATAGAGTAGGCTGGTATGAACGTTATCTGCAGCTTGCAAGGCCATGGTAATATCTGACATCTCCAATTCTTAAAAACAGTCTATATTGATGACATCTATCAATATTAAATTATTGATGTGTTTATCAAGTTCAAAAAAAAAAAAAAAAAAACTCACTAATATGTGAGTATTATATTTCAACAAATAAGCAATAGACAGAACAAATAATTATTTATAATAAATAATCTTTAAGTCTAACATATAAATGTCAAACTGATTATCACAAGTAAGTTTATCCAATAATATAAACTTACCACTCTACGAATCAAGGGCTCTAGAATTGGCTCCAGCAAATGATGGACTGATTGCATTTTCATAACCTCTGACACCACACTGAACATAGTTAACAAAATCATTAGAAATCAATATTTTTTGTTGGTGATGTCATCTAACATGGTCCAATATACATCATTAAATTCACAACGTTACAAGCAAAGTTTCTTCCCACATATTCATCCATAGTATGCATCAACTTCTCCCTCATTTCTCTGTTACTGCTCGTCAAAAAATGTCCAAGAACCCATTGTCTACCTATAAACAACAATTCTAAAATCATTTTTTCATGACATTGAGCCAAGTGCACTCATGTTTACAAGGAAAAGCACAGTCCTCAACTCTAAGAATGTTACTTCTGTGGGTATTGCATTGATCTTTGATAGGGTAGATCCATATAAGGAATAGATTCATGGAGATATAGAACAGCAAATAAGTTATCATGCTTGCATATCCACCATTTGAGTCTCCAACAATTACTCCAATAATTACATATCCAACTTGACCTATGAATGAATACACAAGCATATGTTTCATGTTTATTTGAGTAATAGCAGTAAGAAATATACTTTTTTTTTTATTAGATTTTATTAAGATAATAGAGAGCTTCATGCACCCAACAATAAACACAAAGTAGCCTAGAAGATGATCAACACAAGAATATACATTCAATGTGAATGAAACTATGCCTAAACTTGAGCCTTAATATATGTAATCGCATCAAATATAGCATCAATCAAGGGGCTACCTAACGCTCCCCCGCAAACTCAACTGTCTAGGAAGGACAAGTTTGTAGTCCGAAGTTCATATCGATTGCTTGTGAAGCCCCTTAGTAAAGAGATCTGCAGTCTGATTAGTGAAAGGAACAAACTATATACAATGGCTAACTGACAGGACAAACTCACGAATGAAGTGATAATCAAAATTATTGTGCTTAGTGCAAGCATGGAAGATCAAGTTGGAAGCTAAGCTCAAATAACATGATAATTACCCCTAAAGCCAAAAGCTTAAATTTGTTAGGTAATAATGAATTTAATCATTGAACCATTATTCTAACACTTTCCCTCTTGTGTGGGTACATACTCCTTAATAAATTGAGCCCAACACATGGGGTTTTTAACTTTTTAAAATTAGAGGAATGGCAACACAGTTCGAACTTAAGACTGCATGCTTTGATGCCATGTAAAAATGTGAATTTTGTGTGTATTTCATTGATCTTTGATTGGGTATAAATACACAATACATTGATTTTTTTCTTTTTCTTTTTTGTTGATAATTCGGTAGTTACAACTGGGAGAGAGGAGATTTGAACTCAGGACGTCTCCATTGAAAACAAGAGAAGGTGCTGGTTGGGCTACAAGACTCGACTACATATAGTGATTTATATAGGAATATGCCTTCAATGTAAATAAAAATATGCCTAAACTTAAGCCTAAATATATGTAACAGTATCAAGGCAAAAATATTGTTTATATCTTTAAAGTTTTTATGATGTTCGTTTTTCGAACCTATACTATTGAAATGTGACCGTTGTCCTTCCATCAATCCTTGTTAACTTTTATCTTACGTGTCTAGCTACTAAGTAGGTGGCACTATTTTTAGCATTTGAGAGTTCGTCATGTCTGACATGGACAATTGCAATTTTTTTTTTTTTTTTTTTTTAAAGGACACACATGAGGTAAACAAGTGACATGAAGCTATTGCTATAAGGAAGGGGGGGGGGGGGGGGGGGCATTTTTCAAAATTTCAAACTTCAAAGACCCAAAAAATATCTTTTTAAAGTTCAAGGACAAAGTATAACGTTTCAATAATTTAGGGATGAGAAACTTCTTAAATTTTAGGGACAAAAAAATATTTATAGCCTAGTATCAATGAACCCTTAATACAGCATCAATCAAGGGGCTGGTTAACATCAACAATTTGCAATAAGCATACCCAAAAAGGCTATTCTTCAATCAGACACCATTTTCTAATATCTCTTTTCCTAGAGTTTACAACACCCATTTCCCTCTCTAGAAAATAAAAAACAACATCAATTCTCTAACTCACATACCAATAGAGGATTGGAACCATGACCTCATAGCCACCCTTTGTTTTAGAGAAATGGAGATTTCATTTGGTCCATAGACCACTGGCATCAATTGTGCACAATATCAAGCAACCAGCAATCAAATTCCAGAAGGACCACACACATTTGAGGAAATTTTCCACTCAAAAAAGTAAACACAATTCAGCTATTAATCTTCTCCTCCCTTGAACCTAAAAAAATCTCAACCAAATTTCACATGGACAAAGCACAATCACCAACAATTTTCTCTAAACAACCAAAACCCAGTTCAGTTAGCTCAATATAGTCCGCAATAATACATAACATTCATCAATAATTTTCAATAAATAACCAAAACCCAGTTCAGTTTGCTCAAAACGTAACATTCATCAACAATTTCCACCAAACAAGCAGTACCCACTTACTTTCCCAACTCAATAATTCACTCGGCATCAACAAAATCCCCACTAAAACATAACATTTGCAACAACAAACATAAATAAACAAAATAAATTAAATAAATTAAATGGTTCAAAAAGTCAGTCAGTGAGTCAGTCATACTTCCTGAAAGTAGGCATCCTCCTACGCTTATCCTCAGGACTAGTCCCTTCATGACGAGCCTTCGCATCCTCCTGCTGTCTCTTCTGCGACATCATCGAATTCCAGCAACACCCCAACAACACAACACTACTACTATTTGCTGTGTAATATTATTGGAACCAAACATGAACAACAACTATAACTAACAACAACAACAATTACAAACATGCGGCGCAATAATAAATATGAGAACAATGAAAAATAGCAATATATATAGAGATAGAGAGATAGAGAGATATAAGTCAGAAAACACAAGAATAATAAATGACAATAAAGAAGTAAAGTCCAAAATCTTTATAGTACTTTTCTGTCATCTTTCTATCCAATTGTCTGAAATTTGGCTCTGTCTGCGATGCTTCTCGGCTCTGAGGTTCTCTACTTGCATCTTTCTTTTTTGCCACTTTGTTCAAAAACCCCACAAAAAAACGCAAATAGTGTGAAGCTTTTTTTGCTTTTGATATTACAGGCAGAACAGAAGAAGAGAGATAAAAACTCTCACTCTCAGAGAGAAGAGAAGATGATGTGTTTTTGTGGGGTCCATAGAAAGCGCGTTTTGAACTATGTAGAAATTGAAATTATGGGGTCCACTTTCAAAAAACGCGGAGTTCGTTGAGTTCAAACGTAGTTATCTCTATCTTTCTCTTTGCCGTGTAAACACGACATGCTTTGTCATCAAAAAAACAAAAACAAACAAAAAAACATTGTATAGTCATTTGAAGAGTCTACGGTAAGTTTAACATTGGATTCCCGTTAGGTATTAGGTGTATGGTTTGTAATGGGAAGTTAGTACTTCTATTACTATAGAGTTTTTAGTAACTCCGTTTGTGTTAAATTTTTGCCTAAAACAACAATGACTAAACCCCCGTATAAGGTCTCGACTCTTTGAGTGTAACACCAACTTTCATCCAAGGATGGAACAAGATTTTACCTTGGGGGGCCAAAACATGAATAAGCCACTTCGAAATAACCTCACTAAACAAAAAGGCTTTTACGAGGAGCAACTTTCTTATTAGAAGATTCCTCATTGATATTTAATTACTCTCAAACAAGGTTAGGTCGGCTCAACAACTCTGAGGCCTTAGGCGAAAATTTTAAGTGAGATCTTTTTTATAAATAAATATTAATCAAATAATTTATATTGAAATTTTTTATTTAAAATTTATTTTTATTGTCTTTTGAGATGCAAAATTACTAATTAAGTTTTTATATTTAAGTTCCTCTAATATTTATTTTTTAATTGATAATATAGCTAATCCACTTAATCTTTCTTGTGACATAGTAGACCTTAAATAAGATTTTGTTAATTTTAATTTTAATATAACTAATTCACTTAATTTTTCTTTTTCAAATAAAAATTAATTTATTACATGATTCAATAAATTAGTGTCACTATAATATAAATGAGTTGATATGATACACATTAAATTATTAATTATTAATTGGTATGCTAATTTATAATAATTGATAAAGTAAGAAAACATGTTGTCTTATGACTGTGGGCCACTAGGCTGTGTAGCTTGTGCAGAGTGCAATGTGCAGTGTGCAGTGTGCAGTGTGCAATTGTGCAGCATGTGTTGCTATGCAATGTGCAACTACGTAGAAAATGTGTTGTCCAGCCTAAATTTAATTTTGTTAGCTGAAGTTTGACTATTTTTGTTTTTTCCATTTTTAATTTTCTGCATTTTAGGATACAATAGAGCATTTTTAATGCATTTTATTGATCAATAAAAGTATTTAAATTTTTTTATTAAAATATACAGATAAATATATTATATATATAATTTTTTTTTTACAAGTGGGGGCTTTCTTTTATTTTGGAGGCCTTAGGCGATTGCTTCAATTGCATCACCTATTGAGCCGACCCTGACACGGGTACAAGGGTGGGTACCTAATGATTCAATTGAAGCTCATCAAGCCTTCGGTGGTACACATGATTTTACCTATTATCGTTATGTGGCATGAAGTCAATGAGTCCACACCGAAAACCTCTTTTTTACCTATCAAAATCTTTTTTTATTGAATTGAGAATTTAGTGCAACATAGAAAATACTTAATCAATAATGATATTCAACTACAAAGTCATCTTGTTAATGGTGAAAAAAGAAAAAATAGACACCTTAACAACTCTTTAAGTGAATCTAGACAACATGGCGGCACTTAAATCCAAAATTTCTCAACTTTAATTATGGAACGTAAACAAATAGTCAAAATACATAAATCATCTTCTTTTTTTAAGGGATTTGTTTTAGATTTATTAGCAATATTGGATTTTGTTTTAAGGGGGCCACCAATCACAAATATGGTCCTTACTTTAATTTTTTTGTGTTTTTCTAGACCAACTTTCAAATTTAGGGCTGGTTTTCAAATTTAGAAGGGGGCCTTGCGTAAATATTTTTGAAAATAAATTTTATTTTTCATAAAAGAAATATTGACTATTTTAAAATTTTTTTAAAATTCTAGGGGGCTCCCCAGCTTTGTAGTGGTTTTGTCTTCGCTTCTATTTTACAGTATATTTCATGTATTAATCAGTAATTAGGTCAAACTTAAACCCCCTTTATAATATTGTTTTATATAAAAATGTAACTCTAAATACAAACTTGTGTCATCACATGAGTGACTACCATTTATTTTTAATGGATGTTTGATAGTACAGTATACATATTACAAATTGTTAAGTCTTACATTTAAAACTACTTTGTGATTTAGGAAGAAAACATAGTGGGATTTTGTGTATTTTCTCGTTAATGTGAATAACATTCAAATAGATATTACAATAATATTAACTAATATATATTTAATTATAAATAATTTAAATAAATAAAAATAAAAATAGATGAACATAATGAATTTCTATATTTTGGGTATGTCAAATGCATATTAGAAAGTTTTGAGGGTTTTTTTTTATTTATTTATTTGCAATTGCACATTTTAAACTAATATTATTTGGTCAAGTAAATTATGACTATTTGGAAATTTAAAATGTATTAAAATATTATTTAAAAAAACAAAAATATGATTTGTGGTTTCAAAATAAAATAGATGACAACTTAGGGTTTGTTTGGTTGGAAGATTTTTGTTTTTGATTTCAAAACAGTATGAAAACAATTTTCAAAAAATTGAAATTAAACTAGTTTTCATATAATAAATTTTACATTATATGTGTTTAGTTCTCACTTTTAAAAATAATTTTCAAAATACTAAAAAAAAAAAATTGTTTGGGATACCATTTCTATTTTTTGGATTTAAAAAAAAAATCAAAAAGTAATTTGTAGAATTTGTAGATTAATTTTTTTTATATATAATGATAAGGGAATAAAGCTTATGTACCTTTTTTTTTTCTTCTCAATAATGATAAGTTTCGAATTTGAAGTGTAAGAATTTTTTTTGTGATAAAGATAAACTCCTTAATTTAAAAGATAAAAGAGTTTGGACAAATCTGTGGGGTCTACTGTTTTCAATTTATTTACAGCTATACCATTAAAAACATTTTTAGTATCTTGAAAACACCCTCTCAGCTATTTTCAAATCATGTACTAAATAATAAAAATATTATACAATTTTTTGAAAACTGCATTTAAAGAACATCAGTCAAATAATATATTCATATGTAAAACCCACCATTTTATAGATTGCAAAACAAAAAAACTATACTCAAATACTCTTACCAAACAAGCCCTTAGTTTACCAAGAGTTTTGTAGTTTAGTTGCTTAAATTTAACATACATACATACATATATATATATATATATATATAACAAAATTGATTTTAGAAAGAGGTGGTTGGGACCTTGGGGGAGGGGGGAATAAGCTGGGAAAAGGATGAAAGGATGCAGGGGCGTAGCCAGGAATTTTTACATTAGGGGGCCAATTCGAACCATGAAGGTTGAAATCAACGACGATGAGTATCATCGTTATATGGATAGTCTATATTTTTAGGTTGATATGGACCTTCTTTAAGATAAGTTCGTCGAATTTCATCTTGTTTGTTGATAAGGAATTCACATATTTGTTTACGTGATCCTGAATCACGATCTATCTCTTCAGTTTGAATTCTTGAACATTTGGAGGGGTCAGGATGTTCATCAGGCATTGAAGTATCAACATTTGTTTTTACTGCCATAAGTGTCCTAATTTCTGAATTGCTAACATCTTTTTTCATAAAGAATGCATCAATTGTTTTCATTTACTCATAATTCTTTTAGCTTTAAGAATATGACTCAAAAATTAACCTGAAAAGAAGTTTAAAAAATAAAATTTTAATTAGAAACTTTTACTTAGTTATATGGATATTATTCATACTCAAGAAAAAACAAAACTTCCACTATAATTTAAACATACAACGCATTTTTAATGCAACTTTAATTAATAATAACCCCTCAAACAAAAACAAAAATTAAACACACAAGTATTAGTACACAACATAAACCAAACAATTTAACAACACCCACAGCCACATTCACAGCCACATGATATCTAACTAATCAAAAATAGGTAATAAATCAAAACAATTTTACCTTAAAAACTTTGTCTTCACAAAGTGCAAAGATAAGTCACCTGTGTGGCAATGCCTACTGCCTCTGTCTGACTGCCTCCAACTTTAGATCTTCCCTTCAAGACTCATCACAAACAATCTCCTCATGCCTTCAATCATGTATTTCTCTAAAAATCTATGAAAATATAAAGAGCATGTGAATATTTAGATATAGATAGTTGAGAAAAAAAAAAAAAAAAAAAAAAAAAAAGACACTAAAAAGAGATGAATGTCTAATGCTTAAGAAAGAGAAGAAAACTCACCAATCACCAAGTAGTCACTAAGTTCTAAAACTAAAGCTGATGAAGAAAGAAAAAATTAGTCAGGATTTTTTTTTTGGACTGTGAGTACAGAGAACTGGAGTTTTGGGGGCTGGTAGGTAGACAACAGTACTAGTGCAAATGAAAGTGTATCAAAGAAGACAAAACAAAAAAATAAGAAGTAAAGAAAGGGATTCCGTGGGTCAGTGGGTAGATTTTTTGAGATGAAGAGAAAGTGAAGTTTTGTTTTTAGTGTTTGAACTTGAGCGGATTAGCTTGTTTTATTTGGAGTATATAAAGTAATAAGGCCTAAAACTAAAGCTGGGCTTGGGAGAATATTTGAGTCGGGCTTGAGAGAATAGTTGAGAATTGGGCATGGGGGGTCGGCTATCCAATATTGGGGGGGCCCAATTTTTTTTTCTACCTACTCTAATGGATTTTTTTTTTTTTTTTTTTTTTTTTTTTTGCAGGGGCGAGGCCCCCCAAGCCACTACGTGGCTCCGCCCCTGAAAGAATGACTATAAAAAAAAATTGTGAAGATATAAAATAGGGTAAATTATAAATTACACCCCAAAAGTTTGGGGTTAGTTGAATTTTACACTTCAAAGTTTTAGAATTTTGATTTTACACTTTGAAATTTTGTTCCGTTAGCAATTCATCTCCCATAATTAGTTTCTACTGTTAAATAACAAATGTGCATGATGATTTATTTTTTTCAAATCAGCATCAAAACTTTATTGTTTAACTAGCACTGTCCAAACAGTACCGTTTTGTCCAAGTTAAAACACAAATAAATATTAATATAATGAGTTTTGTGATCACTCATGAAAACGAATGTTCAGGAATCAAGGGTCATCTGCAGTAATAACTTTTGCCATCGTACAATGAAGAGCAAAACAATTTTTCTTGCATTGGTTTTCCTGAAGTGAAAAATATTGTAAGAAAACAAGTAAATGACGAAAGATATTTAAAGGGGTGGATATCACCAGACACCTCGTCACGATCTCTGGAATCAGCAGCCGGTTGAGGTGATTGAGATCTGTGCTTGCTCTTTTGATGACGATCTAATGGAGAAGTAGACCGCTCATGTCTTTTTATTTATTATTTTTTTTATTGCTATTATCTCTACGACTCTACCTGACCTCTCTTTTCTATCGCCCATAGTTTCCCTATCAAAACTCCTTTTCTACAAGTTGTTAGTTTGAAATAATAACTTTCGTAGACAAAGTAAGATGAAGTCAATGTACTAGGATTTTTTTTTTTCTCTTAAAGTTCACAACCATATAAAATAATAAATAAATAAATTGATTCTAAAAATTAATTAATATATATATATATGTATATAAACAAAAAACTTGGTTCCTTCTGCTTTCATTCAATAATAAATTATTTGGGTTTTAAAAATTTATTGGAATGACTGGAAAGTTTTTAGATTTCAGGTTTTTTTTTTTTTTTTTCGTCTTACCTTTTATTAAATAATAAATAAGCAATAAAATAATCTAATATCCAAGTCAGTTTAAAATATGTTGGTGTGGGTTTCAAAAAAAAATAATAATAAAAACATGTTGGTGTGGACTGTGTGGTACGTTTTAAATTGCCAATAGAATCCATATCTTATACTAATTAAACGACAGCTCTTTCTCAAAAAAAAAAAAAAATAAACGACAGCTAAGACAATTTATTTCTGTTGTGCGATTATTATCACGTTGAACTAATTCTCGTCGTTGCGTATTAAAAATGATTTCATTTCAATCACAATTGTTGACAATATATCGACCTCATCGATTATGTAACATCAATTTAAACGACTTAAATTTGTTAACAAGTGACAAATGACTAATAAAAAATAAATACTTTTTGCGTGTGAAAAGTATCAAATTGAGTTGATCTTATCGTAAAATGATATGAATATACATAATTTCCATTCATTACACATTGAACATCGAAAATAAATAATTTTATAAAGACCCATGCTTAAATTGTTTTAGGTTGGGATATAACAGAGGAATAAAGTTTCTCTTCAAATTAGTTTAGACTTTAGAGAGAAAGTTTTCAAACTTTTTATACATTTCTTTTTGCGATGTAAATTTTGAAAATCTAACTGCTAAATTTTATGTTTCTTATGTTCTTAATATATATATCAAATTTCATTTAAATTGAATGTTATTTACTATTTAATCAATAAACTTATTTTTTACATATAATTTTAGATCACAAAAATTTGAAATTTTAACATTTCTTTGATGATATAGCAATTGATCTTTGATTTTTATGAAATTTTGCAAACATGAATGATATAATACGAACATACAACCCAATGGTTAGATTTTCAAAATTCACCCTCAATATAAAAATATATGAGGAGTTTAAAGGATTTTTCACCAAACTTTGTTCTAACAGAAGTGTATGAAGGTTTATAATTTGTTCATTTAATTCAATTGAAAACAAGTCAAGTTTAAGTTATTCATCGAGCTAGACTGCATGTTCATGTTTAGTGGTTTTTCTTTTTCTTTTCTTGAATAAGTATTACAATACAATATCATATGTCAATATTGTTGTATTTTTCCTCTCCCATGGCAATATGTCTCACAAATTAAATTTTGTTATAAGACTTCAAGCGAAAGAAGAAAATACAACATTATTGTTCTCCTAAAATATTGTATAATTTTATATTAACTCATCATTCAAAGTAAATACCAAAAGTAAGATTCACATGTCTCTTGATGTATCTACAAAATTCAAAGTAAGCACCAAAAGTAAGATTCACATGTCTCTTGATGTATCTACCCAAGTGATTAATAACTATTATAATAGAATTTTTTTTATTTGTAATTTTTTTTTTAGAATACCAAGTATTTTAATTAAACTATAATGTGCTGGTTATAAAATTTTGATTCAACAAGTTTGTTTTATTGGATATTATATATAACTTTTACTATGAAATGGTCTATCCATAATAGCTCATATATTATTCATTTTCATTTATTTACAAACTCAAGCAATCCAATCCACACAACTTGATGTATCACAGCTGTCGTGCATATTTTGGGTTCATTTTTTTTTTTTTTTTTTTTTGAAAGCAGGTTCATTTGAACTTTATGAACATCTACAAGGATTTTCAATTGTGACTAAACTAGTCTTGGGGTATAATACATACATATATATATATATATATATATATGTGATTAGCATTTTTTATTGAGTCATAACAGTAGGTGGACTTGATTGTTGTTGAGTGTTTGATTTGTTCTTAATTTTTTCTTTTATTTCTAATTATTTCAGATTTTATTTTGTATTTAAAATAATTTTAGAAGTTTTTCATTAAAAAAATTAAATGAAATTTTATTCATTTTTCTTTATTAAAAAATATTTTATCAATAGGTAACAAAGTAATTGGATGGAATGATCAATGTTGACAACAAACAGAAACTTTTAAGGACTAAATTGACAAAAACATAACTAAAGGGACCAAAATGACAATTTACAAAGAGACAACCCACAACAAGAAAATTTATTCGAGGGCCTAGCCAAGAAAACCAATATGCCATGAAGATAGTTGTGATTCAAAATATATTTTACAACCTCTAGTCCTATGTAGATGTTATTGTATTCAAGCTCTCTACTCTTGCCAGTAACATATTGTACCAACCGCTTCTCTTCAATAGCTTCAGGTTCCACAAGTCTAGACTCCAACCACCAATTCAATCTCTTTCATACTTCAAAGCCAACAGAAGGTTTGAGATTGGCTTAGTCGCTTTGATCAGCACCATTAATCCAATACACACAAGGATATCAAGATTCAAGAGTGTTTGGTTGGGTTCTTCTCTCAAGGGTATGTCAATTTGAAGAGGGTAAATGTATGAATGCGACCGTACGTGATTTTCTCTCTAAAGAGAATTTGAAAGTTTCAGCCTTGTTTATGATTTTTAGGGTTAAATTTCGTAATAAATATATATGTCACATTTGAGACTTGATGGGTTATAGGAAATTAGGAACAACAAAGACGACTGGAATTTTTGTGTCTAGTGAAAACTTGCTCAAGCCAATTTCATGCCACTTTCAAGCGAATGTTTATGTGTAACACTTTTAAAATCTGTTGAACTCATCATCTAACAACTCGCCTAACATTGAGATTCTTGCTCGAGCAAAAATCCTACGTTATCATATTGTACACTTTCATTTTTATTTAATCTTCTTTGACACAATGCAATTACAAATGAATTGAATTTCAAATTTATGGAAATAACACGATAACAAAGAAAATTTTGACACCAAATTTAGCCTACACTAAATATTCTAACAATAACGATTGGCCAAAATTTAACCTCTTTGTTTTGTTTACTTTTCTCCACTCTTTCTAAGCGAGTGGCCCAAATTTAACTTGAAAGAGAAATTACTTGAATAGACCGCTCAAGTTTATACCAGAATCAAACTTTTACAATTAAGTTTCGGAAAGTAATTTGCTAATATGTTTTCACCATTATGTAGTTCAAATGGTGTTCCTTTCAAGGTTAGTTTACGTAACAAAAGCTAAATTGTTTTTTATACTTAAGAGTAGAGATTGTGTTTTGAGTTGACTCTTTTGAGAATGATATATAACTACAGGAGACTTAATTTGAAAACCAATTGTTTTTGGAACTTCAAGCAAAAAATATAGGAGAAAACATCACAGATTCTTTGGAGGAAAATTTAAGAATGATCGACTAATGAGAAGCAAATAATTTAAATAGTATTATAGTACTAGTATTAGGTTACTTTAATGCTTATTTAAGGTAAATTCAACGGTAGTTGAAGACGTGAATCTTTATTAATATTATACAGATTCCTCAATTGAATTTCATATAAAATTGCCTATAGATTTTTTTATTTATTGTTGTTTTGGTTAGAAAATTTTAGTCCATTTGATTATTTCCTTCAGGTTGACCTAACACATGTTATAAACATATTTTTTGAAAGAGTGATTTTAAATATACTACAGATTTCATGTTTTGAAAATTGATGTTTAAAAAAAATGATGTTATTAATACAAAAAATTTTACCGTATAAACCTAAAAAAACTAATGTATCTTTACCGTATAAACCTAAAAAAATTGACGTATCTTTATAATACATGATAAAAAAAAAACATTTATTACTATTATTGATGTGGCACTAATGAGATTCATTAGGGGTGTCAATGTTCGACCCAACCTGTGAACCCGACACAAACCTGACACGGATTTTTTCAGGTTAGGGTTGGGCCTTAATGGGTTTAGGTCATAAATGGGTCGACTCGAAAGCGACACGATAAGAAACGTGTCATAAGCGGGTCAACTTGTGTAACCCGCAATAGACATGTTTGACAAGCCAATTTATTTGTGCCAACCCGAAATAACCCACTTAACACAACCTGTTTAACTCGTATAACAAATAAATATTTATTTTATTTTAGATTTGTCAAATACCTTTTATATCCAACATATATTTTAAATTTAAAAAGAAAAGTGAGTAATTATAAAAATTTACAAGAAATATAATTGGAAATTAAAACTTTGCAGACCCTAGAACTACTAATACTTTTTTTTTGTGCATAGAACTTGCATAAATGAAATTGGATGAGCTTATGGAAGATGTTATGAATTTGGACATTAACAAAGAATCTATGGATGATAATTGTGGTCATAATCAAGATTAGTCTACTGTTTGCTCAAATTCTTTCAATATTGATACTTAGCATTTGGCGAGTTCTAAGGATATTATATTTTTGTTGAACAATATTATTTTATTTTTGTTAAACTTTGTATTTTAAATTTGGGTTGAAGTGTATGCACTTCTTTTGGAGTGTAAAGAACTTATTTTTAGATGAATGTTATATTTTTGTTAAACTATATTATTTTAAATGTGGGTTGAAGAGTTGAAGACTTGAAGTGTACGCATTGCTTTTTGGGATGTAAAAAAATTTATTTTTAGATGGAAGTTATATTTAATATTATGCAGGTTGAAATTGGTTGTATTACATTCGTGTCAACTCAACACGACTCGTTTATTAAGCGTGTCAAATGAGTTGAGTCAAATCAACCCGTCTTATTAACAGGTCGGGTTAGGGTTGAAGGATCATGACACGATTATTAAATAGGTCGGGTTAGGGTTGAGCCATTTACTAGAATACCCCTACCTCAACACGACACGAACTCGACATGCTAACCTGAATTGACACCCCTAAGATTCATTGCCACAAGTAATTTAGCATTTTTCAAAGAAAAAAAATCAATAGGATTACATTATTAGAGGTGAAATTTAACAAATTCATAACTGGATTATATTTTCTTATATCTCCAATACTTGTGAAATTTCCAAAAGATCAAAGGTTAATAGGTATATCACCAATCAATTGTTTAAATTGCAAATTTTTTAAGTTTAAAATTATGCATAAAAAAATAAGTTTATAAATCATATAGTATATAATATCTGATTGGCACAAAATTTGACATGTACATTAATAGTATAAAGAACATGAAATCAAATGATTAAATTTTCAAAATATATAACGATGTCAATTTTTTTTATAAAAAAAATACAATTATATTTGTAGCCAAACTTTGTCCCTTATTATGTTGTTAACACGACACTAATCACATTTCAACGTCAACTTGTAAATTTGTTGAAGTAAAATAGGCAAAAACTTTAGCATTTCTAAATAAACAAAATAGGCAGTAGTTTCTTCTTTAATTCCTTTAGGCCAAGCATGTAATAAGTTTCAAGAATTATCCTGCATCAAATGAGATAAAAATGGTGGGTTCCAATTAGCTAAATTGGTAAAATCTCTGATGGTTAAATAAGGTATCTGGAGTTCAATCTCTACCTATACCAAAAACTGATTAGTGTCTTAATCTGATGATAAAGAGCTGTTATCAAGAATAAATGCCATAAGTTAATACTCTCTAAAAAAAAAAATAAATAAATAAAATTGAATCACTATGTATTCTCCTCATCTTCATTTTATTCATGTACTAAACGAGTTTAACAACCTTGAGTGACTCCTAAGCAGGCGCTAGAAATGGATTTTCTTTTCTACCTTGCCATAAATTTCTACGCTAGGATTTGGCAACATCCAACACTTAAGTCAAAATTGTATATGACATTTCAAGAAAATTGGACATAGTTTGTCCAAAAACTAAAAACGATAAAAACAACAGAACAGGCAAAGTGAAAGAGCATTGTCATAGAAGAAAAACTGTAAAAATCATCTCCCAATCAACATGACTCTTACGATTCTAACTTGGAATTATTAGAAATAAGAGCCATCACCATCATCGTCATGTCACTATTTCATTAAATACTCTCACATTTGCATTATCAAGGAATAGTTCAATTTTTTTTTATAGTTAAAAAAAAAAAAAATTTAGAATGTCATTTTCCAAAATGTTAGAATTATAAAATGGCTGGGTCATAGATCATAATGATACGCATCAAACTCGTCCCACTTCCAGGAATCTTCCTTAGTACATCAATCTTACCTTCCCCAAAAATAAAATTTATGCAACATTTCAAGCTTTTGAACAAAAGAATATCAAGCTAACTCCAAAGTACAATTTGTCTTGTTACCAAAAGCTAAAAGAGAAAAATAATTAAAATTTTAGAAAACCAATTTTGTCCATTCCCAAGTCACGCGCAAATTAAATTTGTAGGGACAATAATGCGATTGCACAATTAACATTTTTCACGTTGGCAATAAAAACAACAACCTGAAAAAAGCATATACGTCAAAGATTTTGTAAATCTCTTGAAACATACACTACGTACTAAAAATCGCCAAAATAATTTACTAAAACAGTAAATTACTCGTGAGGCTAAAAATTGATGGTTACTTCCTCGTGATCTTGATCCACAAGTTACGTTAAATGCCGGACCCATGGCCTTTCCCCTGTCAATCTAGAGTCCCTTAAGTCTATGCTGACTGATCGCCATGTCGGAAAGAATCCTCTTCCATTTTTTGGTTAAATATGCGGCACGTAATATTCATCTGGTTTTTAAATGACATACGTAAATTAAGCATGTTGATTTATAGCCATTATGGAACGAATCCACATTCTTTTCTTTCTTTTTTTTCTTTTTGTGATGAATATGTGACACGTAATATTCATATGATTTTTACATGTCATACGTATTCTTATCTAAGTAAAGGAAAATTTTTAAGTAGTCCCGGAGTATAGTAAAATGGTACTCTCTCCTCTCACATTCATGGTGGACCCCACTATAAATTTAATGAGCGGACCCCACCATAAATGTGAGAGGAAGGAGCACCATTCTCCGTGCTCTGGGAGTACCTAAGAATTACTCCTATGTAAAAATTAATGAGAATTGAATATGATTCAATAGGAGAGAATCTTATCCGATACATTATGCTTATCCGTATGCTTACAAGATCAAAAACGCGCTTGGCATTTGTACACTTGTTGGGTGGCCCATGATTTGCTAGCCAGTCGATCGAGTGATGTCCAATAAAATGACTACAACTGATGGGACCTAGATATGATAGGTCAAGGACCAGCCAAATGTCCAAAGTTTGGTTAGATTGTTGCAAGGTTTATTCTTACATAAGCAACTACATAAAATAGTGGTGTTACTTGTTTTGTCGGCAGTTTAATAGATCATTAGATTGTATTTCAAAAATAAATAAAGAGTTATAGGTTTACTTGATGTGATTTGGTTTCAATCAACGTCCCAAATTCAAATTCTTAAAAAATTGAAATTGATTTTCAAGACTTCCACTAGATGATCAACCTAAAAGGAGCTCCTACATCTCCTATATAGGACCTTTATGTATTATTATGATCATGTCCAAACATAATTTTTCACAGATTAGTCACCTCTTGCACTTTTTATTTTTTCTAATCAGCGAACAAAGGAAAATTTACAATTTACCACTTATGATTTGGCCTTATCATAATAATTATAAGTGAAATATAAGTAACATCGCAAAAGTATGTATAAACATAAGGAAAGCACACATACGAAGCAATAAGAGAATTTGCAAAAATAGGATTTTTCAAAATGAATGGTTAATCTCACATCTGAGCACCCGAAAATATCTCTATCTCTAAGATCCCCAATTTATTTTTATTTTTATTTTTATTTTTTTTATGAGTAACTACTAAGATTCTTCAATTCAACTTAAAATAAATTTAGCTAGCCATAACTAAACATGCCCTAAGTCGACTAGGACCTTCCTTTCCATATAATAATTACTATATATTAAGTTTAGAGAATCAAGCTTTTAGATATATAATACCTTCTCAAAAATAAAGCTTAGATATATAAAAACCTCAATTTAAGAGAAAGCCTCTTTAATTACTAATAAAAGATTCTCAAAAAAAAAAAAAATTACTAATAAAAAATTTAATTAATCATAATCCTTCGATTACCTCACCAAATTAAAAATTCAAACATGCACTTCGAGTACCTTAATTTTATATAAGAACCCATACTTTGAGACTAAAGTGTTCAGATCATCAAAACCCTCAAAATTGGACTAAGCCAAAAACTTAATTATTTCAATTTTGTGACTCTTCAATCTATAATAATTTATCTCAACTAAAGTTATAAGACCCTAATTAGATGTCCCAAATTGCATGTTATTCCACCAAATTTGATCAAAACATTACTAAATTGAAAAGTTTTTACTTAACGTAATAAATACTATAATATAAAAGACCTACTTTTTCTAGATCACACTAATAAGGAGATAATCTGTTCTACTTTCGAGATTTAAACTTTAATTAGATCTTCTATTTTATTTTATTTTTCCATTCTAAAGCATTCAATTTCATGGATCAAAGTCAATAACACACACAAAAAAAAAAAAAAAAAAAAAAAAAAAAAACTCAATTTGGGCATAAAGCTCTAAACCTAAATTATAATTATTCCATATGCCCTTCAAGTATAATTCTCTCACCAAATTGAACATGTGGTCTTAATTTCATGTTTTTATGATTAATTTATGAAATTTATAATTGGAATATAAAATCCCCTAAATTAAGCCTAAAACCTAACCCTAACATTAAAATTTCTCACATTCCTACCAAAATCATTATAATTAAGTAAGATCAAGATTAAATATTGAAAGAATAAGCTATATTACATCTTGAGTATGGTTCAAGACAATCTAAAAGCACAAAAACTCAAAATGTGTCATGAACAAGCAAAAATATCAATATTTTTTTGGCAAGATTTGGTTGGTTTTAGGCTACAACACATTATCCTAAGGTTGGGTTGTAACTATCTTGGGTAGAGGAGGCCACAAACTCAATATTTGCCTCATATCTTGTTTTCAATGTGTTCTTTGCCCTTTCTCAGTGATTCATTGTGACGGTGAGACTTGGTTTGGCTTGGCTAGGGTTTCTAGAGTTTTAAGAGAGTTTAGATAAGTGGCCATATATATATCAATAGAGGTCAAAGACTTTCTTCAAATCGGTTTGGAAGAATCTCCTCTAATCTATTACGTGAATGATTCGTAAAATCATTTATGTGTATTATGTAAATAAGTCACATAACTCATTAATAAGTCATGTAACTAAAAGTATATGCTAATGATTTTATTAATTACCACATAGTGGGTTGGAGCAAGTTTCTTCCAAATTGGTATAGAGGTAAATTTTTTCCTTTTAAGTAAATAAAACTCTCTTTCTTTTTTATTTATTTATTGTTTGTTTAATTATTTTATTGGCCATTACAATGATAATCTCTCTCTCTCTCTCTCTCTCTCTCTCTAAATGTTTGATGTAATATTTAGAATTAGTTATTTAAATCCATGTCTTTTGCATCTTTATTAACATAAACATGTTCAATATACATAGAGGGCATTCCTACTATATTATTGAAATCATTTTAGGCATATCTAATAAGAATATAAAAATGTTGTTCCATTATCTTAAGCTGTCAATAGAGTAGGTAATCAAGTAGCAAAATATAGAGTAGGTAATCCACCCTTTAACCCTAACGTGGAGCTCGACATGTTCCACGAGCATTTTTGTGACACTGAAATATAAAACTAATTATTAAGTTATTACAACCTTTCATTTTTATGATTATAGAATTAACTTTTGGACCCCATGATGAAGACAAAATGTGGCAACGTGTTACGTAAGGATATGCAAGGTTGACACTTCCGCCATAACAAACGCAATCCGCCGCTAAAACCGACCTCTGATTTTTTTTCTTTTTTATTTATTTTTTTCGGTGACAATCGATATTTTTATGTTCATGCCTTCAAACCTTTCATTCTTTAATCTTTCTAAATTGATCTATGACATATGCAATTGCTAGCATAATAGCACACATAATTTTAATGTTTTTAAAGATTGAGTATTCAGTCTTTTTTTTTTTTTTTTTTTTTTTATATATAAATTTTACAGTCATTTTATGCTAGCGTATGAAATTGTGAATATATATATATATATATATAATTCATGGTACTTTTTTTTTAATGACCAACTTTATAATAGTTTACTATTACCAAACAATTTTTATATTAAGAAAACATATGACAAACTTTTTTTCTTTTTTTGGGAAGAAAAACATATGATAAACCTAAGGGTTAAGTTTAATGATTCCTAAATATATATGAGATTTTGGATTTGAAATCTTTAACTAGCATCTTAAAACCACCTTCAACTCCAAGGAATTTTTCTATGAACGAAATTTCTCTCCAAATTCAAACTTACATATATTTTTATGTTCAGTGTGAGTTTTGAAATTTTTTTTTTTTTAATAATCTAATTTTAAAAATCTAACCGTTATATTACATGTTCTTATTATATTTTTCATATTTGCTAAATTTCAAGAAGATCAAAAATCAATTGTTATGTTATTAAACAAATATTAAAATTTCAAGTTTTTATAATTTAAAATTTTATATAAAAAATAAATTTATTGATCAAATAGTAAATAACATCCGATTTGAAAGAAATTTGATATGCATATTAAGAATATAAAGAATATAAAATTCAATTACTAAAATTTTAAATATATATATATATATTTATATTTATATTTATATTCTCTCTCACACACACCAACAAGAAGATAATTCATAAAAATAAAAATAAAATCAAAGTTTCTCTCAAATTCCTTTAGAGAGAAACTTTGATACACACACCAACAACAAGATAATTCATAAAATAAAATTAAAATCAAAGTTTCTCTCAAATTCCTTTAAAGAGAAACTTTGATTTTTATTTTTTTATATATGAATTATCTTGTTGTTGGTGTGTGAGAGAGAGAAGAAGACTGCAAAGTGCAAGAGGAATATGGACTAAAATCTATAAACATGGAACAAAAGAGAACGAATTTAGTCATTGATGCGATACTGACAACACTGCAACGTGTATAAGCAGCAAGACTAAAACAATGTTGAGAGAGAAACTTTGATTTTTTTTTTTTTTTTTAAGAATTATCTCGTTGTTGGTGTGTGTGAGAGAGAAGAAGACTGCAAAGTGCAAGAGGAATATGGACTAAAATCTATAAACATGGAACAAAAGAGAACGAATTTAGTCAATGATGTGATACTAACAACACTGCAACGTGTATAAGCAGCAAGACTAAAACAATAATTCAACATAACACGTGGATATACCCTTTGAATCTTGGTATAAAATAGTGAGATAACTGTTGAAACTTGAATAAAAGTGGCCATTCTACCAAACTATCATTAACTGAGAAAGGAACTCAGTACATATGATTCCAGCATATGCGATCTCTCTTTTCACACTTTATATAAAATATGTCTCTTCCTTTTAAAATCTATAATGTTAAGGTCCAAAGGTTAAAAAGTTCTGAGTCTCTGACTGCCATTCAACATAGAGAAACATCAAATTGTTGGTTCCAATAATTAAGTTCCAAGTCTAACTGCCATTCCAAGTAGTTGTAGAACTTGTTTATAGAAAATAAGAAAACAATAGAGAAAAGAGTGCTTGTAAAAATTAAATTGGCCTTGCATAATTCACGCGTTATAAGATACAATAATATGATTTTATTAATGTGTATCTTTAGAGTATATATTATTAATTTTTTTTTTTAAATCTACAGGAAAATGAAAGAGTGACTAATGTTTTTTAATAGCTTTTTTAATTTTTCATAAAAAATTTTCAAAAATGGGTAATTCATGTATGCTATTACACAGTAACCGAACCCATAATAATAAAGAGTCCATAACACACTTTCAATGACTATCTATATATCTATATATATATATATATTTTTTTTTTTTTTCTCAAAAAAAAAAAAAAAAACTATATAGATATATACACACACATCAGCCATTACTTGCTGACTATTTATTAATATTAATATATCTTTGCTTAAGAGGATGAATGTTTGATAAAATAATAAATGTGCTTAGCGCAACATGTGACCAAACCCTTTGAAACTCCGAGTTGATATAAAAAAACTTGTTGTCAGAAGGTTAGAAGCAAGCATTTGTGGTTGGTAGGAATACACAATTAGATTTGAATACATAATTGGGTTTGCTTGGTGGGTGGCTATGGCTTTCCTTGCACCAGTTCTGAAAGTTTAAGTTTTGATCAGTGCATAACCTTGTTTATGTAGGTGAATAAACAGGATAAATGTTGTACTTGCACTGCATACAAGAGAAGTATCCCTGATTATTGTAAAGATTCATATATTTTTTGGCAGGTAATAAAAACTTAATGGGGATTATATATGTTTGGGACTAATTTATAAGCTAGTTTTTTGTTTTTTTAATTTTAACTACAGTTTTTTAAAACTACTTTTTTTTTTTTCACTTTTTCAAAATACAAATATACTTTCTGCAAAAAGCTTTTAACAAAAAGCTAAATAAATTATTTCTAAACAAAAATAATTTTCACTTTATTTTATTTTTAGTTTATAACATTTGCGTGCATGTCCATTATTCAAATTCTAAGGGAGTAACCACCGCCAATTTAGGCAAGTTGGTACCTAGGTTCTGTAGTGACCTGTTGCTCGGGGGTTCAATCCCCCGCACTGACCTAGCAAAAAAAATTCCAAGGGAGTAAAAGCAAATGGGAGGAGGGACAATCCTCATTTTTTGGGTGAAATAAAATTTTAAATCATGTGTACCTTTTCATAGGTATTAAATCTAAACCTTGAAATAGATTATTTCCATTGATTATTATTCGGAAAAATAATAATAAATTTTGATACCAATCAAAATTACTTTTTTTTCTCCTTAATAACTTGAGGGTTTTGATTTAACTCATGATTCATTGTATGGGAGATTCTTGATTATATATATATATATATATCATTTGGACACGATGAAGCCTCTACTCCAGACTTAGGTGAGGATTAACTCTGTTGGTATAAAGTCCAAAATTGTTGAGTTCACACATAAAGAATCTCTTGTTAAAGCTGCTGATCTGCATTAATTCCCTGCTAAAGTTACTAAAATTGCTTTGATTCCCTGATAAGAGTATGGCTCTTGCTCTAGCTATTTCCTACGAGGGATGATTTCCTCCAGATAGTACATGCTGACAATCTTGCTGACCTACAATGAATAGTAAATGAGTTAATTTTACTGTTTACTATATATATATATATATATTATTTTTAGAAAGACAATATTATTGATAATATTGTTGTATATGAGAGACTTCATAAACGCCGAGTGTGTTTGACAACTGATTTCATTGTTTTCGCTTTGTTGTTCATTATTGTTTTAGGCCCATACTGCAGATCAGATTAGCTTTGAAAGGCCACTCAAACGTACTCTTGGGTTGGGCTTCCTTTATGGTTTCAATTTGCCTTTGTTTCAAACTTGGCCTCATGTACCGTTAAAATACATCTACAGTTATATTTTTTTGGGGTCATCGTTGGGCAACCTAGGTCATGCTAGTTGTTCCTCAAAAAAAAAAAAAAGGTCATGCTAGTGGAGGGGGCTTATTCTGAGTCTGAGACTCCAAAGGGCAGTGGATCAAAGGTTTTTGCCGTAACATTGGGCTAGGTCATGCTAGTGGAGGGGGCCTTATTCTGAGACTCCAAAGGGCAGTGGATCATATGTTTTTGCCGTAACATTGGGCTGTCCTTGAGTGAAGAGGCAGAACTCTGGGCTTTAAGGAATAGACTAAACTTTTGCATTGATCTCAACATTCTGGCAGCGGAGATTGACATTGATGCAAGTAGTGTTTGATTGGATTTCTAACGAGTATAATTGCAACTTACACCATGCCTCTCCCATTATTATGGATAGTAGGACTCTCATCAATCAAATTCCTTAAATGAAGATCAATCACTGCTATCGTAAAACAAACAAATGCACAAACGCCTTGACTAGGAAAGACTTGATAATTCTCCATGACTTTGTTATTTTTTATAGTCCACCTGTGGACATTTCTATGATTTCATTTTATTTTAATATGGGTGTGTATTATGAGAGGAGTTATGATAATCATTTTTTCTACCCAAAAAAAAAAAAATTCTTATAGTTATAATTTTTTGGGCCATGCTTGTCTTTATCTAAATCGAAAAATTTATGGGTGGATAAGTGGATAGAAGCTTCGGAATTACTAACCAAGAGAGGGTGTTGATTAGGCATAGGAAGGAAAAAAAAAAATGTGCCTCTAAATTAAAAGAGACATTTGGTTTGTCGTAACGTGATAAACATTACGATATTAACTTCATTATTGTAGGCGATTGTGAAAACTATTACTTGCTACTCTTTCCTAGAAAAAAATGAGATCAGAAAGTTCTTTTCCTTCATGTAGATTTGGAGTAGAAAGAATTGACCCTCTTCTTCCACTGTAATCTTAAGTACTTTGCTTTCGATGCGAAATGTCCTTTTGCCTCCCATATTCAGAGTCTCGAAGAGCTGATAGATTGATTACTGCCTCCAAGGATTACTACCTAGCTAACAGCGGAGTGGAGGTCCAATATAGGGGCAAGTGGTTTCCTAGAACAAGGAAGCAATTTCCGTCTCTCTCTATTGTTAAGCTCTTTTTTATTAAGCCAACGTTCATTAGGCTATTCAGACCATAAAAGCTAATAATGAGAGACGTGTAAAGATCTTTATCTGGTTTTTTATTGACCAGAAAGCACATGATAGGTATCATAGGTTAAGACTCAAAAGATATTATAGAAAATGTAAATCATAGGATAAGAGCATGGTAGATGAGGTGGAGAGGAGTATTGTTTGATCGTAGAATACTTATTAAGTCAAGAGTAGTGCTACATATATTACAAGTTTTACTACAATGAGTTTACAAATTAACGTGCCACCGCACCAATGATAAAGAAAGACAATTCAAATATTCAATTATGAGATGGTTGAAACCCACCAATCACATTTATTATCATATTAATTTGTAAGCTTTATGTTGTAAAACTATAGTGCCTTTAATATTTTCCTTAATGAAAAATGAAGGGATAGTCGCTAGAGAAATGTACAAAGAGGCTTATATGGATTTAGGTATAAAGCTTAGATCACTTCATCACTTGTAAAGAGGCATTCACATTAGTCATGATTTATATAATTGTAGATACTAGTACCATAGTACGCATCATTCCAAAAACATTTGACAAACACTGGAAGGACTGTAAACATGAAATTCTGATATAATGATAAGGTTAAATTTCTTCTAAAATCCATTATAGTGAGAGCCTTGGTACCGGTTCTGCAAAAACAAAAACAAAAAATCAACATTAACTGAAAAAAAAAAAAAAAAAAAAAAAAAAAAAAAAAAAACAAAGGAATACGTTTCTCAAAGTTCAATAGTCAGTTTCAGTTTAAAATTAACTTAACTATTTTTTTCCTAAATTTTTTTTTGTTAAAAATGTGCTAAATTATACTTGTAATTTTAAAAAAATTAAACCCTAATTTAATTTAGTGTTGGTTTAAAATCAACTTAATTATTTAATTTATTTACTAAAAATTTTAGTTTAAAAAAAAATGCTAAAAGTGTACTTAAGAAAATAAGATTTTAAGTACTTATACGATAAAAGCTAAAATCAACGGCCTTTGTCTTTTCAAGGATGGCTTGTTAATTCTCAAGTATTAGTTGTAGTAATGAAGGATGTTAATACTTCATAGTATATCAATTTTGCCATGGTCTTTCAAGAAATAACTTGTTAATTAGCTATGAAAGCATGTCGTTTAACATGACTTTTTTCTTTTTTCTTTTTGCGGGTAAAACAACCAAGGGGCAATAGCAAGCATGACCTTTGACATAGAACAAGGTCTAATACTATAGACCCAGTCCCTTCGGGTACATCCGATAAAATTGGAACAATACTATAGACCCAAAAATTTCAAAATTATTGAGTTAATAATTTTTCAAATCTATTTTAGCTCCTGAAAGTAACTTGTCAATTCAACAATTAATGAAATTTATCGTTTGTCTCTAGAATTATTGTTGATATGGACTAAACAGATACTTTTGACCTAGGCAAATTTTTTTTCTGCTAAATTCTTTTCACAAATAGTGCCTTTATTTTTGTATTTAAATTAACGAGTCCCACAAAAGTTACAACTAAATTTCTAGAAATTCCTTGCATTTAGTATGATACAATAATACAAGAAGTAAGAGCCTAGTATGGCTATAGAAACATAAACAGCAATATTTAGATTTTTAGACATTGATCACACGCTTAACATAAGCTTGATAGACACATACATAGCCAAACCGTTCGAGATGGACCCAAATTTAAAGCTAATAATAAACCAAGTCCATTGGGTCTATGGACATTTGGTCTTGTTCCCATGGGTGGTCATATCAGTGTAGCATGTTCCACACAGCTCTCTGTTCCCTGCAGTACCAGGTGGCACACACTTGCACCTCACACAGCACGTGCCACACGCCCTGTTGCACAAGTTTGGCCTCGAGTGAAGACTACACCTCTGCTTGCACAAACCTCCACAATCTTAAACCCAAAAAACAATAACAAAAAAAATATTAATACATTTGAAGTATATATATCTGACCAAACCAAGACAAAATAAGAACCCCAAAACCGTTCATTTATTTATTACGAAACCAAAATACTGACTAACCAAGTATTGTGAAGCTCAGAAATGATTTTGCTGAGAAATCATAGTAATATGCAAAAATGGCTTATTGCTAAGGAGCTAAACTTCTTCATTTTAAAGAAAACCAATATACTGACCAACCTTTTCTCCAATTTTTCACCCCAAATGAAACAAGAATCCTAAGAAAAGTGTCTATTTTTTTTTACTAAAGTTATATTCTCCACTTAGTACACCACTAGTTACAAATTACAACATACAAATATGTCTATATTTTTTCTTCTTCTATTTTTAACTATAGTTCTATTTTATTCAGAAACTGTGACAAGTTGGAACATAAAACTTTGATTATTTTTTCAACAAAAAGGGTTAGGATATTGCAATCAATTTTGTTTGGGGTTTGGTGGTGTTGGAAGATTTATGAAAATAAATTATAAACCCACCAATTTCCTGCATGAGCCTTCTGTTTCCATCTTTCACAATAAGCTGGAAAAAGAAAACATTGCCAGATGAGACATATGTGGAATAAGAAAAGGAGGAAAGTGTTAAACAGCTTTAAGAAAATTAAAAAAAAAAAAAAAAAAGAAAAAAAAAAAAAAGGAAAGTAAATGGATCTTTTGTACTACCTGGCTAGGAAGGGGTAGCTCTTCTTCAATCTTGATATCAGAGGAAACCTACATGCATGAAGATTTGAAGATCAAAGATAAGTATCAGTTGAAACCAACAATATGTAACAATATTATCATTTGTGAAGAACAAACAAAAAACCAGACTGCACCATTGTAAAGCAGAAGAGTAAAGCCCCCAAGAACAGGAGCACACGTAACGCCATCATTCTAGTCTCTCTTGCAAGTACCAATGGCTAGCTGAAAGTGTGTGTAGTTACTTATTGCTACTTGCTCAGAAAGCTGGCATTGCGTGTTCTTTATAGGCGATTCATCAGTGGCGATTTTACTAAAATGGTCAGAGTTCACACCTTTTTGTTTTGGTAAAATGCTAGACCAAACAAAATTACATCATTTTGCATAATTTTACCGCAACTTTTTACATAATTTTTGTCGCAACATATCGAGTTGTAAATAGCGTAAAAAAAAAAAAATTGATAGATTCATGTTAGTTGATATTTTTAATTATGCGATGGGTTGCGATAAAAATTGTGTAATTTTTTGTAATCAATTTTCGTTTGTGGATTAGGATTAGGCCTGACATGTATATGTGGGGACTCCTCGAACTTTGGGCATTGCCAACCAGTTGAGTAGTTCTATCAAAGTATCAACCAGTGTAATTTATGTGTGAATAAATTTAAAGAGTCGGTAAACGTGGTGCTAATCAAGATTATTGGTGTTATTCAGCAAAAAAAAAAAAAAAAAAAATCAAGATTATTGGTGTTACTGTGTTCGGGTTCAGATCCGCTGCCATCATGACGTGGTGCTTAAGTACTAACCAATGTTTTTCATGATAAGTACTAACCAATGTTCTTTACATGAAAAGCGCACGTTTTATCTTCATAAAAGGTCATAAAAAAACACGTGACCATCGAGTAAGAATGCATCTTGTTTATACTTTATACTATTATTTTTCCCTCTAGTATTTAGCATATTTTTGATAATTAGATATATTGTTATATACTATTAGTTTTAAAATATAAAAAATTATTCTCCAATATAGATTCATTGGCCTCATATATATGTGTATTATGATAGTAATATGCAATATCATGTATATCATCAAAATTTTGATGAAGTTATTGATGGAGCGTAAGCTCGTCAGTTACGTTCGTCAGACAGAGACGACTCTTCAGCCTTCAAGGATGGTCACCGGTGTGATACTTGCCACAATGCCTTCGATGCCAAAATCAGCGTACAAAACTCTTTTCAAAGTAAAGCAATGAAAAATAAACAGAACAAAGAAAAAAGTCTCCTGTCAATCGTATCTATATGTGTACCTTCTTCCTGGCAATGTGTGGGGCTTATATATGGTCTTATGGCCTCTAGCCGTTGGAGTGGTTATGAAGGTTTTTAATGCTCATTTTGGTAACGTCTGGGGCTGAATAATATGTCATCAATGTTATTCAACGGATTGTACAGTTGTCCTTGTAACCGTTTTGGGTTTGATCGCCTGCATTGAATGGTCCGGATTTCTTCGTCAGTAAGGCATATAATTGGCTCACCTAGGTTGAGGTTGGATTCGTCCGTCTTGATGGGATCGTCCGTGAGGGATGAGCTCGTCGTAAGCTCGTAGTTCCGTCAGTTATCACTCGAATTATTCACCATATAAAGTAATATAAGAACTTTTATCAACAAGCTACACTCCTACAGTGGTATATTAAGTTTTAATTGAGGTATGATTACAAGACTCTTGACGAGTATATGATTTATTAATATTATAAGTATGTTTTTGTTATGATTTATTTAGATAAATGTAAATTTTAAAAGTCTTTCTGTTTTTTGAGATAGAATTTATTTTTTAAGTCAAATGAGTTGATGGATTAAAGTTATCAACACCGAAACATAATTGAGATTGCGCCCACCTGCATTTAATTGGCCACATTTTGGCACTCTCAAATGATTATTCGATTGTAAGTTTGACCAAATCTTGATCATATAATTGAAGCAACCAAAAGAGTTAAAATGGTAGTTAGCTAGGGAAGAAAAATAGGTTTTGACTTTTGATTTATAAAATAGGCTTCAGGCTTATGAAATATGTCTATTCTCTTTGAAGATATAGTAGAGCTACTAAATTATACCGAGTTTTTTCGAATATATTATCTTAAACATAATGTGTTTTCTTTATTAGAGAATATTTATACTAAATTTCATGGATTATATTCTTATTTTTGCTATCAAGCTACTTACCAAAAATAAAAAATAGTGCTTGAAAGCAAAGCTTGATTTGCACAGGAGAAAGATTGAAAGAACATAGAAAATAAAAAAGTCATATTGGGGATTAGAAAAATACTTTTTCTAAAATTCACCAATCTTGTCAGCCCAAAATCCTAATATTTTAAGAAAAAAAATCTTTTGTGGAATGCTCGGTTTATTGAATTATTCCAAGATTTCAAAATAAGTGCCACTTGGAGTATGAGCTGCCAAGAACAAAATATATAAATTAAAGGACAAACAAAAAAGAAACATGTAGAGTTGTTGGTGAATTAATTGTATAATATATAATCTCTAGGTTGTTCTTTGAATAATAAATAGTACTCTCATTATTTATTATTTTCTGGTCATGACTCATGAGACATCTTAACCTTGTGCGAACAGCTTGTTGCCCTTGGCCTAGGACCTTGGTCATACTCGAACACGAGTCAAAACGGTGCTTTTACTCCACACAGCTGGATGTTCATTAATTTTTTTTTTTTTTTTTGAGAATGAAGACTGCTAATCAACCGGATCAACAGAAAGTACATCATAGAGGTGTGATGGCATGTCCTCCACCCATATCAACAAACTTCTAATATGTCTAGTATGTTTAGTTAGGTTGTGTACTATTCTATTACCACTTCTACGAATATGAGAAAATACAATACATTTACTGGTAACTAGAGTGAATTTTGTAGATTCAAGAAGATGGCCATAAATTGTCAATGAGGCTTCTACGCTACGAAGGGTGTTAATTACTGCTTCTGAATCTCCTTCAAGCGTAAACTCATTAATACCAAGTTCTTGTGCGCAGGTAATCGCTCTTGCAGTAGCCATGACTTCCACAATAACTAGCAAAAATGACAGTGGAGTTTGTTCTGACACGAGGCAATGGCGTTCTCATGAGAGTCATGTACAACCACACCCAGCTGGATGTTCATTACGTACTGTACAGCCTATACTGCAGACTAATGCCTTGGAAGACAAGAAAAAAAAAATTTGGTACAACTTTATCATGGCATTATGAATTATAATGAAAGTGACAGATACCAATTAATCACAATATATTATATAAGATAATTATGAAAAAAAATAAATGGTAAAAAATGTAATCTACTATTATTCATGGAAGACCGATATTATTAATATTGACTTGAGTAATAAAATTGTTTTCAAAAAAGATTAAAAAAATAGAGAAGGCTATATTCATATTATCTTATGTAAAAACTTATGTGTATTTTAATATAAAAAAATAATTTTTATTTTACATATTCACTGTTCAAAACACATTATATTAAATTATTTATTTTATGTTATATTATATTAAAATATTAATTTTTCCTAATTTTTTTTCTTTACATAAAACAACTTTTACCCACTCTCATTTTTCGTTAGATACAATATATATATATATATAAATAAATTTATTCCATTATTATAACAAATTTATATATCTACTGCCACTGCCATTGCAGCAAGATGGATCAATGACACCAATAGTTTTAAAATTTGTACATGTCAATTGTCATATCACGGTACTTATTGCAATTTGCAGTAGTACAAATGATAAAATATTTACCAACTCTTGCCTGTACCGCCCCACAGGTCACGACAAAAAAAAAAAAAAAAAAAAAAAAGCAAAAAAGCAAAAGAATGATATAAATGGAAAAGCGAGCTGGCAGAGGCGAGTTGTCGTGACCCGTCAGGGTTTGTTCACTCACTCACTAAAACTAAAACTGGGAATGGTGTTTGTCCATATATTCCGCCTTTGGCCCTTTGGGTTACTGTCAAGCATATCCATTTTTTAACGCATCAGATGGATCGAGTGATCAGCCTTACAGCTGGCCTTGCTACCTATGGGGACTTGGAAAATATTGGAGACCAGCTCATCATCTCTTTCTTCCAACCCAACTGTCCCCCATTCTCTCTTCTTTCAAAAACCATAATAATAAAAAAAATATATGAGAGTTGGAATTGGATGGATTACTTGAGATATTTTTTTGGCCTCACTATTTATTTTTGGTAAGAGCAAGATTCGGTTTTCGGAATTTTGTGCGTCATATATATCTCCATCGACTCTAGAGGGTTCGTGGCCCATGCGTCACAATTCTGCCCTATACGTAGTTTTTTTTTCCATTTTGATAACACTATCCTATACGTAGTAGTAATGGATATTGCATGCAATGCATGCGCCATGGCTAAATTTACATGTCCAGGAACATTACCTTTTTTTTTTTTTTTTGGTTAAATTTAAATGAAAATATGGTAGGACTTTATCTGAGATTTATTATAAAGAGAAATTACACTTTAAATTTACATCTATGCTTTTCAAACTTAAATTATGATTTCTATTATATTTTGTACTCTATCATTAAGTTTGCTGTTAATTTAGATGAAAATTCAAAATTTAGAGTGCAAAGTGTAATAAAGAGTATAATTTAGAGCGGTAAAGTGTAATTTATCTTTTGTTTTTAAAGTATCGAGAAAAGATGTAATTAGGTCTTTTCATATAGTGTTATATTTTTCATCTAAATTAACTGCAAACTTAACATCGGAATGCAAGATGCAATAAATGTCATAATTTAGAGTATAAAAAGTGTATTCGAAAAGTTTAGGGTGTAAAATGTAACATAAAATATAGTTTAGTGTGATAAATTGTAATTCTTTTTATTATTATTATTATTACACTTTTTTTGGCTTCAGGAAAGATTTTATTGAAAAAAAAAAAAACAATTTACACAGCGCAATCCCTTTGAAAACATTAAAGACAGATTGGGACTTGGGAATTGGGAGCATACACCAAAAGAAACAGTGCCCGTAAGATTACAAGAGTGTCATTTGGCAAGGGCATGAGCGGCAGCATCTAGCTTCTCTTCGAACCCAAAGAAAACAAACAGAAAAAGAAAAGGATAGAGAGTACAAATGTCTTGCACAAGCTCTTCAATAATCCATGCTTGTGTGTTTTAATTGATTTAATAAAATGGAGGATGCATTACTCTGAGAATGTGTCATCAATAACAGAGACAATTTAAATATTCAATTATAAAATGGTTAAAGCCCACTAATCAAATAATCTTTATATAATAAAACTCGTAATATATTTATCATTTTCCTTACAAAATAACATTGACCGACCTCCTCCTAGAAGGATAATGCTATTGACACATTAAAGGCCATAATTTTAAGCCACAACTCGCCACATGCATCTGTCGATATAGCCTTTTTTTTTTTTTTTTCTTCAATTCTACTCTCTTGAATTGTGCTGATTATAAACCTCCCGCTTTTCTTGTTCAGATGTGAATTGTGCTGCATGACTCACCGGAATCTATTGGACATCTCCTGAGGGAGTGCCCCTTTGCCAGGAATGTTTGGGCTTTGTGTCGAGGAAAAATTCAGAAGTGCCTGAATTATGCAGGTGAGTCCTTCCATCTATTTCGAACGCTGGAGGAAAAGCTTCCACAGTTGGAGCTTGAACGATGGGCAACGATATCATGGGCAACATGAAATGCACGTAATAAGTTCTACTTTGACAAAGTCCAGCAGCATTCAAAAATGATTTTTGAGGGGGCAAATGGATTTTTGAGCGAGTATCAAAGGTTGTGCGTTACACAGAGGAGTAATTAGATTTAAAGCAGTGAAAACCTTATTGTTTACTCTTTTAATTCTACTGATCTGCTGTTTAAAACTGTGGCAGACTTGTTGGATTATTGTCTGTACGTACTCTGCTTTTATACTTCTTTTACCTTAATAAAATTTCTATGTTTTACCTCAAAAAAAAAAAAATTTTAAGTTATATAGTCTTGTTTAGGAAGAGATTTTTAGTAATGTTGTTTGTATTTTTTGAAATTATGTATTGGTAAAAAAATTTGTGAAAATACATATAATGTTGTTGAAATACTAAAAATTATTGTTTAAATAACTATAACAACATGCCCATAGTATTAATTTTGGGTGTGTGGTGCAGCTTGCTATATATATATATATATATAAACACACGTATATACATGGAGTATTATCTTTTTATGATTCCATAGTTGAAGGAGGTTGATTTAAAAGGTAACATTGAAAATTCTAAAAGATACCAATTAATGGAGCATTAAGACTCTTGAAAGGGGTAGGTTTAGGCCCTCTGATATACCCTCTCCTTTAAAAAACAATGGAAATGTGAAACATTTCATTGGGCCCAAGTTTGTGGACATCTTAGTAAAGGAGTTGATTGACTTAAAAAACAACAAAGTTTCGAGCAGCCTAGTTTCAGGCAGGAGCAAGAAGCAACCCAGCTTCGGGTACTATTTTCCCAAATTGCTTAATTATTCTAATTAGGATTTGAACCCGATGGCGTAGGTTCAAATCCTACATAGCATGATTTCGTTCTACTTAGGTCCTAATTACAATGAAATAACTTCCCTAACTTGTATAGCAACTCGAAATTGACCTCTTGTATGGATTAATAAAAGGGAGTGGTAAAAAAAAATGTTAAGAAATATTAATTAATTAAAAGGTCCAACATCACTGTATTTGCAATGTACGAATACAGTTACAAATAAGTGAACCAAAGTAATTGGAATTAGACCTAACACGATTCAAAATAGAAAAACCTCAAATCATTTTTTTTTTATAGACGTGTGCAAATTTTAACCTTTGATATCTACTTAATGATCATTGCTCTATTTTAATCTAGAGTGTTTCCACTAGAAAATGATTGCTTTACTTTGGCGAAAATGTCATTTTGGAGTTACAGTCAATTTAGTCTCTAGTCCCAATTACCCACATGACTACTAAAAGAATACATGAAATGCAATTTTGGTAAAAAACTTGAAACAAAGATGAAGAGGTAGCAAGACTCGATAAATTAAAAGATACTAAAGAGTGAGATCTTTTGAATCTTTGATGAATAATTCTTAAAGATCTAGAGATTAAAGAGAATGTGAATTATAGGAGAAGAGTAGTGTAGATGAAGTGGAGAAGTGTATTGTGAGTATTGTGTGGTTGTAGAATACCTACTAAGTTAAAAGAAAAAATTTTATAGGACCACGTACTATTAAACCAAGTATGCTCTATGGCACTAAATGTTGGAGTACTAAGAAGCAACATACTAAAGAAATGAGAAATGAAGGAAAGTCGTGCAAGAGATGGTTTGGTCATGTTTGAAGAAGAGCAACTTTTGAAAGTGTAAAAAAAAAAGAAAGAAAGAAGGTGAATTGATTCAAATTGAGGTAAGAGAATGATAAATAATAATAAAATAGTAGAAGTAAAAAAATTAAGAATATATTAATTAAGAGAGTAACAAAGAGTGACTTTGTATAGAATAAACGACCTTACTAATTGCCAACATTCAAGTGGCCTAGTTGGTTAGATACCAAGCCAACAAGTCTCAGGACTTGGGTTTGAACCTCAACAATTAACTGTGTGAGTGCTTCATTTCCATTTCAAACGGTCCAAATGATAATAAGTAAGTTTTTCATAGACCAATAGTATGGAGTCTCATCAGGGAGCTGATAATAAGTAAGTTTCTTATAGACAGAGAATATGAAGTCTCATCTGAGAGCAGATAAGATGCTATTATGATCATGTTCAGGTAAGGAAGCCATACTAGTCGCCCCCCTTTACCCTTTTTTTTTTTACCCAAAAAAAAAAAAAAAAAACACGACCTTACTAATTTGTTAAGGATCACTCAAGAAATTTGAGACTAAAGTTTTTATTTTTATTTTTTTATTTATATATATTTTTTTAAGAAAACTACCGAAGACTAATATGAATTTAGGTCTAAAGTTTATTTATTTTAGTTTGTTAATAAAGAGGGCAACAATATGAACACTATCCACTCCAATGGCCAGTTTCTACTACTCCTTTCTACTCCCCCCCTCCATCCAGATTGGTCATAACACTTGTTGACACATTTGCTGAAGATCATCATAAATCGTAACAGCTGCATTCTAGAGCAGCAGTCACCCAAAAAGCCGCTCCTTCATAGTTGTCGAAGCAGTAGTAGTTTTTTTTTTTTTTTTTTTTTTTTTGAGCAGCAAAAGAAACCCCTTCAAACCCAACCCCCCTATTCTTTTTCTCTTGTCATCACATGGTGTAGTTGAAAATAAAATGTAGAATTCTATCTATCTCAAAAAAAAAAAAAAAAAAACCAAAGACCAAATGGCGTTTTTAACTTCTCCCTCACACATTAAGGGGAAATTGCATAGTGCAGTAACTCCAAATCATGCAAAACTCACTCTACTCATCTAAGGCATGTTCTTGTACACATACACACCATCAGCCTCTGCGAAAGAGAACTCCCTCCATAGAACATGTAACATTCCCAATTTGATATATATAGTGCACAGCAACTTAATTTTTATGTTCTGACAATTAAAATAACAAAATTGCAATGCCTTAATATATTATCCACCACCCGAAAAAAAAAGTTTTCTATACCAAGTAATAAGTATTCCTATAATCTCTCATTTTCCTATTTTCTCACATGGCTGTTAGTACAGACCTGCCCGATTAATTACCTCTGTGGACCAAAGTTATTAAAATTCGGTAAACTTCACTTATTTCTTGAATATCACAAGGTATTACAGGAGCAACCACAGCCCACAGTACCCAGCCATGCTGCATGACCTTCGTCTGCATGTAGTCGAATCAACTCCACATTCTTCATCAGTAAAACACCTGTGGTTGGCACGAGCATCAGTGATGTGGCAAGCGCTCTCAACCTGTTGGTTATCATTAGCAGGACAGACTTGTAAAGACATTGCACTTGCCCGCCTGCCTTGCCTTTCACTCTGCACAAGTAAAAACTTCATTACTTACACGATTCAATTCCACATTTGAGAGCAACAGAAGTATTAACTACAAAAGTGAAAATTGAAATAAAAAGGTCCGAACTCCAAACTACACTTTTGGTTCTCCAGCAATAGTTGTAGTTTCAATTTCACCCATATACATTGAATGATGTCAATTCCCCTCGACTTTTAATTGTCAATTTTGTGTCCCAACTTTCAAAACTAAGTCGTTTTCTAATGAAAATATCTACTGGATTTTCAATTGACTTGATTTTGGAACTTAAAGGACGAAATGGAAATAATTAAATATATAGGAACGAAATTGAAACTGTGACAAATGTGCAGGGATAAAAATTGTTGTTTGGACAAATTAAAATAATTCAAAAAGGTTAGAGTAAACTATACATGCAAGGAAAATATAAGTTTGCAAAAACTTCCATTCAATCAGGAAGCATCTTTGGAGTCTTAAAGGAAGAGTTTCAAAAATCAATCGCTATACAAGCATATAGGAAGAACACCTGGGCAAAACTCCAGTTAGTTGAAATATAGCTCTCTGGAAGCCTGTCATGCCAATCTCTTAATACTGGAAGGGGATGACCCTCAGTTGTGAAGATATAATTCCGATCAACCAAAAATGAATCATCAAACAGAAGATAGAGGTACTTGCACCTACAGGAAACATTAGACATTGACATAATTTTAAGAGTGAAAATTCTATGGCTGAGATAATATTTCTTTATTATTGATAACATGAAAAAAAAAAGGGAATGACAAAGCTTTACGTTTCAGCGAGGAAAAAACTATGCTGATGATCTTCCAACTGCATAGTTGTCACGTCTCTAACGCTTGCAAATCCCCCTTCCACTTTGGTGTATAAATTAAGAGAATTAACAATCGATTCACCCACTTTTAAGTACCACGAATCTGATAACATGGAAAAAAAAAAAGAATCAATCAAATGTGAGAATTAACAATTAATTCACCCACTTTTAAGTACCATGAATCTGATAACATGAAAAAAAAGATAGAAATCAAACAAATGTGAAAATCAGAATAGTCCAGAGCGCAGCTGAATAACCATGTGCCCTGATTAAAGTGAGAATTAATGCATTTGTGTGATATGCCTGCAACCATGCTCATAACGAACTTAAAGTACACAAGAAAGCAAGTCCTAAATCAAGCAATCCAAATTATGGACATGATAATTAAAATGAGGGGAAATTACATATTTGGTCCCTAATCTTTATACTGTATGCCAATTTAATCTATGACCTTTCAAATGTGTCAGTTTGGTCCCTAACATTTTGGTATTGTGTCAAAATGGTCTCTGTTGTTAAGTAATAAATGGAAAATGCTGACGTGGCTAACGGCCAAAATAACATATTATTTTCATGCCACATCGACAGCCGATACTGGAACGTCAACATATGCTTAACAAAAAAAAAAAAAAAGCAAAAAACCAAATTATATATCTTTTGCTCTATCTCTAGGGTAATGTCACCCACCATCAGTTGGGGTTTAAATCAAATAAGTGTAAATTAGGGTTAGAGAGAGAAGTGGATAGGTAGAGTGAACTGGGTTGATTGAGAGAGAAGGGATGAAATCAAAAGAAAGGGGGGGGGGGGGGGGGGGGGGGAGGGGGAGGACAAAGGAATGGAAAACACTGTCTCATTAATTTGTTTTTTTTCTACCTTCCTTCACCTTATGTTGTCAAACTTTGGGCTTTCTTCATCTTATCAAATTTAAAAAGGGAAAAAGAAGGAGAAGAAGGGATGGCACTACAGAAACTCAGAAATACAAAGATCTACCATTGCCAAACAATGGGAGTCACATCTATTGTCCTCCAAATGGGGGAAAAAAAGTATAATGTATTCCAAGACTACTTAATTGGAACTAAAGAAAAACTTGGATTGGGAGTGAAAAACTTGGAATCCGTTTCAGAAGTAGGATTTACTTCATATCCTCTTTCTTTAAATTAGTAGAAGATATGAATTAATATCTTCTTGAAACAGATTTTTTCTTTCCTTTGGTTCTTAAAGTCTTCATCATTGCCATGTTTGACTTAACCCCCTGCAAGAGAGAGCAAAAGATATCTAATTTGTTTGTTTGATTTTTGTTTTTTTTATGTATATGCTGACATGTCAGTACATGTGGTCATGTATGTGGCATGAAAATAATATTTATTTTGGCCGTTAGCCATGTCAGCATTTTCTATCCTTTACCTAGCGGCATGGACCATTTTGACACAATATCAAAATGTTAGGGATCAAAATGACACACAACGTAAAGGTTAGGCACCAATACATAATTTACCCTAAGATGAAACTAATGTGTGCTTTCCCCAACTTAATTACAAGGCTCATCAATGTTCAACTTCAATGATTACAACTTCTACATAAATGACCTAAAATTTACTACCTACAGTTGATTTACTTTTACAAGTTCAAAGTATAAATAAGCATTACATTTCCAGGGGAAAAAAAAAAATCAAACAAAATGCAAATAAAAGAAAGTCTCAGACAGTCAGGTCAAGCTAAAATTAAAAATAACTGATATGAAAAAAATAAAAGACCTTTGGTGGCTTGATATAAGTAGAATGTTGACTCTGCCAATTCAGGGCGCAAAGGATAATATTTTTCTGTAGGATGCAACATTTGATGGTCCAGCAAATACCTGAATAATTACATGTTTTTAACCCATTATGAAAAAAAATTCTGCCATAGTAGAGACCAAGGGGAGAAACAAAATTAAACTAAGCTAATTGTTGTTACAGAATATACAACTAAATGAAGACATAGGGAAAATTTCAAAAGCCGGTTACCTCTCAGGTAGAACTCCAAACTTCTCCCATACATGGAAAAACTCACGGTGTGATGAATTAGCTGCTGCAATATCCCCAACAAGAACCTAAGCACCATATATCAAATATATAAAGATCAGAAGGTTCTCTCTGAGACTTAAAATTTCATTTCATAATATGTCCTTGCCTGCAGGCCGGGCCAAAATGCTTGAAGGCTTGTAAGCTGCCAATACGTAGCCTTTCCTGTTCTCATATCAGCTTCATGATACCTACATTACAATAACAAGCTTCAAATCATAAACTTTTTTTCCTTTTCTTTTTAAAGCCTAATACTCGAATGTTGAACATAAATTCTTTTGGCTTGTAAACTCCTAATATAAACTCTTATATTAAACTTAGTGAGTGTTTAAAAATTTACAAGGTAAAATACAAAGTTGAATATTCACTCAAAAGATGTAAAGCATCAACTTGTAAAACATGTAAAAAGCATTTGAAACCACAAACCTCATAAAAATACCATTTAAGCAATTGAGCTAGAGCTCCATTGTGCAAAGTTCTTATGTCTAAAGAAGAGAAAATTCCCCACATAATTTATGGTTTATTTCAAAAAGGGTGATGACCATTCCCCTGTGTAGTCTGCATTCTTTGTATTCTTTGTACTCTGAATAATCTGTTAATTTCATCAGCATGATGATACAGTCCAGACTGTTAGCAAAGACAATACAACCCAGGTTGTAAAACCAATGGCCTGATCCACAAAAAGTACACCAATTTATTTATTTATTTTAATTAGCAAGCCACATTTGCTCCAGGTTTTTTTTTTTTTTTTTTTTTGACAAATCAAGACCTGAAATTTTGGGCAGGTAGAAAGTATAGCAAAGTCTGTCAATCCATATAACAGTCATGAAGTTAAAATCAATAAAGGTCACAAAAGCTTGGAAAGTAGGTGAAAGTCTTTAGGCAAGTTATAAATGTAAATCAAGAAACCATAGGTTGAAAATGAAAACGCATAGAAACATAGAAATTATTCAAATTCAACAGAGCAAGACATCAGTGCAGTACCATGGACCGTGTCTAAAATATTTCTGCACTGCAAGATAAGCAGAATGGAACATTCGCCAAAACTCCTCCTTTCCAAAAAGAATGTGAGCCTTGAATAGATACTCATAGAATGAATCAACCCCTAAAATAAGCCACAGGGAATCCAACATCAGAAACATCAAGGCTAACTTAACAAATATAAAGAGGCAAAAAGATCCAGCATGCACCACAATCTGGAAACAGCATGGCATGCCATATTTGACAAATTTTACAATACAATATATGCTAAATTTTAAAAGGGAGCTCATATGTTTAGTAGTCTCATGAACTATATGACACAGAATCTAGCACAAAATGAATTGAAAGACCAGAGAGTACCTACCAGCCCCAATTCCAGCTGAATACTCTATCCAATCCCCAGTTACCACATCCAGCGTTGTTCCAAGTAAATTCAGTGAACTCCGCATGCTCCATAATTTACGAAGAGCACGTATAGCTACATATTCGTATGTGGGGTCACCAGTTAATCGTGATAAGGCTCCCATTTCAAGAATCAGAGAACCTGAATCCAGAATGAAAATCAGCTGATTTCAGTGCTGCACTTTTTGTGATACTCTCACATCATAAACTTTAAAAGATAAGCCTCTCACCACACCCAGAAGTGCTTGTTTCAGTAGTCTCATCCACCATCACTCCGTACTGTCCACAGAATTTTGCATTGATGCGGAGTCATATATCCTTCTTACAGACAAAACCAACAGACATTTCATACATTTTGACAATTGAAATGTAAATTTTGTTTTGGATGAATCAAAATGTGAGTAGGCTGAAAAGTGCTTGTCTTTCATCACCATACTAATCAAGATAGCATCAATATGAGCATGCTTAGTATCTGATTGATGACATTTCATACAGTTGGAGGATAACAAAGACCTTTTAGTTCAACATACAACAGAAGATGAACTATTTTGAATAGCACCAGAAGCATAAGATTGCAAGTTTGATATTAAAGTTTAGTAATTGGCTTTCGCATATTATCAGACATGTTTAAAGAATGACATTTTTCAATATTTCAAGCTCAGTTGTTAAAAGTATTGAAGTCAGGCTAATTTTTAGCATAAATTACTGAGCACTGAGTAAGGGCTATGGTTCATCTATATCAAACTTAAAGTATGCTATATCCATTATGAGACCATGGAGAAGTGATATTCTAGCTATGTCCGAAAGAATATCTCATATATAAAAATACTACAATATAAAAGATCTGCATGAGCCTTCTTCAAAGGCTAGCAAACATGTGTTGCAACAAAGGGTACAGCCCTATACATTTCTTGTTACTAGTAGGTATCCTAACACTGGTTTAGAAGGTAAGTATATATATATATATATATATATGCATGTGTGTGTGTGTGTGTATTTGAAAATTGACTTAAGCATGTTTTGGTGGTACCTTTAAGTTAATCCATGCATATGGCAACCCAGTGGGAGTATTGAATGCAGGTAGAAAGCGTTTCCCTAAATCTTCAGCCAAGATAAGCAGCTGATTCTTGTAAGCACCATGAACCAACCTGTTTGTAGAATCAGTTGCAAGTATATGAGCAGAAACTAGTCCTCCAAGAACTCTTATGTTGCACTACACCATAATGACCAAGTGGAAAAGAACACCATTAAAACATTTCAAAAGCAACATAGTATGTAATAATATTGCTTCTTGAATGACATTGAGAAATTAAAATTAGCGATCTGCTTCATCAAGATTTGATTAATCCATACTGCCCCACATGAAGCTTTAGAATCAACTAAACCAATGCTTTTCCAAGAACTATTTCAATCGCATACCTCAAAAAGATTTACCCTTGCATCAACATTGAATGTTATATTTTGAGAAAGCCAAAGTACTGCCCTTTCAAATTCAGTGCTGTTACCCATAATAACAAGGCTGAAAAGGAAGGAGAGACAGTATCAGAATGATTATCCCACTATATAAAATGAAATCAGGAAAGCACCAAACTAGAATATATTACTGCAATAACTAATTATCAGAAAACAATAATGATAGTAATAGATTATTGCATTAACTAGATACATAACAGTTAAGATTGAAAAATTAGATCTACAACCTACCTATCTATGCACTCTTTACTCAAGTCACATGTTATACCTGGATAATGACTCAATAAGTGTGAGGGCAGATCCATTATAGTCTTGCGGTAAGTGTTCAAGCTGTAATTGAAAGAACAAACAGTTACATTTCCCCTTGCAACTAACTATTAATAGCATGCTCAATAATAAAAAATTACCCTCAGATTTCCCAGCTCGCTAAGAGAGTCAGTGAAAGATTTAGTAAGAGGCTTGAGCTCATCATGCTGCCAAAAAAGGAATAAAAAGGTAAATATGATGTCATTAAATGGAAGTGTTATGTCAACTCTAACAAAATCATTGAAGATCAGGAACTGACCGGGAATGCATGGGTCATGTAGTTGTCATATGCATGGTAAAACCTGAAAAGAATGAGAAATAAAACATACTGTTAAATTTCATCTCACAGTTTATTAACAAGGAGATGTCAATATAATTTTTTAATCAAAAATTTTCTCACCCTTTTTCTGTTCCACTTTGTTCAAATAGGTAAATCCATTTAGAATCAGTGCTTAAAATGCAATGAAGTTGGTCATGAACAACAACAACTACAACAAAAAAGCAAAACCACATATTTCTGACATGCTTGCTAATGTTAACTCATTTGTCACCTAAAGTTTAAAAGCAAATTGAAATTGAAATTAAAAATAAAAATAAAACTATTCAAACTAGCAGAGATCTATAAAAATAAAATAAATCCCTCATCTAAAACTTATTTGATGACAAATTTCAACCAGACGTGAACAACCCATGATTCTATTAAGACTAAAATAGAAGACACCCATCAGCTCAAAATGAAAATCAATGCGAAAGTAATGAAATTGAGCTCAAAATATCAACTGGGTCAGTGTTAAAATTCGAGCTTTGCTTACATCTTTCGAACCTTCTCTCTCATAACGTGTCTCTTCTTAGCTGCCCAACGAGATTCGAGTTGGCACGTGCAAGGGTTGAAGATGTTGGGAAAGATCACAAGGAACACAAGCATCCATGCCACAATAAACTCTCGAGGCAACATGGTTTTTGCTTCGTGTGCTCAATTTGAAAGCTTTCTATGAGTGAGTATGAGAATTTTTCGATTTTGTTGAGGTGGTTGCTGGGGATCTTGTCGAGCAGTGAAAGATTGGCCATCTGTTTGGAACGTGAATAATTAAGGTATTAGGTGAGAGACTCTTGACCAATGAGGTTGCGCCACGTAATGTGTATGGTTTTGTGAATTTACACTTCTAATTGTCACGTAAACACGTGGTGTCGACTGATTGGTTTTTGACTATATATCATGTCTCTGACTTCTCAATTGTGTGTGTGTGTGTGTGTTTTTTTTTTTTTTTTGAGAATGTTCTCAATTGTGTTTTGACTGTTCGTGATACTTTTTTCCAGACTTTTAGCATTTTTTGTGGGTCTTAAATAATGATTAAGTAATATTAGGAACACGTAAAATCACACGTAACATGTACAAAAGGTGTGATGGTGGGTAACGTATTTGTATCACTCATTACTCATTATGCAGACAAATTGTGTAACAAATTGTGCCATTTTATATGGTCTTTGCATTACTTATAATTTTTAATTTCTTCACTTTTTTTAGAGATGTTGGTGTCACGTAAAGTGACACAATTTTTGCCACAACTCGCTTACATAACGAGTTATGAGCGGTAGAGAGGTGTCTCCACATAGACCTACCATCACCTCTCTACTACTCACAACTCTCCAGATGGACGAGTTGTGGCACAAATTGTGCCCTTTTATGTGACACAAGCATAATTCCTTCTTTTTAATTTTTTTTTTTATAGAAAATCTAGTATCACATTTTATTACGCAACTTCATTGTCATAACTGTGACGTAAAAGAGTGTGAGTAGTGGAAAAGAAAAATTATAAATTTTTGTGTAAATGATAGACAACCAATTTGCTGCCCGCCGCGGCCCCGGGGGGTGGAGAAATGCCCCCCATGCCCAAAAAATTCTCAAGTAATATACAGTACTATGTATTAGCTCAATATAGGAAAACAATTTCACGTTGGGCCACTGCAACTCTTTTTAAAAAAGTAATGGATCCCACCTTATAATAATATTATAATAAAATAAAACCACTTGTACAGCTTACTTCTCCACCACTATTTTGTTGAATAGCATTATGAAAAAAAAAAAAAAAAAAAATACTCTCACTCACTGGTCATTATAGCACCACAAAAAAATTTGAAAACTACAAAATTTTTCATAACTTTTTATCACAACTGTTGTGTGGCAGAATGTGATTGTTGAAAAAAAAAATTTGAGTTTATGTGTTAGTATTTGCTAATCACTCATAGTATGTCATATCAAAGTTTTGACAAAAACATTATAAAATAATTTATGGTCTAGAACTACTCATACCACCTCTGTTACGTATGTCAATTTTTTCTTTCCTCACCAGCATTTTTCAGTCTCAAACCCAAGTTTTTTTTACAAACCCAATTTTTAATTGTATATGACAATTACATTTGCATATAGTTATTGTGGGGGTAAAAGCCCAACGTCATGTGTTGGGCCTGGGGCCCTATTTGAACATTATTGTGCGTATCTATATCACATGTTAGGCCTAGGGTCTTATCCGAATATTATTGTGTGTCCGAAGAGAAGAAAATGATTGAGGAGGAGTCCGTGCGGAAGAGATATACCTGAAAATGGATGAAGAGTACAGTCCGAAAAGAGCACCAATGATTTGAAGAAGTCATTCTCCTCTGATACCAAAAGTCTGGATTAAGCAAATATATGGAGGTTCAAGTGATCTTCCTAGCAATTTCAATGGTAAGGATAAGCTTTGGTCATGTTTGGAGGTGATAAGAACGGAAAAATATCTAAAAGGAAAAACTGCCACCACTGTGTTTAATGCACTACAGCAATTTTTCTGGCCGCATTTATGAGGAAAAGACCTCTGAACAGTGCAAACTTAGCTACCACCACTCATGGGAGGCTACAGAAGATATTTGATGTGACATATACTCAAGTGAATGCTTAGATAAAGAACAAGTGTACGATGAAGATGAGAAAGGAAGATGATATATAAATGGAATGTGCTTCTAAAGAGAGGAGGGAGTTTTGGAGAAAAAGAGGAAGAACTATATTAATCAGATGAACCTTTTAATTAAGAAAAGACCTTTTCGAATTTCTGTCTGTTCTCTTTTATATGTTTTTACGTCGATTCATCCCTATAGACCATAGTTAACTGTCGCTAAATTCATCACTAACCCAGCTCTTTCACCCACTCTCTACAAATTCATTATTTCAGGGTTCATTGGGCTCATAATCCAAACCTTTTGGGCTTTGGCTACAAAATTTGACCCTACAATTGCCGCCGTCTGTGGGAAGAGCTTGAGTGGTGTAACGGCTAGCTATGGTTGAAGCAGATCAGCGACAAGCGAAGTCGAGGGGCTCTAAGCGCGGTGACCCCTTCCTCATCCTTGAGCAGAGAGGCGATTGCGAAGGAAGCGTCCATACTACACGCACTGACCGGAGTCGACCTCGGAGGGGGGACCACATCTCCCATGCAAATGACAATAAGAACATGCAGTTAGATATTGATTGGCTAAAAAGAGAATTGCACTGCACAAGGAAAAGAAAAGCTGCCGAAGATTCGGACCTTTCCTCTAACGATGAGAAAGACGCCGAGTACAGGCGGAAGTCTCGAACCCCACCCAGCGAATCATTCACCTACGAAGAAGAACATCATCATCAGCGGCAAATGTGGAGCCCATCACGTCGGGGCGTAGGGCATGACGCTATGAGTAAGGCCCTGAGGCAAATTTCCAAGTCTCCTTTCACACGTAATATCGAGAATGCAAAACTCCCTCGACGTTTTCACCAACCAACGTTTACTATCTATAACGGCCGAACAGACCCCGTGGAACACGTGAGTCACTTCAGCCAAAGAATGGCTATTCATGCCAGAGATGAAGCCTTAATGTGCAAAGTTTTCCCATCCAGTTTGGGACCAATCGCCATGAGGTGGTTCGATAGCTTGAAAGCGGACTCTATAAGCTCTTTTTAAGAGCTTACTCAGGCATTTGGGTCGCGTTTTGTCACATGCCGCAGGATTCCGCAGTCATTGGCCTCTCTTTTGTCTGTAAGCATGCGAGAGGGGGAAACTCTGAAATCGTATTCGGACAAATTCTGGGAAATGTATAACAAGATGGAAGACGATTATGACTAGGTAGCCATCAGCTCCTTTAAGCTCGGCCTCCCTACTGAACATGGCTTGAAGGCGTCTCTAACAAGCAAGCCTGTTACCAGTGTGCACCAGCTGATGGATAGGATTGACAAGTATAAGAGAGTCGAGGAAGACCAGCAGCAAAGTAAGGAAAAAGATAAGGTTATCCCCCAAGAGATGAGGGATTTCAGGTCGGATCGGCAAAGCCACAACAAGTCGTGGAGAGACTGGGTCGGACAACAAGGTTCAGCGAACATTCAAACAGTTAATATTGTGTTCTGAGAGCCGGTGCACAAAGTCCTGGAGAAGATCAAGAATGAACCTTTCTTCAAGAGACCGAACAAAATGGTGGGAAACCTTGAAAGGCACAACCACAATCTCTATTACCAATACCATCAGGATCACGGACACACTACGGAGGATTGCAGGAGTGTGGGACCATTTAGACTAACTCGTCAGCGAAGGCAAGTTAAAACAACTCTTACACCATACCTATGATCAGGGTAGTCAGGCAAACACAGGATCCCGAAGAGATGACTCCTTAAAACCCTCCTTGGGTACGACAAATGTCATCTTTATTGCACCAAGAAGAATAGGGTCTTATCCATCCAGAATACTATCCGTTGCTCGGCTGCCTTCCGAAAACGTTGGCAGAGAGCCGAAGAGGGCTAGGACGGAGATTCAACCAGTGTTGGGCTTCTCGGACGCGAATAAAATCGGAACTATCTAACCCCATGATGATGCTCTAGTAATCACTCTCAAGATAAGGGGATATGACGTGAAGAGAGTGATGGTGGACCAAGGCAGCGGCACATAAATAATGTACCCTGACCTTTATAAGGGGCTAAACTTGATGCATGAAGACCTAATGGCCTATAGCTCCCCCTTGGTGAGTTTCGATGGGAAAGTGGTCGTCCCGAGAGGCCAAATCAGATTACCCGTGTAGGCAGGTTCTGAAACAGTGAAAGTAGATTTTATAGTGGTGACGCTTACTCACCCTACACCGTGATTGTGACTAGACTTTGGCTCCATACACTGGGGGCCGTTTCTTCCACTCTTCATCAGAATGTCAAATACCCATCAAGAGGGCAAGTTAAAGAGATCCTAGAAGACCAATCCACGGCCAGACAATGTCTGGTGGCAGCGATCCAGCATAAACCTGGAGCTGAATCCTCGGCCCATAATGAGGGGGACTTATAGCAGTTAAAATCCCCAATGCTAGACACTGAGCCCTTGGCCGAGGGAACAGAGTGTGAAAGCTTGACAAAGGTAGTTATTGATGATAATCCAGGTAAGTTCTTTCAAGTTGGATCTCTGTTGCCTCCTCAGGAAAAGGAAGAACTGATAGAATTTCTTAGGACCAACATTGACGTATTTGCATGGAATGCTTACAAAGCCCCAGGGGTAGATCCAGAATTCATATGTTACCATCTGAAGGTCAACCTATTGATCACCCTTAAGAAGCAGCCTCCTCGGCGCCCATCCAAGGAACATGCCGACGCAGTAAGAGAAGAAATAACAAAGCTCAAACAAGCTAGGGCTATTAAGGAAGTTTTTTTTTATCCTGAATGGCTAGCAAATACTGTGGTGGTGAATAAGAAGAATGGGAAATAGCGAGTATGTGTAGACTTCACGGACTTAAATAAAGCCTGTCCTAAAGATCCATTCCCGATGCCAAAAATTGATCAACTAGTGGATGCCACTGTCGGCCACCCCCGGATGAGTTTTCTGGATGCTTTCCAAGGCTATCACCAAATACCACTAGCCTTGGATGATCAAAAGAAGACTGCTTTTGTCACCCCTATTGGTAACTACCACTATAAGGTGATGTCATTCGGTTTAAAAAACGCAAGATTGACCTATCAAAGAATGATGACGAGGATGTTTGAACCACAACTGGGAAAAAATATCGAGATTTACATAGATGACATGGTGGTAAAAAGTAAAGTTGTTGCTGAACATGTGAAGGACCTTGAAAGTACCTTTGAAGTTCTAAGAAGGTACAAGCTATGCTTAAACGCTTCCAAATGCTCATTCGATGTAGGGTCAGGCAAGTTCTTGGGTTACATGGTAACCCACAGGGGAATTGAAGTCAACTCCGACCAGATAAAGGCCATCAACAATTTACGAGCTCCTCGGAATCCTAAGGAAGTTCAGAAATTGACCGGAATGACTGCTGCCTTGAACCGATTCATTTCCCAATCAGTAGATAGGTGTAAGCCTTTCTTCTCGTTGATCAACAAATGGAAGGGATTTGAATGGACTGAGGAATGTGCTGTGCCCTTTCAACAACTTAAGGACTATCTAGCTCGGCCACTAATCATGTCCAGTCTTGAGCCAGACGAAGTCTTGTTTGCCTACATTGCTGTAACTCTTTATGCTGTGAGCTTGGTGTTAATAAGAGTAGATGGTGGTATGCAAAGGCCAGTTTATTATGTAAGTAAGTCGCTGCATGAAGCCGAGATCCGTTATTTGCCACTGGAGAAGGCTATCCTAGCAATGGTGCTTGGTACACGGAAGCTGCCTCATTATTTCCAAGCCCATACAGTCATTGTTCTCACCCAACTCGCACTCAAGGCTATACTCCGAAGTGCTGATTACACTGGAGAATTGCTAAATGAGGCACGATTTTAGGGGCTTTGGACATCAAATACATGCCTCGCATATCAGTTAAGAGCCAAGTCCTTGCGGATTTGGTGGCCGAGTTCATAGAGCCCCATTTAGAAGAAGTAACGCCAACATCGGACATGGATGAAAAATCGGTTGGAATGGTTTCCCAACAAGGCCCCTTACACTGGGAAGTGTACGTAGGTGGTGCATTGAACCAGAAAGGTTCTGAAGTGGGGCTAGTGCTGATATCCCCGGAAAGAATCATCATTTGAACAATCGTTAAGACTAGACTTCTCGGCAACAAATAATGAAGCGGAGTATGAAGCTCTATTGATGGGAATGGCTATGGTTTGAAGAATAAGAGGAAAGTCGGTAAAAGTGTTCTCAGACTCAAGATTAGTCGTTGGTCAAGTAACAAGTGAGTTTGAGGCAAAAGATGAAAGAATGTAGGGGTACTTGAGCCGAGTTAAATGCCTGCAGTCAGAGTTTGAATCTTTGAATTTACTGCACATCCCCAGAAGTGGTAATACACATACCGATTTTTTGGCCACACTTGCTACCTCCTCGACGCAAGATTTGCCAAAAATTATCCTCGTTGAGGATTTGCATGGGCCTACGGAATCAAGAAGAGAGATAGTCTAAGTTCATCAAATTAAGGCCGAACTCAGCTGGATGGATGTTATAATTAAGTTCTTGAAAGACGATATCTTGCTTGAAGAAAAGGGGGCAGCTGACAAAGTTCGGAGGAAGGCAACTAGATTCTGGCTATCCGAGGACCAGAAACTGTATAAATGCTCCTATTCAGGGAATAGGCCGTACTTGTTATGCATGCATCCTAAAGCAGCGGAGTTACTACTAGAAGAGTTACATGAAGGAATCTGTGAGAGCCATACTGGAGGTAGATCCTTAGCTCACCGAGCCATCACTCAAGGTTATTGGTGGCTGAATATGCAGGGAAAAGCACACGAATATGTTAAAAAATGCGACTAGTGTCAACGGTTCGCGCCAAACATACACCAACCGGGTGGAACCCTTAATCCATTATCCAGTCCAAGGCCTTTCGCTCAATGGGGATTAGATATCGTGGGTCCATTCCCTAAAGCTGCAGGAAACAAGAAATACCTCCTAGTCGGCACAGATTATTTCACCAAATGGGTTGAAGCGGAACCTCTAGCTAACATCAAGGACGTAGATGTAAAGAAATTTATTTGGAAAAATATTGTCATTCGGTTTGGGATCCCTTATACCCTCATCTTGGACAATGGTCTTCAGTTTGATAGCAGAGCATTCAAGAATTATTGTAGCGAACTGGGAATCACAAACAGATATTCCATCCCTGCTTATCCCCAGGAAAATAGGCAGGCAGAAGCTGTTAACAAAGTCATAGTTAATGGATTAAAGAAGAGGCTAGACGACGCAAAGGGTAAATGGGTGGAAGAACTACCACATGTGCTTTGGGCATACAGAACTACGCCTCGTAGGTTTACTGGAGAAACTCCTTTTTCAATGACCTATGGGACTGAAGCTGTCATATCTTTGGAGATTGGTTTCCCAACATTAAGAATTGGTTCGTTCAGTCCGACCAGCAACAATGAGCAGCTAGAGAAGAGTTTGGACCTGATTAACGAAATGAGGGAAAGTGCAATGGTCCGACTGGCACATTACCAATAAAGACTCAAGCAGGGCTATAACGCCAACGTAAAGCTAAGGCCTCTGGAACTTGGCGATTTGGTGCTGAGGAAAGTTGTGGGCACTACAAAGAACCTAGCTTGGGGAAACTTAGGACCAAATTGGGAAAGGCCATATCGTATTACTTCAGGGGTTGGCATTGGGGCGTATTTCTTAAAAGATCTAGATAATCATGTAATACCATGCCCTTGGAATGTAAATAACCTCAAAAGGTACTATTATTAATCGAATCTTTTCTTCCATCAGTATGCCACTTCGTTATATGGAATATTCTCATAAGTGTTTAAACTTAAATTCAATCATGCCTGTAGTCCTCGGACCAGATGATTTGGAATAGTTAACACTCATTTACAATTCTCCTAAGTATTTAAACTTAAATTCAATCATGCCTGTAGTCTTCGGACCAGATGATTTGGGTTATTTAACACTCATTTACGATTCTCATAAGTATTTAAACTTAAATTCTATCATGCCTGTAGTCCTTGGACCAGATGATTTGGGTTAGTTAACACTCATTTACGATTTTCATAAGTGTTTAAACTTAAATTCAATCATGCCTGTAGTCTTCGAACCAGATGATTTGGGTTAGTTAACACTCATTTACAATTCTCATAAATGTTTAAACTTAAATTCAATCATGCCTGTAGTCTTCGGACCAGATGATTTGGGTTAATTAACACTCATTTAAGATTCTCATAAATGTTTAAACTTAAATTCAATTATGCCTGAAGTCCTCGGACCAGGTTGTTTGAGCTAGTTAACATTTCCATACAATTATTATTTGTGCTTGGATTTAAAATGAATCACGCCTGAAATTCTCGGATGCGTTTAAGTAAACTATAACTTACGATAGGCCTCCTTAGTCATATTTAAATCAAAATTATTGGATGGTAACATTCTCTATGCATGATCGATAAGACCTGTGAAATTTCCATGTCACTCGTTGTTTCCATTGCTTATTAGCAATTCTTATACAAACTGCTCTTTTCAGTATTAATTTAGGTTATTTACATCATTAGCATGGTATGGTGGTTAAGATTACGAGTTGTTGCTATTTGTAGTGATAATGAGTTATAATATGTGCCATAAGGACATTAAAAATAAAGGAGAAATGATTTCATTGATCAAAAGAAAGTAGTTTGCAATCCGTTAAAAAAAAAAAAAAAAAAAAAAAAAAAGGAAAACTAACTAATACAAGTAAAAAATGAAAACTCCTAAACATCTAGTCCTTTGTCTGGGTAGCCGAATAGTCAATTGTCTGGCCAGGCTGAGTAACAGCAGCGTCTGAGCCTTGAACATCCTCGGATGGCCTACCCGCACCACCAGCATGATCAAGCTCTTGGGTTGCATCAATAAAAGCAGGAGGGGTCTGGCTGGCTGGGGGTTGCTCCAAAGCCTCTGGGAGTTCGCAAATGTCCAGATGGTAGTAAACACTCCCAGGCTGCCTCAAGGCAGATTCTGGAGGGACCCCAACAGCGTCAAGGCCTTTGTCCCATGTCATGTCACAGTACTCTCTGTAGACCTTTGCAAACTCTTCAGTAAGTCTAGCTTGGGTCTCTTCCACCCCCAGTTTATAGGCTACCTGCTTTTCAGCCTCGAATGCCTCCTTGGCCAACTGAGCATCCTTCTCGGCCAACCTGGTGGCTTCTTTGGCTTTCTGAAGCTCAACCCGAAGACCTTTCAGCAGTGCTCTCTCTGTTTCTAGATTAATCTCAATTATATTCAGCTGCTGGCGCTGGTCTTCGGCTTGCTTCTCGGCATTTTTAAGACCCGCATCTAGACTATTTCTCTCCTTGGTCATCTCTTTCAATTGCTCAGACAGACAAGCATAATCCTCCTTTAAACTGCCCAGCAATTTTTCTGCCTCAGATCGAGATTGGGCCTCCGCTTGGGCTTCGGTATGGGACTTTTTTTTCCACTCCTCGGCCACATAAACTTGCTGAATAATCTACATAGCAGAATGACAATTTTCAATATAAGGCAAAAAAAAACAGAGGGTGAATGAAAAAGATTAGCATCTTTAAATTGAGGAAATGTATCAATTCACTTACCATAGCTAAATCCCTCTTAAGGGATAAGAAGAGTTCGTACTGGCTGAAGCGCCTGTACGACTCCATGTCTCGTGGGAGGAGTAGTGGTCGCTCTAGTGCCTCAGCAACAAGACCTGCCCTCCCCCCACTATAATTTCTGATGGAGGTCTCCTAGGGGATAAGAGCACCATCCAAGTCCAGCTTAGGAGACCAGGTGCGAGGTCCTCGGCGCACATCGACTGTAAGAGAGTCATCTCGGCTCTCAGTGGACGAAACCCTTTTGCTCTGATAGTCTTTGACCACTTTCTGTTGCTTAGCTCCCCTTGGAGGCGCCACCTCCCTTTCCTCATTATCAGTGAAAGGCCTTTTCTTCTTCGGATCTGGCAATTGCTTTGAGCTGAGATCCGAAGGAACCTGAAGAGGTGGTGGAGGAAGATTAACCACCAGTTGAGACATACCAGTCCCTTTGGACCCAGCTTTACTACCTTTATCCTTCATTAAGTCTCTCAGGCTTGCCATGTCTTCTTCAACAGAATCGTCTGGTATGACTATTCACTCTGGGAAAACACTAGATTGCCTGTCAGTCTCTTCCTCGGCATCTAAAACTTGAACCCCTCCTGAAGCTTCTTCTTTGAACTTAAACTTATCAATTTGCTCGTCAAGTAAGGGGGTTGAAGAAGCAACTCTTTCACCTATTACTACTGGTTCGAGAGAAGCTTGTTGAATGGGTTGGAGGAGCAATGGTATACCCTACGGATTTGGATGTGGCACAGGGGCAAGGTCGAACGGAGCTAAGAAGTCTTTCCGAGCAACGTTTATGCGGTTAATGCGATAGTCTCCCTGTCTTATCGCGTTGCCGACCGGCTGAAAATTGGTTGATTTTGGCGTAAAACCAAGGATAAGGGGCACGAACCGGAGTTGCCCGTCTTCACTTACAAAAATCTGTGATCGTAGTAGGTAATTAAGTGTAGTGACGTTTGTGAGGCAAAGCCGAGGAGAAATGCGTTCTTTATCTGTTAGCATCACCATAGAACTTAGTCAAAAACTTGAAAATAATGATACCAAGAGGAGACAAAATCATTAAAAAACATAGATCCTAAATCTATTGTTAGAAAACCTAAATCTAAGATGTCCCACTTGGCTCTCCTGGTTGGGTTAGGCAGTGAAGACCGTCATGCCACGCGCCTGAGACGATCAGATAGTCGTCTTTCATCCTTTTGTTAGATTTGGGAAGGCAGGAGACGAGCCTAACAATGTTGGACCGGGATTTAAGGTAATATCCCGCTCCTTTCTGGCTACGACACTCGTACATATGTACCACGTCGAGCCAGGTGAGTCCTAATCTTAGGTGACGGTTTAAATCATCAACTGCTCCTAAGATTTTAAATACATTAGGCACATATTGGTCGAGACTAAGCCTATGGTTCCGGAGGTAATCTCTGGTAATGGGGCCTATAGGGATGGTCATTCCCCCTTCTAGGAAGGCGATGATGGGGATTATAACTTTGCCCACCTTTCGATCTGTTAATAACTTCTCTGAAGGACTATATCTCAAACCCACATCTTGAGGTATGTGAAATGTTGCCCTAAATTCCTCCATTTGGGTAGGGCTATCCACCATATACTAAAATCTACCCATCTCAACTAAAGAAAAAGGGGGAAAACGCTAAACGCAGTGGCCGGGGAGTGACTACTTGAAGGCCAAGGAAGCAAGCCGAAGAGAAGGTAAAAGGTTAGAATAAAGGAAAACTTACACAAACTAAATCGAAGAATGATATTCAAACTCGTGGAGAGATTTTTACAGTTTCTGGGAAGAGATAGAATTGATGACTAAAAAGGCTTGATGGACGTGAATGTCCGAGTTCGCTGAAAAATCTGAGAATCTGCAAAGTAAAGGAGAAATAACCTCTCTTAAGGCTTTATATAGGGACAACTGATAGGGTAAGAGTCATCTCGCCCAAATTTTGAAGAGGAACCACATCCGTTGGATCAATAGTCCACCGTTAAATACCAAGGACAAAACGCTACCTGGAGTAATTAATAGCGCCTTGGGAATATCGAAACAACATCAGCAATGGTGAAGCGCCTAGATCTATGCTTGTACACGTGTGGACTTAGGTATTTTCGTTTTTTAAACTTTTATTTCGCAACAAATCAAAATCTTATTTTTTCTCCTTAGACGCGAGGGAAAAATTAAAATTTTGAGAGGCTATTGTGGGGGTAAAAGCCCAACGTCACGTGTTGGGTCTGGAGCCCTATTCGAACATTATTGTGCGCTTCTATATCACATGTTGGGCCTAGGGTCCTATCCGAATATTATTGTGTGTCTGAAGAAAAGAAAATGATTGAGAAGGAGTCCGTGCGGAAGAGATATACCTGAAAATGGATGAAGAGTACAGTCCGAAGAGAGCACCAATGATCCGAAGAGGTCATTCTCCTCGGATACCAAAAGTCTGGATCAAGCAAATATATGGAGGTTCAAGTGATCTTCCTAGCAACTTCAATGGTAAGGATAAGATTTGGTCATGTCTGGAGGTGATAAAAACTGAAAAATATCTAAAAGGAAAAGCTGCCAACACCGTGTTTAATACACTGTAGCAACTTTCCTTACCGCATTTATGAGGAAAAGACCTCTGAACAGTACAAACTCAGCTACCACCACTCATGGAAGGCTATAGAAGATATTTGATGTGACATATACTCAAGTGAATACTTAGATGAAGAACAAGTGTACGATAAAGATGAGAAAGAAAGAGGATATATAAATGGAATGTGCCTCTAAAGAGAGGAGGGAGTTTTGGAGAAAAAGAGGAAGAACTGTATTAATTAGATGAACCTTTTAATTAAGAAAAGACCTCTTCGGATTTCTGTCTATTATCTTTTATATGTTTTTACGTCGATTCATCCCTGTAGACCATAGTTAACTGTCGCTAAATTCATCACTGACCCAGCTCTTTCACACATTCTCTACAAATTTATTGTTTCAGGGTTCATTGGGCTCATAATCCAAACCTTTTGGACTTGGGCTACAAAATTTGACCCTACAATTGTTTATTTATTTTTTTTATTAATATCAATTAATATTTTTTCGAATTAATTTTACTCTATTTAGATCTTCCCCCCCCCCTAACTTAAAATCCTGGCTCCGCCACTGATCTGCTGCATCATAATTGTGATAAAAAGAATGTTATGTTTAGCTGGAAAAAAAAAAAGAAAAGAAAAAAGAAAAGAAAAGAAAAAGGACAGGAGATAAGTGAACGCGGACGAAACAGCCATTGTTTTGTGATAAGAAAAGAGAGAACAACCATTTTTTTCACAAGCATAGCTAATTCAGTTTTGTGGGGAAGAACCAACATATCCTCTACTCTTCTTTTTTAAGTGAGGCAGTTTTGTGGTAAGAAAAGAGGAACCAACCATTGATTTTTTTTTTTCCTTTTTAAACTTTAATTATCTTATATATATATATATAAATGTTAAATAAATACACAATAAGTTGTGATCGGTGAAATATAAATTTTGAGATAAAAAATTTATATTTGGATGATCTCGCTGGTCCAACGCATTCCACGCTCGATAACCTTTCCCCTTCCAAACCTGAAAAACCAACTTTCCATTCAAAAACAAAGCCATGCAAAAATAGCATGCACAAGAAAAACACAAACAAAAACAAAAAAAATTCCTCTCTTTTTCTCTCATTAATATAGCAATATAACAAACCTCCCCCTAAAACCTCTCTCATCCACAATACTCTTTACCTTTTTCCCAACTCTCCTTTTCCCCCAAACCCATAGATCTGCTTTCTCTTTCCTCCCAATTCCCTCCTGTGGAGGCTGCTTCATTGAGGAAAAACCTAGAGGAAGTAGGTCTCAACTCTCAATCCCTACCACCCTTCCTCTCATTCTTTCATTCATTCATTCTTTCACCATGGCTTTCCCTTTCTCTCTACTTTTCCTTCTCTTCCTTTCCATTCCCTTCTCAGAATCCAAGCTGTCCGTCGACTACTACACAAAAACATGCCCTGATTTTAACTCCATCATGCGTGATATTGTAACCACAAAACAGATCACTAGCCCTACAACCGCCGCAGGCACTTTACGTCTCTTTTTCCATGACTGCATGGTTGATGGCTGCGATGCCTCGGTCCTCATCTCCACAAACTCCTTCAACAAAGCTGAGCGCGACGCCGATATCAACCTCTCTCTCCCCGGCGACGCCTTTGATCTGGTTGTTCGTGCCAAGACCGCCCTCGAGCTCTCTTGCCCTGGCATTGTTTCCTGCGCTGATATCTTGGCTCAAGCAACGCGTGATCTTATCACCATGGTGGGTGGCCCTTTCTACAAAGTACGTTTGGGACGTAAAGATGGCTTTGAATCAAAAGCTGTACGTGTTAACGGACAAGTTCCACAAACAAACATGTCCGTGAATCAATTGATCAAAGTTTTCGCTGCTAAAGGGTTTAGCGCACAAGAAATGGTTGCGCTAACAGGTGCACATACCGTTGGATTTTCTCATTGCAAGGAATTCAGTCACAGAATCTACAATTACAGCAAGACCTCCCCATCTGACCCAGAAATGTATCCTAAGTACGCTGAGGCATTGAGAAAAACCTGTTCAAACTACCTTAAAGACCCTGGAATGTCTGCTTTCAATGATATAATGACACCAAGCAAGTTTGATAACATGTACTATCAGAATCTTCAGAGGGGATTGGGGCTCTTGGCCACCGATCATGCACTCAGTAAGCACCCTAGAACCAAGCCATTCGTAGACTTGTACGCTTCAAACCAGACTAAGTTCTTCGAGGATTTTTCACACGCAATGGAAAAGCTTAGTGTTTTTGGTATCAAGACTGGCCGGAAAGGAGAGGTGAGGCACAAGTGTGACGCTTTCAACACTCTCAAGGCATAGAAATATTTGTGATTGTTTTGATTTGTATCCAGAAGAAACAGGGTTTAAAAAAAAAAAACAAAGGTTCTAAATTTCCTTTAACTTCATATTTTGTTTTGCTTTTTATAAGAACCATGATAGTGATTATATTTATATGGTGATCTGATTGATGTTCTTCATGATGACATGTTCATGACAATATAATATTTGAGAATAGAAGCTTGTACTTTTTTTTTTTTTTTAATATAAATGTTATGTGGTTTAAGATTAATGAATGATGAAAGAAGGGAAACGATTTTCCTCTTCATCTGCAAATTAAGTGTGTTAATTGTTTGAGGTTGTAATTTTCATAGGTGAGTAAAAATAAAATTCTTAGTTTCTCAATTGAGATTCTTTCCCCCTTTTTTCGTTTGTTTTCTGTTGGCTTTCGGAAGAAGGATGAGTGGAATTCAATAGGGATCCAGCACATGTTTTAAACATGCCAAGAACTTCTTGAGGTCGAAAATTTTTCAAACATTATTGATTCATTAGTTTGTAGAATAAGCATAAAATATCCAAACTCAAATTATAACGTATGAACAAGAGAACAAAACATGACTTTGAATTTGCTAATGGATGATTATTAGTTTACATGAATAGTAGAACGTAAAGTGTACATTGTAGGCAAAAAGATTCTAACAAATTGTTAAATATTTGCCACTTTGGAAGAATGTGTACAATCCTTTTGCCTACCATGTAGGCTTTGAAAGAGTTATGAGACTCTTTAGAGGGAAATTCTAGAGGAAGAAGAAAGAATAAAAAAACTGAATTTCACTCAATGAATAGATTACATCAGATCCCCAATTATATAGGGTCATTAACCCTAACTGATTTGGAACTAACTACTCTAACAGAATACATATACATGAACAGTATTATAACTAATCCTATACTTAAATCTATGATGCTAAACTACATACAAGATTACAATATTATTGCTAAATTACAAGTCGTGTATGCTCTGTTTTACATCTCCCCTCAAACGAAAGGGAGGAGTCCCTATGAGTTTGTAGGACAGAGCATGAAACGGAGGAGATGGCAAGCCTTTAGTGAATATATCAGCCAGTTGATCCAAGGTAGAAATGTACTTGATAACCATATCTCTATTCAACACCTTTTCTCGAACAAAATGATAATCAACTTCTATATGTTTAGTTCTAGCATGAAAAATAGTATTTGAGGCCAAAGCAAGGGCTGAAACATTGTCACACCATAAAATAGGAGGGTGACGCAAATAAACCCCTAAGTCCTTGAGAAGCATACGCAACCAATATAACTCAGTTGTTGTATGAGCAAGGGACCTGTACTCAGCTTCAGTGGAAGACCGAGACACAACAAACTGCTTCTTAGTAGACCAAGTGATAGGAGAATTGCCTAAGAAAACAATCATGCCAGTAATGGACCTCCTATCAACAGGATCCCCGACCTAATCAGCATCACAATAAGCTGAAAGGGTGAGAGAACCAGGCCTACAGTAAATCCCTTTATGCAATGTACCCATTAAGTATCTCAAGATCCGTTTAGCAGCAACAAGATGAAGTTGAGAAGGCTTGCTCATGAACTGGCAGGCCTTCTAGACAGCATACCACAAATCCGGCCTAGTGAATGTCAAGTATTGCAAAGCACCAACAAGACTTCTATAGGCTGTTGGATCAGAGAGAAAAGGACTAACAGCAAGAGCATGAGATTAAGGAGATGCACACAGATTAGAACAAGGCTTACAGTCCATCATACGAAATCTAGACAGCAAATCTTTGGCATATTTGGACTGATGTACAAAAATACCATCACCAGAATATTCAATCTGCAACCCCAAAAAATAGTGCAAAGGACCTAAATCCTTGAGAGCAAATGAAACCCCAAGCTGAGTAATAATATCAGCAACAAGTACCTTATCACTGCCAGTAATAATGATGTCATCTACATACAAAAGTAAGTAAACAACCTACTGTGAATGAATGAGAATGAACAAATTACTGTCTACACAAGAAGCATGAAAACCAGATGGAATAGCTGAGTGGTAAAGCTGTCAAACCAAGCCCTAGGGGCCTGTTTCAGACCATAGATTGCTTTGTGCAAGAGACAAACATGATGAGGCTTGGAGATGTCCTTGTATCTAGGGGGTTGACTCATATAAACCTCCTCTTGCAACACACCATGAAGAAAAGCATTAGATACATCTAATTGCCTTAGAGACCAACTAAACTGAACAGCCAAGGCAAGAATAATCCTCACAGTTGTAGGCTTAACCACTGGACTAAAAGTTTCAGCATAATCTAGACCATATTGTTGTAAGTAACCCTTAGCCATGCTTGCCATATTTGACAATAGCAGCAACGAAGGATTGACACCATGAGTGATTGAAGAACTCGTGATTGATCCTGTTGTTGCAGAGGATGAAGACGATGAAGAATTTGCAAAAGACGCCATTGTTGGCTCTGATACCATGAAAGAGTTATGAGACTCTTTAGAGAGAAATTCTAGAGGAAGAAGAAAGAATAGAAAAACTAAATTTCACTCAATGAATAGATAACATCAGATCCCCAATTATATAGGGTCATTAACCCTAATTGATTTGGAACTAACTACTCTAACAGAATACATACACATGGACAGTATTATAACTAATCCTATACTTAAACCTGTGATGCTAAACTACATACAAGATTACAATATTATTGCTAAACTACAAGTCGTGTATGCTCTGTTTTACATCTCTATTGACAGAGTCACTATCATTCTTTACAGGCTTTACATTCCAGTATTAATGTAAACTAATAATTTTCCTTTTCCGAACTGTCTAACGCTACAATTTTTAAGAATCAAATGATGGCGAGAGATCCTCTTGTCAGTGAAGAATCAAATGATGGCGAGAGATCCTCTTGTCAGTGGAGTTAGGAGGAGGCTGGTGGTCGTTGATTGTGGGGATCAGTTGATGATGTTGGATCTTACCATCAACGCCACTAAAGAGCACAACCTCTATGAGGACGAACTTTGAACACTTCTTGACTCAATTCGTTTAATGTTATCTGTGTTCATGCAGTGATGTTGCCATCCACTCACGTGGCCAATTTTATTTAAAAACGTTTTGTTTTTTATGCTGACTCAAAATCCCAACTTAAAGCAATGTTGTTTAACAAAATTACGGCAAAATTATTATCAGATTTGGACAAAATGACTGGGTTAACTCAATTTGACAAAAGGATTGAATTGACATAAATTAGACCTTAGATTTTAATTTGACAACTAAAGAAAAAGTCAGTTGACTGAATGGATTCCATGAATTTATACAACATTTGCAAAAATTATGGCAATCAAAGTTTCACTCTCAATTCAATGTAAATTGTCATGCACATTTGTATGCGGCCAAAAACACAATTGGCTCTTTTCAATAATTTTCAAGGAGAATTTGAACAAAAATGAAAGAACAGATCATCTGCGTATCAACTAGCAACACAAGGAAGTAGTAAACAAGCAGAAAGATCCAAAATATGCATTGCAAATAGCATCCACTTTTTAAGAAGTTGAATTGCTTATGTGATTTGCTTTCTCCGCTTATGGTAAACTACAGACATAGAACATAATCAATAGAACTGTAAATAATTTAATCTTAAATCTAATACACAAACGCTGGTTTTCCACTGTCCAAATTGATCCAATAACAAGCAATTAATGGATTGGCTTCCTGATCATATCATAGACTCGGCGAACTGTGGTAGAATCATCCATTCATATTACATAGGGGTACAACGTCACAAGTCATATAATCTAAATAAGGCAGAATCTAGCATCATTGATTTATCTCAAATGAGAGATTGCTTGAAAAAAGATGCATTATGATCAACTATTGTTATAATGCAGTCTCAGACTGCCTACCTAGAGACTTTCCATAATGCTTCACCCATCTTTTTCACTTTGAGAATCATAAAAATCAAGAGGCGAGAAGGATAGGCACTGTTTAGATTTCCCAAACTGTATAGCATGCGCTTCTGGAGGAGCTGCATTGGGCAAGCCTAATCGAATACACAGACTCTGACAGCTTTTCTTTGAAATATAGGATGGCAAAGGTTTGATGACCGCTACTGGTTTCCCACAGTTTTTTTGTTCAAATCGGCCATGAGAAGCCTGAGCTATCGGCTTGAAGACACGAGATGCACCACTGTACAAGTTTTGATCTTGATCCAAGGAATTCAAGCCAATCTGAGACTCCTTGTGGTGTGTTATATCAGGTACACAAGAAGAAAAGTCAATGAAACTTGGGGAAGAATGACCGGGAATGAAACCACTGTGACTTTGGAGAGGTTGAAGGTAAACATTGAAGCTAGCCCCCTCTCCCTGAAGCTGCATTAGTTTCTTCTTTAGCCTCTCCTTCTTATGGGCATTTTGGTGGCCTCCAAATCCCTGCGAGCTTGAAAACTCCTTAAGACAAAACTCACATACATACCTCTTGTGTGCTGGTTCACATATTGAACTTTTCTCTTCAAAAGATTTCTCCATCCCCAATAATTCTTTGTCAGAGGACCTTACACTTCCCTGCCTTTCAAATTTTCTCATATATTTCTCACCCTTGGCATAAGGATCCACATCAAAGCCAAATAATTTGAGCCTTTTTGCCTCCATGTGGATATCAGAAAAGAAGTCATCATTCTTGCTCCTTCTACGCAAGAGTAAGTTAGAGGCACCAAAGTTTGTTTGCAACATATTGTTTTCCATTCTATCTAAAACTAACAATTTAGCATACCCCTCTAGGCCTTGAATCTTTACCTTATATAGAAAACTTCTTTGGGTTCACCAATAGTTTACACCCAAATAGTATTATTCCATGTTAAGAACAGGATAAATGTGTTGAAAGAGTCAATCAAAGAAAATGAGTAACAAGAACAGAAGTAGGTAGCTGGCATCCATCAGAGGATTAGGACAACATTTTAACAAAGACATGCATCAAATTTTCCATATCAAAGAGAGATTATCTTACTTTATAAGGTATATAGGCAGCTAGGCATTTTTTACATGCAAATTTGCTGAGGCATTATGAAACACTGATGGCATTATTAAAAGGGATTAGCCTAAATTATTTTATTTAACACCAAAGGTCAAAAAGAAGTGGCATGCCTGCTAGAGGGAAAGCTCTGACTTCTATACTTACCTGTACCGTACTTTCAGCATGTCTAAGACTGAGCTTATTAATGATCACTCCTTTCATTTGTCCACATGCATGCTTATGCTAAATTCAGTAATACTGCAGCAACTTGCCTCTTCCATAATCATTTTCATAACAGTTCCTCTGCCCTCATACAACGAATGGAAACTTGGTAAACCAAAGAATTTGGAGGTGGAGTTACTGCATAAACATGGGATGATGGAAGTGGCTAATGATGTAAGCATATCTACTAAGGTCAAAAGAAGATCTTGGCATATATATGTAAACAATGCAAGAACGATATTGTATGCCCAAAAACATGGACTTAAATAAACCCACTCATTAGCATTTTTAACGGAGGGGTTATCAAAACTGTTGCAATCGAAAATTATTTTAAATTGAGCCAACAGGAACCATCAAGACTTTTGACATCTTAAAAACAATTGAAATGCGTACTTACTCAATGACTCGCAAATTGCACTCTCTCATTCCTTATCAACTCACACCCCCACCCCCCCCCCCCCCCCCCCCACCAAAAAAAAAAATCCATTTGTTTTTTCTTTTAGTCCAATTTCAACTTGATTTCTTAAGTTATTGAAGAAATTCAAGTAGACCCCTTAGAAACAGTTTAATAAACTCAATTCAAACAAGGATATACCATAAAACACACAGTGAAGAAGGGTGCAGTAATGTATTGGATGTACCACTACATTTTATGTCATATATCTTAAAGTGAACTCAATTCATCACTTCACAAAGCTTCCTTGAGATCAAACAAGGAACTCACCCCCCCGCCCCGGGGTCCTTCAAAAAAAAAAAGGAAAAGCATAATAGTATCAAGCAAGGCTTTCAATCTTAAATTGAATTTATTAACTTGATTTCATACAAAGAGTTCTTGCAGTAATTTAACAGAGGACAAGAGATTTCATGGGATTCCTTTCTTTGCTGCTTTCCCACTTTCTTGGTGCATTTACGGCAGAGCTTACCATGGGTATACAGAAGACAGTTAAGATCAAACTTAAGTTCATTTGGGATACGTTGATTAAGATGAAGATATGTCTTGTTCCTGTCAGCCAGAGCTGGTACCCAACCAATGGCCTTTGCAATCTCAAACACCTGCACAAACATGTGAGTATGAGGAGAATCACACAGTGCCAAAGAAGTGAGAGAAATAAAGTACTCACATGTGTGTCCACTGGAAAATCGTCTAGCTGAAGATTGAACATCAAAACACAAGCCACCTATCATCCATTTTGCAATCATTAAATTCTGATGCAATTGAGGAAAAATATATACATGGTGTGGTGCCGTGTATGTGTGGATAAAGGATAGTAACGTATAGGAAGGAAAAAAAACTAAAAACCTTCTGGACCATTTCAACCACCAGTAGATGTGCACGTTCTCTGTTGATCAATATGACCAACAAAGACAACAAAATTGGAGCTGAATTGGCAATTATATATATATATATATATATATATAAAATTGAAAAAGGCATTCATACATTCCTATTTTAAATAGACAAAGGCCACCAATGCTCTTAATACTATGAAGGTTTCAACAGATGCAAGGATGAAGCATACAAAAGTAACACAAAAAATCACAAAAAAAGATGATTACCGTTTTGGGGCCAATTCCTTTGAATTGAGATAGCTCAGCCTTAATTTCATCAACTGACAAATCTCGCAAGTACTCCAAGCACAATTTGCCTTTTTTCTCAAGCAAACAACTCAATATATTCTTAATGCAAGAAGCCTTAGTTGGGGCTAAACCTCCACATCTTATGGCATTCTCTAAACATTTCGATTCAGCAGCAAGGACCTTAGACAAAACACAAGAATCTTTCAAAACCGGAGCAAAAGTAGCCCCAATAAGCAATAAACACCCATATCCACCTCAGGATTCAACAATAACCATCAGGTCAAAGAAAATCATGCAGCAAATTACAAATAGTCAGAAACAATCAACCATATTGTCCATTTACAACAACTATTAAAACCAATACAAAAATAACTTATTCAAAAGGACACATTTAGGTTGAGAAACACAATTGAAACGCCCACATTATCAAAATTGTTCTATAAAACACAAAACCATGAAAAATCTAGGTCCAAAGAAGTACTAACTTTTTATGATTCATGAAGAGTTAAGACCCATCAAACTAAAACTAGACTTATCAATCAAAATAAACAAAACCCATCTCAATGCAAGTCCAAAAACACACAATTCCACCCCAAAATTCAAAATTCATCAATACCCATTGCCCACCAAACCAAAACAAGTTGAAAACACAAACAAAACCAAAAAGAAAAACATACATACATCTTCCCAGGTGGGAAAAGCAGACTTGAGAGAATCAAAAGCCCTCAGAGAATTAACTTCCGTAGTGTTCTGGGAGAGCACAGTTTTAACCAAACCGTCCAAAACAGTCTCCTTGGCATCCCCATCATCGAATTGGATTTGGCTCTCGTCTCTGCGGTACTTGGCGAACTCTTTGGGGAAGCCATGGAGGGCCAAGAGGTCGTCTCGTACGGCTATGCATTCTTCTCGGGTGGGTCGAGTGTGGGTCGGGTATGGGTCCTTGGTGAGTTTGGTTCCAGACTCAGACTGAGGCTTGTGATCAAGCTCAAGCTGCTTTCTTTTGCGGGATTTCTGCATTTTCTGAATGCGTTTTGTGTCTTTGGTTCAATTCAATGCTTAAGCTGAGCTTATTAGTTTGAAGCTATTTCACTTAAGATGGACTTTGCTTTTGGACATGGGCTTTTAGTGGGCTAATAAAAATTGGGCAGTTTTGAACAATATGACACCTGTTTAAACCCTATACTTTAGGGGTGGTCCATAGCGTCAAATTGAAATAACACTACCATCATCGCACATTTTTTACATGATAGTCATTCTATAAATATAAATGCTTATAAGGTGTGGGAGGCACAGGTCAAAATTCAAGTCTCTAGAGATAAGATTCATACACATATACACTTACTACCTGTTTGGATACTGATTATGTGCGATTGTGTTTTGTTTTTTGTTTTTTTTTTGAAGCACGCTTTGTGGTTGTAGTGGCTATTCACGGGACCCATAATACTATTTACATATTTAAAAATTATTTTGCTACAATGTTTTCAGTTTTCAGCAAAATAAGCGGTATCTAAACATACCCTTAAATTAAATTAGAATAGGATTTTTATCTTATTAAAAAAAAAAAGAAATAACACTCTGAATTTTCATGGTTTAATTTAGACCATCCCTAAAGTACAGGGTAAAAAGGTGAAATTTCTCCAAATCTTTTTTGTATAAGATAATGTTGTTTTATATTTTTTTAGATACAATCTAAAAATTAATTTTGTTAGCTTTTGGTTTAATTGAAAATTCCACCAATAATGACAATTGCGAGAAGAAAAGGAGTGGGGTGGTGGCAGCAACGTCAAATGATCAACGACGGTGACAATAACGAACAGATGGTGGCCAATAGTTGTTGGTGACAATGTTCAATAACCAATAACAGCCATCAATCAGCGGCCAACGTGTGATCGACAACGATTGAGCTAATAATGACGTTGGATAGGGGGCAACGACTATTAGTGATGTGGGATGAAGTAGTGGTGACGATGTTAATTTGTTGAAATAAGAGTTGTGGACGAAGTCCAAACCTTTTTCAAAAAATGTTTTTAACATACACAAAGAAAGTGGAGAAAGTTTTTTAAAGAAATTTACAATGACGTATATTCAAAATGATCTTTTTTCAAAAAATGTTATATGCCAATCAGTTTTTTATGTAAACGGGATTATAATTCTTTATCATCAGACCAAGACACCAATCAGTTTTTGGTGTAGGCGGAGATTGAACCCTAGATCTTTTATACAACCATCAGAGACTTTACCAGTTATGCTAAGTGGAACCCACAGAAAGATTTGAGTTAATAATATATGTCTGTTGCTAACCTCCCTATTATAAAAGGCTTAAAGGGATTGTAAGGAAGAAATTGGTGGTGAGGGTTGTGGTCACAATGTTGAATGATTGATGATGGTGGCAACAACGCATGGACAGAACCATTCATATTGCCCCCTAATTTTTTTTAAAAATAATATAATTATATAACTATATATTTAGGTTCTAATTCTAGCAACTTCGTTCAATAAAATTACATTTTGTCTCCCTTATTAATCATTATAAGAGAAATGCTATAGCTGCAAACTTTTTTACAACATTTTTACAGACTATTGAGGTAGCAAATTCTTACTGGTTTGCATTTGGGTCCAACACTTATATCACTTTTTTACTTACTAATAAGTAATAATCACTAATCAAAACAAAAATTTGTAAAAAAAAAATTATAGATTTAGTATTTTCCTCCTTTTAAAGTCCATTAAAAAAAGTATAGATCTAAAATCTAAAAAAAAAAAAAAAAAATACAAGCCCGAAAGATTAGCCCAACAACAAAAATTACCAATAGGTAATAGCAAAAAAAAAAAAAAAAATTTGAGACTAAACAACCAATTTTACCAAAAAGAAACAACTTAACCCTTTAAAAAACTTTAAATAAAATAATTTTGTCCTTACTAACAAAAAACACGCTCTACACACATAATAAAAAAATAATAATAAAAGAAAATCTTTGCCGGCTAAACAATAGAGCTGAAAGCCAAAACCACGGCATGTAGCTAACAATAAAACCGCCTTCTCTAACTCCAAGTCCGGGCTCCGTCCTTGCAACAACGGATGGGTGGTAACCAGCAGTGGTTGGTGACAATGTTCAACACCTAAAAACAACCAGAAACCAATGGCCAGAATGTGGCGGACAACGATGGTCAAGGTGACAACGATTGGATAGGGGGCAATGACCATCAATGATATGGAAGTAAGTGGCAGTAATGGTATGTTGAAACTTGAAAGGGGTAAAGAGCTGTGGGATAAAGTCCCAGCTATTTTTTTGGAAAAAAATTTATGCTTATGATATGGAAGGAGTAGTGGTGATGGGAAAATGTGTTGAAACTTGAAAGGGGATAAGAATTGTAGGATGAAGTCCAAGCTTTTCCCGAATAATGTTATATACCTTTTAAAACATGATTTTAGTGCATCTATTGACATTAAAAAAAAAAAAAATGTTTTTCGTGGATTGACATTTTTAGTTGTACCAAATATTAAGTATTTTTTTCGAAAACATTTCACACAAAATAAATAGAACTTTTTATTTATTTTTTTTTGGGAAAATTTATCAGATGTCTTAAAAATATTGGTTTGAAAAATATTTTTAGAAAATTTTAATAAAAAAAAAAAAGCAATAGATTTTTTGGACAATTTTTTAATATTTCTCATAAAAGTGATATTAAAATTTTATTTAAATGATATATTAACAAATATCCTAAAAGCACCCATTCCTTACTTTTATAACTGAATTTTATTATAAGAGAAGAAAGAAAAGAAGATTTGAGTTAATTAATATCTGTTGCTTTCATGAGGCATGGTATCTCATTCATTATGTCACACTAAAATAATCATTTATTCATTTAATTTGAAAACCCACAATTTATTGCAAAAACATTTTAGTGCACTGGAGTTACAAATATATACTTCTAGAATTTCATTAAGACAGACAAACTCTCATTGACTCACATTTATGTTGACTTTTAACACGGCCTTATTTTGATGAGCATTTGACGCGTTAAAAGTTGGAAAAAGCAATCGTGCACCTATTCGTAGAAAAAATCGTGCACGTATTCGTAGACTTTCCTATTAGCAAAGTCAAATTGACATTTCTACGTTAAAATTACCATAACTCAAAGTCTCAAATACATTAACCTGTCTGTTTTACTCAAAAAAAGTAAAAGAAACATGCAGATTTAAAAGAAGAGTCCACGCGACCCAGGGTTTAAGTCTCAAAGCATGAGGTATAGGACCCACATATCTGTGAAAGAGATTCTGTATAAGATGGACACAGGTGATACTTTCTCATCACGTCTAAACGAGACTAGTAAAAAAAATAAAAGACTACTAATCATTTTTTACTAGTCTCATTTAGACATGTGATAGATAGAACCATCTTTGAGTCGCTGTTTAGAATTTCAAAGTTCAAAGAACCAAAGCAACAACAATCTCATTCCTTGACAAACCTATTCTTGGCTCAGGACTCACGAAGGACCTAAACGGCTTAATCATTTATAAAAGTCCTTGGCTTATTAGAATGGTAAAACAATCGAGAAGCCCAACCTTTGGCACATAGAATCAAAAGCCCAAAAAGCAGTATGAACAGAACATCCCTCAACTTAGAACACAAAATTCCCACATCGAAAAAAGAAATCCACCATATCCATAACCAACAAAATCCTAAAACAATAAAGCAAAATCAAGCAAAGCATTAAACTACCTTGATTTTGACCAAGCCATGCTCAAAAAGAAGTCACGCCCAACATTTCTTTCTCACTCAGATTCTCAGAACATACAAGACACAACATATAAACAAGCATTTGTAGCTCAAATTAGGCAATTAAACAAACCAACCCCTTTACTGTACAATCATGAACTTAAAAGACAAAAAAAACATAATAATCTCAAACTTTTATGCACAATTGTGTACTTTTCCAGAGATCTTGCCTATTCATTTCTAGTTGTATAATTCGCATTGCCACAACCCCAACAAACAAAAGACCTTTCATGATTCCAACTTTAAAGTGTGAAAAGCAAAAGCAAACATGGTCCTCCAAAAAAAAAAAAAAATCCTTATCAGAAAGAAAAAGCCCAGGAAAAACACCAAACATATATATATATATTTCCAGATCACATTCCCTACGAAAATTTTATTATGTACACATTCACAAGGAGAATTACAAATTAACATTGACAAAATATCACAAAAAACCCATATATCCCACATTTCCATTTTCCCTAGTTCCTACAAATAATTAATTACAACCCAAAGACCCAACTTTGTTTACAAAATCCCTCAATTCATGTAAGCTGGAGAGTAATTAAAAATTGGAAACTTACAGGAAATACCAAAAATCAAAAGGTTGTAGAGTTAGCACCATACAAGTTTTTCCCGGCAACTCGGTACCGACTCCGACTCATTCCGCCGGAGTTCAAAATCCCTTCCCAATCCTCTCCTTCTTCACCTCCATCCTCCTCTTCTCTTCCCTTCATCATTCTCAAAATCCGCTTCGCCTTTTCCCTCGCCCTTTCGCTTCCTTTCTCTTCCACTTCCCTCAATGCCTCAACAGCCCTTGCTTCCTTTGCCAATCCCTTGAATCTCATACTCCCTTGGCTCAGGGCATACATCGCGGCCACGCAGTTCTCGCGCGTGGCCTCCGACTCTGCTCCCTCGCCATTCCTAAGCATTCCAACCAAACACTCCACCGCATTGGCATCCAGCATCGCTGACCTCCCTTCCACGGATACAGCCAAGTTGCATAGAATCAACAGCACGCGACTCGCTGACTCGCCGGTTTTAGCCATTGATAAAAGACTCGGCACGGCTCCGAGTTTCACCAGCTTGACTCGGTTGCTTTGAATAAGAGTCAAGTGGTACAGTGCCAGTGCCGAGTCGTGCCGAGTTCGCTCGCTTTCTGATCTCAGCGCGTGCATCAATGGCGGCAGAGCTCCTAACACTCCGATTGCCATTTTGTTGTCGTCCTCCAACGCTAAGCTGAAGAGAGCACCGGCGGCGTGTTCCTGCGCCTCGCTGAATCCGCCTTTCAACGCGTCGATCAAGAGCGGAACGAATCCTGACCGCACGATCTGCACCTTGTTGCGCTTTTCCAAAGAGAGGTTCACCAACAAAGCGATGGCGTTGACTTGTACGGCGGCGTATTTGGATTGAATCAGCGATCGGACGGCGGAGAGTAGCCGAGGAGTACAGAGCGAAACCCTAAGGTCTTCTCTGGTCCTCGTGAGCTTTCTCAGCGAAACCACAGCTTCTTCTTGCTCATAAACCTCCGCGCTTCTCAACTTCGCGATGAACTGGTCCTCTTCGGGAGTGGAAGAGTTAGGGTTTATGGTTAAGCTAAGAATTTCATTGGCGACGATTTCGGAGGAGGAAGATGAGGAAGAGTAACACATAGGCCGAGTCGCGAGCGGTAGAGGAGTCCCTGGACTCCCCGCCGCGATAACCACCGATTCGTCGGAGGAGCTAGAGTGGAAGTGATTGACTCGGTGACCTAACTCAGTCGCCGCGTGCGAAAAGATCAACGGCGGATTCTCCGCCACGCCTCTCAGAAGCTCCCGCTCCGAAATCCTAATCTCCGGACCCGAATTCCTCTCCTCCGCCTCCATTGTCGACCGGACCATCCGCTCCACGGTGCTGTAATCCGGTGCGGACGGATGCTCCGTACCGTTGCTCTCGCACCACTTGAGGATCGTGGACTTGAACGCCTTGTTCGGAATCTCGGCCGTGAAATCGGGTCTCGACCCGTCTTCGAGCCTCGGGGAATACCCGAGGTCGCGGCAGACGCGTACAGACACGCGCTCGAACGTTTGACCCGAAGAGACCACAACCGGGTCGGACATTAAGGACCCGGAAATAGGGCAGATGAAATCCTTAGGGGTCTGTTTGGGACTGGAGTTAGAGCGGTGAAATGAAATCTTCCACCTGTGTTTTCCGTTTCCACCCATTTGGGGTTTTGGGGTTATCTCTCTCTCTTTCTATATTTCTCTCTTACTTTTCTCGCTCTCTGTGAAGTTGATGAGTGATGAGAGATTCTTCAATTTATTATTCTTGTTGTGAATGAGAATTATATTATATATTATGGGGTCAAAAGACTCAAAAACATAGGGGCAATCTAATTGGGCTTTTGGAGAGAGAGAAAATGAGAAATTCTGAGTTGGGAGTTTGTGGGGTCCATAGGAGTGTTGGTGAGATGAGAATCATGGGAGTTAGCAATATATTATTGAGGTTTATAAAGAGCTAATATTTGATTGAATTAGTCTAGGAACAGTGATTTGACCTTTTGATAATGTTCTTTAAGACTTTAGACATTTGATAGTTGAGGACTAGTGGCTATGAGAGATGTAACTATGTAAGGAAGATTTTATTTTTGTTTTGTTGTGTTTTGTTTATTTTAATTTAAGATTAGTTTCAAGTTTTGACCTTAATTTTGTACTAGCTTCTTTCTTCTTCTTTTTTTTTTTTTTTTCGTTCAAGTTTTTAGTACAACATTGACTAGCCTATCAAAAGTTTTTGCAATCTCTTTCTGCTTCCCTGTCTGGTGCTTTGCTGATATTTTGTAATATATTATTTACTTTGACTGTAATACAAATAAATATCTAAATTGCAAATAGGATAAGAAGATTGGGAGTTTAAAATGTAGGCAAAATTTGTCAAACAGTACAATTTCAAAAAAATATTAGGTGGATGACATGCGTTCAAACTTAATTAGTAAGTTGAACTTTTTTTAAAAATCGATTTTAACAAACTCGACTTCCTACTAAAAATTAGTTCTGACATAAATTAAAAAAAAAAAGAGGAAAAAAGCCACGTAGACTTAATGAAAGTCAAGTTTAATAAACTCGACTTCCACTGAAACAGGGGTTAAAAAAAATTTCAAGGGGGTAAAAAGGGGAATTCGAGTATACTAAAATCTATTTTGAGGCCTTCAATCTCTCTCTCTCTCTCTCTCTCTCTCTCTCTCTCTCTCTTTCCGGTGTCTCTCTCTTCCTAAGCCATTCTTCTCTCTCTCTCTCCGATGTCTCTCTTCCTATGCCGTTTTTTCCATCCATCATCTTCCTCTGTGGCGAGGAATCCGACTCAACCAGCAGGTTCATTCTCTCTCTCTCTCTCTCTCTCTCTCTCTCTCTCTCTCATGCAATTTCTTTCTTTTTATTTATTGGCTGAAATGGGTTTTAATTTGCTTTTTAGGTTTAGTGATTTGGAGATTTGGGTTTCATTTGATTTGGGTTAAGTTTTTATTTGTTTTTGAGTTTTTGTTTACTGTGCTATTAATATCGTCCATAACATCTTGCTGCTTCTCTTGCTACATCAAACTGAGTTCATTGTGGATGTATGCATGCGTGCGCAAGTGTGAGTGTGAGAGAGAGAGATAACGGGGAGTAGGTTGTCTTTTATATTGACAATGGAGTAAAAAATATACTGATGATTCTTATGTTGCGTTGATTAAGCAAAAGCTACTTTATCTAGAATAAAGCAAAAGACTAAACAAATACATTTCACATGAGGAAACCCGCTTATTATTGCTTAGATCTCTATTCTAGTAATTAATTGTTTATATCTTATATGAGCTATGACTACCTCTAATAATAAGAAAGTGAGTACATGATTCTAAGTGCTAACAACTTCACCAAGGGTCGAGATCAATACTAATTACTGGCCTACAATGTGCAAATCCAAAAATGGAAGGAGCGAAAGCCTAGAACACATACTTAAATATAATAGTACCCAGTATGTCCCCGTTGATCGACTGAAAAGACACTTGTGTATCTGGATCGCTATCCTTATATGCCAACAACAACTTCTGCAACTTTTGATACGACTCTTCCCAATCCCTGTGTATATTTGCAATAGCCTTTTGTTTCACATTCCATATCTTGTAGTACGATATATCATGCTTAAACCTTTCCTTCATCAGATTTTGGAGATCTTTTATTTTTCTGGTGTGATTTGCAAGTACATATGTATGAAGTTCTTTGGCAAGAAAATTGGAATCCATCATTCTACCATCTTTGTTCACCCTAACTGATGGACAAGTGTGAGGACCACCGTATACTGTGACGGCCCATAACTCGTTAAGCTTCCGTTGTGAGAATGCTCGGACTTTCCATGCATATGACTCATTCGCGCACTTCACACACAATCTTTGCTGGTTGGATCACTCAGTTATATAATTATTGTTGTTGTCCATAAAGTAAACTATTAATGCCTGTCTCACTGCCTCTTTATTAGGGAAAATCAACATTTTGCTAAAATTCATTCCCTACACCCAACTTGATGAAAATGGTATCTCAACATTTGAAGGATTAACTATATTATCCCAAATGTTTGCATGGAATGACGAGCCATGAACTTCATATGTAGGGATTACAGGCTACACACCTATACCATCGCCTATATCATCTTGAAACTCTATAGTATCATCATCATGATCATCCACGACATCATGACGGACATTGTCAACATTTTCATAGTTTATAATATTCTCGTGAAAGTTATCTCTCCCAATCATCTCTTCATACTCATCTCTATCATGATCAACATCATCTTCATCTTCGTCTTCCCTCCCTAGAGATTGAATACATTCTTGTTGATACTAGATCCGCAAACTTCCATTGGAGTTGGTGTCTCTTGGCATGGTGGTGTATAACCCCCAACTGTGGTGCATGGGGTAAGAGTCGGATAACTATCCGTATGTAATGATTGGAATTCTTCCCCACCACCACCCTCCAAAGTTGTTTGTTGCACATCTTCATTTCCAACCTCTATATGAGGCTCCATACTTATATACAACTCGGCAACTTTTAATTGGGGTGTAGAGTCTATCCTATCAAATATAAATTTAACATGCTTGTCTCCTTTTATTTCAATAGGCATGAAGACAATACAATCATTGAACACTGTATGAGGAGCACGATATATAATTTTTATGTCATGCAATCGACGGTCCAAATCCAGCTCTTTCATAATTTTCTTTTTCAACTTCTTCAAATTGATCTCCCGCCGTTTTTTTAGCTGAATAATCTCTAACTTTTTACTAGACCCTTCATATGTCACTCCATAAGTCACATCATTGCAAGGCTCCCCACCATAATATAGATATAAATCAATCGAACTCATGACAAGCCTATAAATCAAATAAGTTTACTAAAAGTTAGTGACGAATATAACACCTTTATTTGATATGATCTACAAAATATTGCCTCAAGGCAAATATAAAGATAATATTTTATAGTCCACCAAACAATTATAAACAAAATTTTAAACCCAAACAAATTTGTACATGGTCGCTAACGTTAAAAAATTAATATTCGTTACACCTTGCAACTAACAAACTATTACACATTACAACACATTGCAAATAAATAAAATGTTACCCATTAAAAAATTTGAACATGTTACACATTGCAACTAACAACCTTTTTTTTGATAACCTATTACAAAGCACAAATAACAAATGCAAAAAGCAATAATAATAATGATAATAAATTACTATTACAAACAACACATTACTCATCAACAATATAAAAGTGGTATGTGTATATATCTACCAAATGAAAAAGTGAGTATATATATTAGCTAGGTCTAACCCCAAAAAAAATTAAAATGGTTTGAATATTTACCTACAAATTGAAGAAGAAGAAAAGCTTTTTAATTTGTAGAATGCTCAATGTGTGTGAAAGGGAAAGTTTGGGCGTGGGAGAGAGCTGGGAGAAGTGAGAGTTCAGTGAGTTAGATGAAAAGGAACTTTAGTGTATCAAAGGGTTTATATTTGAGACGGTGAGGTTGGTGTAAAATTTAATGGAACTCGAGTCTATCAAGAACTCGAGTTTGATAGACTCGAGTTCCATTTAAAATATTTTTTTACCATGCTCGCATAACTGAGACAGGTGGGGTAGGTGGTGTAATCACTGGCCTGGAAGTTAAGTATGCTATACTCGAGTTTCAGTGAAAGTCAAGTATACCATACTCGATTTTCTATGTTGTACATGGCTTTTGCTCATAGTACAGTCTGGGGAAGCTTTCATAGAATTCGAGTTCACTATAGTCAACTTTCAATAGAAGTCAAGTTCAGTAAACTCGACTTCCAGGTGGCTTTTTTCATTTTTTTAATTCACGTCAGACTAAAACATTTGCAGATTTTGCCTGGAAGTCGAGTTTGATAAAATCGACTTCCAAAAAGAGTCTAACTTACTAATTAAGTTTGAATGCATGCCATCCGCTTAATAATTTTCCGAAATTGTACTGTTTGGCAAATTTTGCCTAAAATGTGAGATAAGAAAAGCTAATCCAAATATGAGATGAGAACAATATTTACTCATGGAGTATCAATATATTGCCTTTTTTTTTTTTTGAAGAATCCAATTGGAAAGATTTTATTACCAAAACAGAATTATGCAGAGTCACCATTTGTGAACAGCATTTGTATGTAGAGAATAATTTTGGTCTAAATTTGTTTTCGTTTTATGAGTAACTGGATTCAAGGTTTATTTTCATTGCTTACAATTGACATTGAATTGATTTGCTCACTCTAAAATTGTTACAGTTTTGTATCTTTGGGTCACAAAAGGAAGATGAGAAAAGTTAACGGATGCTAAGAGCATTGGTTTAAAAAATATTTTTAGAAATTTTATATAAGGAAAAAAACTGATTTTTTTAACGACTTTTTATATTTCTCATGAAAGCAGTATCAACACTTTCAGAAAATAGTTCATTAACAAATGTCATTTGTTAACAAGACCCGAAGAAATTAACAAATTCAAAATATGGAAAAAAGAAAGCTCTAGACCTAGCAATCAATGAAAAGACCTGCAGCTCTTTGCACAACTGTTGTTTTCTCAACTACCCCTTGAACTAAAACTGGGGTAGTTAAAAGGAAAAAAAAAAAAAAAAAATCTAATATTTTGGATGCATGCAATATTACATAGCATATGAACCCAATCCACCTGTAATAAGGTCTATGTATTAGTTCTATGTATTAGAATTGTGACGCTATAAGTATCTGAAACACAAGATACTGCGTTAGACAAAAAAAAAAAAAAAAAAAAAGGATGGGTAGCTTTCCTTCTTAATCGCTTAATTGTTTTTTTGGCTACCTTTGGTTAAAAATGAGAATTGGAATGGTTTTGGCCTTTTAGCCTTTTAGGTCTTTAAAGTTTTAAAGGAGAGATGGGAGAAATCTTCAGCAAGATTTTCACTTTCTGCTTGGAAACGGGACCCATTACTAGAAATTATTCCTGTCCTCTTCGGCTAACATAAGTATTCGTCTTCTTTTTGAGCTTCGAATAATGTTCATCACAACCTTTGGCTTGCATGCCAAATTATCAAGATATGAATAGTAAAATAAAAGCAGTACAATTATTTCAGAATATTTTTTTAATCATAAGAAATTATTTCATAATTTTTATTTCAACCATTTACGTTCACAAGAAAGTGAAATCACTTAATTATTTTTAAAGCAATGTTAGTAACACAAAGGTTATAATTAGAATAATATTATTTTCGTATAGACCCACCATTAGATATCACTTTATTATGCATTAATTAAAATAAACCGTGGGTTATAGTTAGTTCAATTGGTAAAATCCATTTTTCCCAATAAAAAAAAAACTGATAAAATTTCTGATAGTTGAATAAGAGATCTGAAATTCAATCCCTCCTACACAAACAGAGATCTATGATTCAATCCCTCTTATACAAAAAATTGATTGGTATCTTAGTCTAATGATAATAAGTCCAATCATAAGAAGCGGATGTCATAGGTTGAAAATATATTGTAAAAAAAATGTAACATGGTATGGTTCATCAAGTAATAAAGTCTCACATTGATTAATAATGACAAGATTGAGTAGTTAATATAATTAGTATGTAACCCGTGCTTATGCACAGGAATAATAAATTGTGGTAGTGCTATTGATATTAATTTGAGTTATTAAACATATAAGATATTAATTAGTATGACTAGGACATTTGTAAGTATTAAAATGATTTTTCCTTACAATTCTCATGATATTAGTTATGTCAATTTTCTCATTACATTGCTATTTTATATATAATTTTGAAAATCACTGTTGGATTCTACATATACAATATCAATTCTAATAATTGTATGTGAAATTCTACTAAATACAAAAAAAAAAAAAAAAAAAAGATCAGTCCAATAGTATCTCCTAAATTGAATGGGAATAGGTGCATAGGATCGTTTAGCTTAATTACAATTTTTTCGGTTCAAGATCTTCGCATACAAAATATCTGAATAGAAACAGTATAAAAAATATGCTCATTAATTTAGAAAAAAAACAAAAAAACAGCAAAAATATAAACAATTTAATTTTTATGGAAAGCTAACAAAATTACAATTTTTTTAGGTTCAAGATCTTCGCATACAAAATATCTGAATAAAAATAGTGTAAAAATAAGCTCATTAGTTTAGATAAAAAAAAAAAAAAAAATAGGAAAAATCTAAACAATTTAATTTTTTATAGAAAGCTAACAAAAGCAAAATTCGATTTTGATTCTAATTGAATTTTCTCTAAACTTTGGTTATATATATATATATATATGTAAGGGCACGTTTTGCTTCCCAAGCCAAAAAAGAAAAGGACAAAGGCTCAAAGAGCCCAAAACAATGAATTTGTAGAGAGTGGGATAGAAACTAGACTTCTATGAGTTGAACAAAATGATACAGGTGAATAAGAATAAACAGTTTTATGCAAGGAAAATCCTCCTCGACAAAGTCCGAGGAAGGCGGTTCTTATATATTTCTCTTGAACTTTTGCAAAATTACAATTCTTCAATGTACAGTCTTTTTTTTTTTTTTAAATTTTTTTTGATTCCTCGATCTCCCCCTTTTAATGGGGTTTCTCTTCTTTATATTTCCATTCTTTACTTCATCTCAACCCTCCCCGTGTAGGTCAAATTACTGGTTTTCATCCTTGTCCATTAGCCCCTTCTTGAAGTTTTTGTGGGTAGCTGTAAGGTTGAATGTTACTGTTCAGGTATCACATTCACATTAATGCGGCCAGAGAATTAGTTGCAAAGCATTTAATGCAATGGTAGCAATTTTTTCCTAGATATTTCTCAGCTTTCCTTTGTCTTATTCCCCATTAATGTTTATCCTTACTAGTATGATCGTTTGGTGTGTTGTTCTTGATGAAAGGTTAGACCTTTGTCCTCTGCTCTACTTAGCCGAGGAGGTACTTTTCCTTGGACTATAATCGCAACCCCTCATCACCAAACTTCTTCCACAGAATATTAACTTGCATGCCCCCCACTAGTGTTTACCTATCCTCGGACACGGCCCACGGTCCAATTTCCATTTCTGGGCCCTTTATCCCTACAATATATATTACCTATTTGTAATGGACCGTACATAGTCATGATATATGTAGGGGGTGTCCAAGGACTAAGGAGGATTGGACCAGGGAATAATTTGCTTAGTCCAAGCCTGAAGAGATAAATGTGCTCCGAGGATTTCATCCACCCAAGAATGGAAATAGAATCAAGACAATTGGTATCTTGTGATGTTACAAGGTAAGGAGAAGGGGTAGCAACGGGGACAAGAACGAGAGGAGGAAGTTTCCTAGAAGGAACATTTTCCTCATCCGCATTAAATGCCCTGTACCAACCTTATTAGCTACATTAATGAGGAAATGACTCCTGAACAGTAACTTTACAGCTAATAGCCCTTTCCACCACCTTCAACAGAGTTTTGATGGGACAAGTATCCTTAGAAATGTCTGGAGGCATACAGGTGAAGGGTTATGATGCAAAGAAGGGGGGGGGGATATAAAAGGAAAGGAGTCTCCCAGAAATGGAGGATGGACATTTTCTCTAAGAAATAGAAAAATGAGAAATTGAATAGTGCATTATCTGGTGTAGAACTTAAACAAAATATATATAAGAAACTAACCCTCGGACCTGCCCGAAGAGAGCTTTTTTTCCTCATTCTCTACTTATGTTGTACCTTTCTGCAATTCTGGGCTCTTCAGTCTTAGACTTGAACCTAGCTTAGAATTGCATTTGAAGTATTTCCCACTTTTTATAGAAATTATATTGTTTGGGCTTGGTTTGAAGGACAAGGTACCGCTATTCTTAGTGGGCTTGGACCTTTATTTTTTGAGTACTTACAGTATGTTACATAAATGACTTACTTATAAATTTGAATTTTTTTTAACTACACAAAAAATATCTCATAAATATAAAATTATTCAAACTCTTGCTTCCTCTAATTTTATATATATAATTAGATATATGATTATATTTTTTTATGATTTATTTATATTGGACTCCTTGTTTTCTACACTAAATTAACTCACTTGACACAAAAATTTAAAAGTTTAGATTAGATAGGAAACGTGGCGCAAAATTAAAATCTAATTAAATTCCAATTTGAAATATAATGAGATTTTCTCTCAGTTTTGACTATTAATATATATATATATGTGTGTGTGTGTGTGTGTGTGTGTGTAAGGTCGGGTTTTGAATCCTCAGCCCAAAAGATAGATGGATTAAGGCCCAAAGAGCTCAATACAATGAATTTGTAGAGCTTGAGCTAAAAACTAGGTTTCAACGAATCGGACAACGCTCACAATGGACCAAAAATATTGAGAAAGCAAGAAAAAAAATGAAAAAACAAGTTTGTGAAAACAAATTCTTCCTCGGTAATGTCCGAAGAGAGTAATACTTGGATATCTATATTTCTTTTAGACTTGGTTACAATTACAATTCTTAGTGCTACAGTGTTTTTTCTTTACAAATCTTCAGATGATCCCTCCATAATGGGATTTCTCTTCTTTATATTACATTCCTTTGCTCTATCTCAGCTCTCCACGTGTAGATCAAATGGCCGACTCCTTCCCTTGTCCCATCAGCACCTTCTTGAAGTCTTTAGAGATAGCTGTAAGGCTAAATCGCACTATTCAAGTATCACCTCCACATAAATGCGGTCAAAGAGTTAGTTACAAAGCATTTAATGCAATGGTAGAAGCTTTCCCTCAGATATTTCTCACTTTCTTCTTACCTTATCCCTTCCTGAGGCTTATCCCTACTAGCAGAATCACCCAGAATGTTATTCCTGATGTCATGCCAACCCTTTTGACCTCCCAAACTAGCGTCTACCTGTCCTCGGACAGGGCCCCTGCCCAATACACCCTTCTAGGCCTACCATCCCTACAATATATATATATATATATATATATAGATTTTTAGTTATACAAAAAATGCTCATAAATATAAAATTACTCGAAATTTTTTTTTTTTTGTAGTTTATTTATATTGGACTCTTCGTTTTCTACACTAAATTAACTTATTTTGTACAAAAATTAAAAAAACTTAGATTAGATAGGACAGTGGCGCAAAATTAAATTATAATTAAAATCCAATTTTCATATTGAATTAACTCACATGACGCAAAAATTTAAAAACTTAGATTAGATGGGATACGTGGCATAAAATTAGACTCTAATTGAATTTTAATTTGAAATCTAATTGGATTTTTTCTCAGCTTTACCTATTTATATATATATATATATATATATATAAATGAGTTCGAATTTGGTAAGAATGGAATGTAAAATCCATATTTTATACCATCCAATAAAAAATTGACATATTAGCTTTTTACTTAAAATTCAATGCATGCTTCCTACCATACCTAATAACACTACATCAATTTTTTACTTAAAACATGAAATATGGTATTGATTAAGATATTATCATATGTGATCAGATGTATTTATGTTTTGGGTAATATGATGATGTGTCATATCCTTATTGGATAGTATAAACCAAAGAGTTTACATCAATTCCTTACAAAAAGAGATTTGAGATAGGTTAAGAATTGGCCCAAAGATCAATGAAAGCTCAACATTGCATCCTATAATTATTGAATAAATAACTAGGTTTTACAACAAAATGAAAGATCGTATTTTAACAAACTCTTTGATTTTGTACATTAAAAAAAAAATTATTATTATTATTATTATTGCTAAAGTTAGTATATAATTAATTATAGATAAATTTAATGACACAAAAGAATTTCAAGCTCCATTTTAAATATATCCTATATGACTAAGTTAAAATATATTAGAAATAATTATTCACTTATTTTTATTTTTATTTTTTATATACTTAATGGATAGTAGTTTTATTTTTCATTTTTTTTATATAACAAAAAAAAGAAAAAAAAAAGAGAGAGAGAGCTTGTAAGTGTGGTCATTGTTCTGTTCCTAACTCACTTAAACCTTATTTTTTTCATGTCTTAATTAAGTTTTAATATATTTCTTATTCTAGAATGATCAAATTTGTTGTCAATGTTTTAGCCCCTAAAACAAATTCCTGGATATATGTATATCCAAAAGTTCTATCAAGTTTCAATATATGTTGAAAACTTGAAATACTGAAATGTCATTTCATGAGTCCTCTTGGACATCTTCTAAAGCTCATTTTATATTATGCACCCTACTTTAATTCAATGGAAATATGTACAATGCCAGTGTATATATCTTAGCTGCTTTATGCAATTGTCAACACTCAAATCTCAATAGTATAGCCATTAATAAAGTAAAGGATGTCCAACTTAATTAATATAGTACAACAGCTACAGATCATATAGTTATAATATAAATTAGATAATACCACTAGAACTGTAGTATTCATCCATTCAGACCATTCCTTTCTGCTCTTTTTCTTTGTTAATATGAGCTATATATAATGACCTCTTCAAATCTTACGTGAGCAAGCTTACATACTGCAGTAGTTGGGTGCAGAAACAGTCCTTCTGCTGCAAATTAATGATACCTTGTATATATTATTAGATATGGGATTAATAATGCTAGCTCTTTGTTAGATTAATAAGATTGCCGCAGTTCTAGCTAGAGAAGCTTATTACGCTTTGTTTGGTATAAAATATATCCCACTGTTCCACTTGTAGGATATTTTATTCACTTCTTTGTAATAATCATCCAAGTCCATGCCTTTTTCATCAAGCAAAATATGAACTGTCACTGATTTATCTATAAAACTTAGAACGAAAAAGAAAAAAAAAATAGAGACAGTCTCAATTAGTTGCCTAATACTTAATTTTGTTGGTTGCAGCATTTTGAAACCAGACAACTAGTTCTTGAGCCTGCACAATTTGTTTTTGAAAGAATATTTAACTGGAGATCGTGGCCTCAAATTCTAGGTGGTTGGCAGATCACATTAAGCGTGAAAGCATTTGCAGATTTCAATATACTATTGTCGAGATTCGGTGGGTCTGTAAGAGACATCAAGAACAAGAAGATGGGTTGTTAAGCATGGTATATTTTGGTCCTGACACTGTCCTTCATTGGGGTTTGTCTTCTAGCTCGTGCAACAGACGTTTGATTTGAAGGGAAATAATTTTTACGTTACCAAATTTAACAAGCAAACCTTATCACACTGTAACAAAAAATGTATGGCTTGCTTCACTTCACAACAATGGAATAATTGTATAAAATTGATGGTAATAATTTTATAAAAGGAATAACCTTCCTCGGGCAAGGAGTGTCATTTTATATATCATATTCTTCGCAACTTGGAACATTCACTTATTTAAATTTGGGGAACTCAAATTAATAATCATATGTTAGTTGGAAATGTTCCATGAGTAATTGATATAAAAAAAGTACGTTATAACTAGGAAGAAACAGTTGGTGCCACATCATAGCTGATCAAACCAATAAGGAACCCAAATCAACTGACTGTACATGTTGACTTTGTTGATTTAGTAATAGAAGAAGTTATTCACTCTTATAGTCTTATGTACGGGAAAAGTCCTCGCTCCTTTTATACTTACTATGAAAGGAAGGTATGAGAGGAGGGAGGACTCCTATACAAATGAATAATTTTCCCTATAATAGAACATTGTATGGGTAAGCTTTTTAATCAAACCAAGTATGTTTAGTGAATATGAATATGATCTCTCTATTGACATTCTTCCTAACTTAAGTATCAGAATTATGAGAATTGATGTCACTCCCATTATTTTCAATTTTTGGCTGACATTTTATCGATCGGTAACGATATAACCAAAAGAATAGAATGAATTATGAAAATCCATCGCCTATATTTGATGTGTATCATTATTGCATCTTACTCTCCATAACAATAATAATAATAGTAAAACAAGGTGGGGAAAGTGTGTGTTATGTTTGGTTGTCATGAAAGTAAGTGAATGAAAATTAAAAAAGAAAAAGAAAAAGTTGAGATGATTTTTTTATTTCATTATTTTTTGATGGTGCGGGAGTGAAGGGATTTCATTAAGATGATAATGTGACTTTTTAAAATGTCAAATAAATTATTTTTTATTATAATTAAGTGACTTATAAGCATTCCACTAACCAAGTTAACAAATTTATTCTATTATATAATGATAAGGACAAGAATAAAACACAGTTTAAAGGATTTAGAACTAAATGAAATACTAAATTTGTTGAAGGCCAAAATGAAAACATCCTCAAAGTTGAGAACCAAAAGCATATTTAGAGCTATAATTTAATTAGAGAAGATAATATCTATTTAATAAGAATTTGTTTAGTATTTGATTGCTTTACCCAACGTGCTAACTATTTTAAAATAACATAGTTTAGTACTATTTATAACTTTGATAAGAAAATTTTAAAAAACGTATATTAGAATTATGTCATAGAAAATGGAGATTTCAAAAGTTTATCGCAATATTTAAAACCGATTTAATATATATATATATATATATATATATTAAAATGACATTAGAACATATAATTTAACTAGAATAATGACACCGAAATATATGGCCTTTCAAGACTTATCACTTATGTAGAAACAATAGAACAAGTAAACAAAAAGTAAAAATAAAAACTTATTTGATATGATTAAAAGTGGAATAGTTAGACAGTTGAAAATGCTCATCTTATGAAAAAAAATGAAGTTAATAAGTATAACATTTGATATACACTCATATTTTTATCAGAATGTTCTAGATTTTTTGAATAATTATTGTAGGGGGCTAAATTAACGACCAAGCCCAAATAGTGAGTGACTGGACTAGGAATGAGAGGCCCTATACAATTAATTTGTAGAGGTGGATGGTCAAGGTCAACACTTTGATCTCTTATAAACACAGGTTTGCAATTAAGGAAAATAGATTAACAAAAATAACAATACAGATAAGGAATTAAGTCAAGAAAAGAGAAATTCTTATTTAAGTTCTTCCTCAAGCAGGCTAAGGAGCAAGTGTTCTTTAGGAATACACTTCTCTGTTTTACTATGATCACTTTCTCTCTCTAATTCCTTATTTCTCTCTCTCAACTTTTTTCGATCCCCATTTAAGGAGGGCATTTCTTCCTATATGTTGGTGCAAACACAATAATAATGGAAATAACAGAAAGAAAAACTGAATAATACTTATGAATATTATTAATTTAAAGAGAAAAAATTACACAGCACTATTTGAATTAAGGTGCGGCACTCGCTTTCTTTAAGGAGATTCAAGCCCTTGGTTGGCTAAACTTTGTAACCGGTGCAGACTTTCTTTAACTTGTCTCTCCCAGGATACAACAGCCCAACAAGTGTCGTATGGCTAATTAGAACAACTTTTGCACAAAGTGTTTAAGCCCAAAACTCCACTAAAAGGATCTAAGAGGCTGTTTCATTTTCATTTTTGATACCTCCACCCTTCACCTTCCCATTGCGTAGATATCTAGTCCAATATCTGAGACAATTCATATTAGCCCATTAATCACCACAATTAAAAAGAATAAAATAGTCTCTCTCATTTTCAATGTGAGATTAAACATTTTCACTAACTCCTTATCTTCCATATTCACTCCCACATCTTTACTTTTATGTTTTAATATTTATTTATTTTAGTTGATTAATATTAAATGTTCCAACACTATATATAGCTGCTTGGATTGCATCACAGCCTTCCACTTGGAGGGCTGTTGATTTCTCTTTAGATAATTGTCCCATCATTGCCTTGTTAGTGGCAGTAGAGTAGGCTACAGACTGTAGGGCACTGTTCAGTGGTCATTTTGGCATTAATGCGGCAGGCTAAGTTAGTATAGTGCATTAAATATGGAGGTGATGTGTGCTTTATCTGGAAGTTTCCTCTTACTCTCACTTCGTGCGTCACTACGATCCTCCCCGTTCATCAACCTTATGGTCCTGATGGCTTGTTTCCAATCTCCCGAGGAGTGTCTCTTCCTCGAGCTCCTAGGGCAGGTTGTCCTTCTCGGCTTCCTTGACCTAATTGAACTAACTAAGTTGGGCCTGACCTGATGAATAGTTGGGCCCAGTTACATCTTGGGTGGATCCCACTTGATGATTCCTTATCTTTGAGCTTCCTCCTCCCACAATTATTATTTGAATACTCTAGATATATCATCTAATAAAGTTTGGTGAAATTATGTATCAATTATTGCCAATTATAATTGCGTGTTACTTTTAAAGGCATATTAAAAAACAAGATGGGGTATTTGATTTATTGGTAGACAATGCAAAACTTAATTATTAACATAGTGCATGGGACTTTACCTAAATCTTTAGACTTTTTTGTGTTGTCGTGTACGTGTGCATGAGCATATCCAGTTAAAGCTACCTTTGCTTTAAGGCCTTCCCTTGCTTGTGGAATTGAAAAACTCAATACTTTTTGTTGCATTCACATAAACTCATAAAGGTACCAATGTCCCTTTCAAGTAAAATGCCCCAAATCCCATTCATATTATTGCGTAAAAGTGTACTGCCAATGAAGCTTTTATTGAATTTGGTAGAAGAATATTTAGAATCTGAACCACCATATACACAAAGACAACGCCAACTTTTGAAATTTTGCTTTCTTTTTGGCCGAATGAATTAGACAATTGACAACACTAACTTAAAAAATAAATAATATAAGCCAGATTGTTGTTTTAAGTGGAAGGTTTAGATGAGAGGTGGCTTTCCAACCTAATTTTTTAATCCTTGAACTATAATTAGCAAATTATAGTTACAATTATGTGACCCTAGCTAGCTAGAATTTGTATGGTAGAAGTAGAACCATATTGGTTTACACAAATATTGAAACACACGATAAGAAAACCACTCATTGAGAGCATTTAAATCCATAATTAAGTTGAGAGGAAATTAATAAGCATTGATTGGAATGTAGTATTCATTGATGATAACAGGAACTAAAATGATTTCACCCAAACATTCTCCATATAACATTATCTTATGGTTGTTGTTGATTTTTTTTTTTTTTTTTTTTGAAATGCTAATAAATGCCCTTAAGGTACTGGTTAATAATTCATTCAAAAAAAGTTTTTATGGGAAATGAAAAAAACTATCAAAATATTAATTTTGATAGTTTTTTTCATTTTCCATAAAAGTGATATCAAAACTTTCTTAAAATTGATTATTAATGATTACTCTAAGGGCACTCGTTAGCATTATCTTTTTTTTTTTTAATTTTTAATTTTTTTAATTTCCAAAGCAAATATACAAAACATATTAGGTGGGAACTTCTCCCCCCCCCAAAAAAAAAAGCATATTAGGTGGGAAGAAGATCTGAGATTCTGAATACCCAGGCCCATGAGAAAAAGAAGAAGTGGGCCATTTAGCAAGGTTGTGGGCTGCAATATTTGCTGAAGAAAGTAATATACATATAGGAAGGTGAATTAAATAATTTCTGTGTAGGAGTTTGCAAATTTTTCCACCACTTTGTTGAAATCTTTAGGCCGCTAGCCCTGGTTTGCAGTCAGTTAAGAAATTGGGCTCGGCCTAGGTTAAGAATTAGGATCATGAAGCCTAATAGTTACAAATGCTCAACAGGTCCACACAGAATCGTAGATACAAAAATAGCCCAGGCTTGATCACCATACTTGTGTAACCCCACTCCATCCCCCCCCCCCCCCCCCCCCCCCCCCCAAATAAATAACATTTTAAATGACATAATAATCTGTACACTTGGATCAAACCATAAATAGTTTCTCAAAAAAAAAAAAAAAAAATCAAACCATAAATAGGAAAAACAAAAATTTATGCATATACTAAAAAATGCTATATCCACAATATTTTTACAATAAAATCATAAGTGGTAGCAACCTGATTCCAATGAGATACAAAATCTCTTTGTTTACAATCTTGCTGCTTGCATGAATATTGTCCCTAGTCTCTACAAGTTCGGTTGTGATCCTTGAAGTTTTATGGTGGAGCGTTACTTTGGTGCCATTTAGATTTAGACCGGTACCAGAGTCTGCCAGTCTGGCAATCTCAAGTAAAACTTATTTTACTTGTTACCCAAGAAAAAAAAATATCCCTAGTTGTTTTCCCAGTCTTTCCAACGTAGATGGCATCATTTGAAATAAAGGTATATAACACTTGGAACTTGAACAGCATAAAGAATATTATAAAGCTTCAACTTGAAGATCTTTGCAACTATTAGGTACCAATGGAAGAGGACTGGCAATATTATTGCATGAAGCATGAGAGATTGACTTTTAACCTGGGTGCTGGGTCCAGACTAGCTATACTAAATCAAATAGCTATCATAACAATCTCATGATGAATTGGATTTTAATGATAAACAACTAGGAAATTTAAGGGATTAGTCAGCTCAGGTAAGAAGCTATGATTGAACCTACTTAAAGAAGTACTGTATGCTACACCTTATCCCCATTTCAAATGGAGACATATATTGGTTCTTCAATTGGGTAGATACTGCTCTATGTGGTTACAATTCATGTCCATGTCAAAATCTTCAATTTTGGACTGGTCAGCCACAACTCCTACCCCTTTCGGCCCTTATCCCCACAACAGACCAACACAGAGTTGTCTAGATTCTGGTTAGTGGTCATCAACATTTACAAATGGATCTATTATAATATTTAAATTAAATATTACAAATTTAAATGGGTAATTTGGTGCCACATATAATATATGACTATATGATTAAATATATGAAGTTAAATCTTAGGTTTTGTTTGTTTTGTTGTAAAATATTTTCTCACAAACATTTTCAACATTTTGGGGTATATGTTTTGTTGTAAAAACACACACACAAATTAAACTTGTCAAATGTTTTTTTTTAAACATTATCCAAGCCATGCACCCCCCCCCCCCCCCTCCTCCTTTCCCTCTCTTCTCTCTTTCTCACACAACCCTAGCTCTCCCCTTTCTTCTCTTGATCATGTAGACTGCTACACTCCTTTCTCTCTTTCTCGTGCATAGAGTATGCCTATGGTTAGATAGAAGGCGAGCGGAGGTTAGTGATCTTTTCATTGGGTTGAGAAGGTGAGGGGCAGTGATCAGTCAATTTGACATTGTAAGTGCAAAGAAAAGCTTCCAATCTACTGATACTCTATTGTCAATTTGTAATTTTTTTTCTTTCTTTCTTTTTTTTGGGTTGGATGGGTGTTTTAATTTCGTTGTAATGATTTAAAATATCTTTTAGGTGTTTTCTAGTTTTGTAATGAGTTTTGGTTGTCAATACACATGTTCTGTATATAAAGGAAAATTTCCACATTTTACATCACATAAAACACCAATAAAATAAATTTTGAAGCATTTTAAGTACTACAACCAAACACCAAAAAAGAAAATGTTTTCCCGAAAAATGTTTTCATCTGAAAATATTTTACCCTAAAAAACATTTTACAATGAAACAAACAAAGTGTTAATTCTATTCCTCGTAAATTTGTAGACCAAAGAAAAATCTCACCAATCTCACAATGCACTCATTATCATATCATTGAATTAATTTGAATTAATTCATTGTTTCCAGCATAATCTCCTTCAAAGAAGTTTTTATGATAAATGGTAATATTTTAAATAATAAAATATATTTTCAAACTAATTTGAAGGAATCTCTTTTAACCTACTATATATTTAGTGAATTATAAACTATTCATATGTATTATTTAAACAAATGAAGTGAATCAATAAAAATATTATATGACTAAAACTACACCTAGGATAGTACTTTCAACCACCACATTGTAGGTTGGAAGAAGATCCTTCCGAATCAGATTGAAGCTAAACCTTTTCTTACAATCAACAATAAATTCACATCTTACAAGGTTTTGATAGACGTGAAATTATCAATTGGAAAAACTACCGAAACAAAATGCTATTGGTTATCCAGTCCAAATCTTTGGCTACATCAACAGAAACATAGTACACCAATCAAATTGAATTTTGAGACCCTTTAGCTATCTTCCACAAAATGAATCAACACGGCTCTAATATCAAACAAGAAGGAAGCACTCAAAAATCAAAAAAGAGTTTCAGTGGAGATTTAGTAGGTCAAGCTTTGGGGATGGAGTCAACAAGAACATACATACATCCAACGCATGTTTAGTATGAAAAGAAAATTAAGGCTCCAGTCAACCTAAAGGTGGTAATGGGACCCTCACCATGTTACGTAGTTTGCTAAAGTCGCAGGACTTTTATTTTGCTTAAGTACTGTTATAATCACTCAAATTTCAAAGCATGAATTGTAAATAGTAAATACTATATATTATATTTTCTTTTTAAACTTTAAGAAGCTGAATACCTATGTAGATTCCTTGCTTGCCTGTCAATAAAGACTCAAATAGAAACACTAAGTACAATGCATATGATCTTTTAGTGAAAAACGGTGAAAGACAATGTCTTTTACCTAGACAAAATACTTATAGTTTACCTCAGGCCAATGTTTAAAGGGGTAACACGTGAAACTTTTTGCAGTTTGAGGAGACTTGATTGACATTAGAACAGCCACAAAGGCATGGAAAATCTTTCTTTCTAATGTGAATATGAATAGCAGTACAGCTTCTAGAACTTCATTTTTCGTAAGAAAAACATTCGAAGGATTTAGGCAACTAATTTAAGATTCAAACTAGTGAACAAGAGGATCAAGTTATCTTGTTGGCAAGAAAGTGAAAGGAGATTAAAAAAAGAACAAAAGGGTTGTGACCAAGTATAGTTTCTAAATCTGATATGGATTTTCTTCTTCATGAAAAAATATTTCAAAAAAAAAAAAATAATAATAAATTTTATATGTATGGCACATATGTACAGTGTGAGCCTTCAAATTAAGTTCAAACACAATCATGTTTACTCACATGCATATATAAAAAATTAATATCCCCCTAATGTCTAGGGCATACACATGCATCTATGTATCTACAATATATGTCTATGAATTTGAATCATTCTAGGTGCGTGCCAGTCAATGCCATCATCAACATCAACATCATCATCATCATCTTCATCTTATAATTATTACTAATAACCACAGATTATTTCAAGTAGATTAGGTAAAACAATGAAATACAACACGGTAAAAGTTGGAGGCACGAAATAGCAAACCCTAGCTCAACAATTAGACATGGCCATGGAACACAGTTCCTTATCAGTGAAATTAGGAGTACACTCTTCCAACATTATATTGATCATTATTCATGTACTCAAGAATAAGACTTAGAAAAGCATTTATTACAGGTCATAAGTGTGAAACACTGAATTTGTCCATAAACATGATTGCACTAACTGTATCTACAGAAAAATCCAGAGAAACCCAACACCAAAATATCTAAAAGAGAAGGAGAGAAAAAGAGAGAGATCAAGATATTTCCTTTGGGTGATCAACAGTACACATAACCAAATGCAATTATATTGTTTCCATCATTTTTTTTTTTTTTTTTTTTTTTTTGCAAACAAAGTAAACACAAAACTAAAGGATTAGTAGGACATATTAAAACGGCTAATATGTTTACTTAGAGATATGAAAATGGCAATAAATCAAAAGCTTATAGAACTTATATGATTTGCTTGATCTAGCAAACAATCGGACCGAAACGCTTGATTCCCCAAGAGCAAGAGTAGTAGGATCCTTTTAAAGAAAAAAGACCCTTCACACTCATGAAAGGTACTAGGGTTTTCAGCTCAGAGAGAAGAAACCCTTGTCGTCATCATCATCGTCTTCATCATCATCATCATCTTTTTCTTCCTCTTCTTCTTCTTGGGTTGTTTGTTTTTTTGGTTTTTGTTGTTGTTGGTGGTGATGGTGATGAAGGTGATGAGAAGGTTGGTGGATGATGATAAAAGAAGTGGGAGTGGTGAGGGGGTAATGATGATGGTGGTGAAGAGTGAGAGAGAAGGGCAAGGGCAAGGAGGAGGGCATGATGATTGCTGTTGGGTGAAGCCGTTGAAAGGTTGAAGAAAAATCCAAAGTATTGCGTGCCATCTCTCAGAGAGAGAGAGATAGACTATAATTGAGACCCACTCTCTCTCTCTTTCTCTCTCCTGTGGAAGGAATTATCACGAAACCCATGGTGATAGCTTTTCCATGCCCCCCCCTCCTCAGCTCTTGTTTTCACATAAAAGGAAAGAATACATTATTTTTCTATCAAATAAATAATAAATCAGGTGCAACAGTTTTTGTGGCCTTGGCTGCAACACCCAATCACATTGCTGCAAAAGTTGTTACTTGGGAAGTACCTTGCAGCTAAATTTTTTAAAGAAAGTGTGGACACAGTTTGTCAGAACCTTGACATGTGTGACGGTAAGTAATAAGAAAAAAAAGGTAGGGTACATGTAAAAAAAAAAAAAAATTCATATAACATGGTTGTTTATATATACTCATTATTTTTTATATACGTATATGTTTGCTTTAGTTTTGATTTTTTAATTGAATACAGTAAAAAGGTTGTTTGTGATTGTATATAGAGTTGATGAAATGCTTGAACTTTATTGGGTTTAGGTAAAGTAGGAATTTGGCAGGCGCAAGGGTATATAGGTTTAACTAGAATTAGAAATATAGAATAACAAAAGAATCATAGAGCTGAAAAATGACAGAGTGAGAGAATCGAAAAATTTTGTGTGTGTGTGTGTGAGAGAGAGAGTATAAGAGAAAGGAATAGAGCAAGGCGGTACTTTGAGGCAGAATGTGTAAATTTGTGCGTATATTGACTGGCCTGCAAAAGCACTTAGGTAATAGAAATGGAGACAAAAATATGTTAGTTACTGTTCCCCAAATTTGTCAATCTTTCTGTTAAAAATGAATGTATTCCTTTCTTTTCTGAGCTGTTTTCTTCTTATAGTTTTAAGTTTGAAAGTAAATAATTCATTGTCTACCAGGGCAAAAGGATAAAGATTCCCCACATAAAGCATATTTTGAAGGGATCAACTCAGTATTCTCTACCTGATCTGAAAATTTGTATTCTCTAAAGTAATCAAACACCTGATGTGTATTCATACTGTATGTGGAAAGATTAAAAAAAAAGTGGCCTCTCGTTGTTTTATTTTTATTTCTTCTCTTCCTTTACTACTTTTCCGTACATCTTTTTTATCCCTTAAACATCACCTTCTCCCACTCTTAATTCAATGCATTTCATGACTAATCTGTCCAAGATTTGGGTAATAACACTCGAAAATTTATATAATATATAAAGATATTACTTAATTCAAAAACTTAAATCAATGGTTTAAACATATGATATAATTTTAACCACTCAATCTTGTCATTATTAATCAATGTGAGCACAAACAAACCAAGGATTTCAAGTTAGGAGTTAGAGTATAAGCCAAAAAATCTCCAAATAAGCATCCATATATGTAGTATTAACAAACTATCAACCAAAACAAATACTTGATCATTATTTCTTAATAAATTAAGATGCAATCATCTACTAATAAAAAAAAATGAAAACAAAAACAAAATAATATTGTTTCTTAATACTGGGCTGGCTAGAATTTTTAAATTCCTTTTTTTAAGTTTTGTTTTTGTTAAGTTTTTGAATTGGATAGTTGCTAGTAGGGCTAGGTTGGGTTGGGCTGGCTAGGCTAATTGAAAGGGAAGGGGGGCCTAAGATTTTAGAAGAGGAGGACCCAACTGCAAAAATAAAAAATATAACTAGTAAAAAAAATTTCTTAGGGCTGATGGCCTAGGCTCCCTTGGGTCCACCCCTAAATGTAAGACTTCATTACTTGATAAACCATACCACTTTACAGTTGAATATGCTAACATAATATTCTATAGAATATAGATCTCTTTTTATTTTTTTCATTTATTTATTTACTTTTTTGACTTCTTTTCCATACATGTATTTTATCCCTTATACATCAACTAATCCTATCCCATCTAAGAGAGCTTGATTTCTCAAACTCTTAACTGAATGCTATTTCATCATGACTAACCTGTCCAATGTTTATTGAGCTATGTATTCGAATCACAACCCAACATCTCTATTTTTTTAGGGTACGTTTGGTACACTGAATGTAGATTACATTTGGAATAGTAATCTTTATTACTAGGAATATAAGACACTGTAATGGAATAATTATTACGATTCATAAGTTTAGTTGTTACATATGGAAAATTTGTAAAAGATGGTGTATAAGGAAACTTTATATTTTTGGAAATATATTAATTTTAAAACCTATTATATATACTAAGAAATATCTATTACACCCATGTTAAAGAGGAATAGCTATTCTTCAATTTAAAGAATAGTTATTCTAATGTAATAACTAATCTATATAATAAAGATGCAACCAAATGATCGAATTGATATTATACATGAATAACTATTCCATTACAGGAGTTATTACAGTGTACCAAACGTACCCTTAGTAATCTAATCATGCATCTTATCATTTAGGCAACTAATAATAATAATCTATTAATGGAAACAGTTGCTTGATGGCTGCTTATCTTTCCTAGGATGCCCCGAATGTTTGAAATTTTTATTCCATATCAAAACATGTTTCAACATATCATGTTTCCTTTCTCCATAATTGACACCCACAAGCAACGTGACGATTGCTCTTACCATTATGTTTTGTCAAGATCGGAGAAAAAAAGAGGAGAATATTATATTTATCCTGTTGTACTAGTCAACATTTCCATATCGCTTTCCCTTCCTTTGCAAATGTTACACTATTATTTGAAAAACAAATGGTCGGAAGTGAAAAAGAAAATAATACATAGTGTGAGGAATTAACTTATCGTTACCGTTTAGCTGTTCCTCAAAAAAAAAAAAAAAAAAAAAAAAAACTTATCGTTTAGCTGTTATATTTTCCACTAGTTTGTATTCACGTTTTCTCCAAAATTGAATATAATTATTATTTTTTTAAAAGAAGAAGAAGAAAGATCATAATTCTTGCACACAAAGCCCCAGAAACCTAACTAGTTATAAATTTATAATTTGAACAAGCTTGCATCATATAATGTTAGTTCCGTCTCAAAAAAAATATATATGTTACTTTAGTGGGTCTAAATATGGTTCGGTTGACATTCCTACAATGAATTTATTGATTAAAGGAAGCTCTGCTGAAGATAGGTATAAACTGAAAAGTATAAGAAGACTAAGGTTAGAAAGAGTATGAGTTGGACGAGTAAAGAGAGAGTCATCGGTAGAATGACCTCGGGCAAGTCAGAGAGTCCCTAAAAAAGTCAGAGAGAGTCCTCGAGCGGGTGAGAGAGAGAGAGCCAATCCCTACACCAAATGGTTTTCCTTCCTTTTATAGAGAGGTGTGGTTATAGATACTTATGAAAGTATGTGGTCATAAGTGTTTTTTTTAATGAGATCTCCATAATTAGCGTTTGTTTAAGACCTTAAGCGACGTGATCTCAGCTTGCCAAACTTATAAACAGTCCAGCAGACCCCTTGAGGTGGGGTTAATTATTCCTATTAGTTTCACTTATAAAGAAATTGCTTTCATAATAGATAGGATGATAAATTTAGGGTAGTAAAACGACCCATTTAAGCCTTTGTTCAGTGCTCAATGACTTTTAAGTTTGACCCTGATAAAGTCACCCACATAAGCCAGTCTTTTGTTTCACTTTTCTCCTTTATGGTGAAAATTATTGTGGCAAAACCCAAGTAGTTCGATAAAAAAAGAAAAAGTAAGCTCTAGAAAAGTGAAAAATTTCCGGAGATTCAAGATCTTTTTAGCACCGAACAAAGTCCAAACGCAATACCAAAAAGTTCACAGGATTTCATGTCGCCCCAGTCTTTATCGTTCTCTTGTTCGATTCCATTCTGGCATCAAATATCAATATATCCAAAAAGAACTTGCTATATCTCACTTTATAATCTTCTATTAATCTACAGGCATATCTTTGTCCAATATAGTCAGTTGCCTTTGTTTTCTCTTTTGCTGGACATATATGAGTTGTCAAATTTGGATTGTAATGCACGCACAATAATAATAATAATAATAATAATATTTAAAAAGAAGCTCGAGAGAAAGAGAGAAAAAAAACGAACCTTCCTACATTTTAAGACTTTGTACACTTTTTTGGGGGGCTAAATAGAAGACCAAAAAGTTAACGTATTGCCCTAATAACATTGGTTTATGCATTATTTTTGAAAACTTTTTATAAAAAAATTTAAAAATAACTAATTTTCTTTTATATTTTCTATAAAAATGATATTAAAATTTTTCTAAAATGATTTATTAATAAATATCTTAAAAACATACATTAACAGGTTCAGGTTCCGTAAAAGAATTTAATTGTTAAAAAAAAAAAAATACTTTAAAAGAACTGTTATGAAATGACTTGAACATATTAATAAGTGAGAGGCAGCAATGATATAAATGATTAAAGAAATTTTCTACAAGCTTCGCATAAAACCTAAAACACTTTCGTGGGTTTTTGTTTTATTTTATTTTTTTATATTTTCTTTTCTTCCTTGTGTGAACTAAAATTCTCTTTCAATTTTCAACGAGAGACCAAAAAATTTTATGAAGATACGCATGCACTCTTTTTTCTTTCTTTTGGCTAATCAGTCATAGATGCTCTCACATACTATACCATGTCCCCCATTTAAGACTAAGATAAACAGCATTGTATTTTTTTTTTAGAGATAGTTTTAATATATAGCGTCTGTTCTTGATAATTATTTTTTATTTTTAAACGTGACTCTTTTTTATTATCAAATGAATACATTCCAAAATTTTTATTTTACGACAAAAACTTTACCAGTTAAAATAATTGAAAAAAAACTGAGTTGTATAAACAACTTTGTTTTGATAAAAAGACAGATAAAGAACATTTATGCAATAAGTTACTAACCCAAACATGATAGAATCTCTTGCCATTTGTTTTTGGTAGGAACTAGGAACCATGATATAGAAATCAAACCGCTACTAGTGAGAAGGACGGGGACCCATGCTAGCTATCTTTATGTGATTCCACCGCAAATGCACAGGGATTAATAGCTAGGTAGTGTGGTTCCTATGACTCAACAGAGAAAAGTGCTTTTCATTTCATTAGTGCTATGACCTGTTTGGTTCCAAAAATCTGCATATCATCATTACAATATGAAAGTGGGTAGCACCAACTTAGCTTGTGAAAATATTATAAATACAAGCTCAAAAGTAACATGCAACATTCATACACTTTCTAAAGTCTAAACTCTAAAGGGCATTTTCTCAAAAAAAAAAAAAAAACTCTAAAGGGCAAATTTTATAACATAAAACTGGTTTTTCCAACATGGGGTGTGTAAATGGAACCTTTGCAGCAAGCCCAACTTTTAGAATCTAGCCCAAGCTAACGAGAATCTTTTTTCGTCTATAGGATTTATTTTTTTTATTATTCTTTTAGTTGTTAATTTTTTGAAAGGGTCTATAGGAGTTAAGAGTGTGTTTAGATGATCTTATTTTTATTAATTAGCTTTTTTGTTGTTGTTGGTTTTCTTTTTAATAAAAGAAATTTATACCTAAATAAAAGTAGGGTTTTAACAAGCAGTACCTAATTGAATAAACAAAATAACTTAAAAAATAATCTCCCATCCAAATAGAGCCTTTAAAGATTATACAATGAGTTCTCTCTCTTTAACTCCTCTTTTCTACAAGATCCCATTTCGGATCTTTGTTATGAGGTCAAAAAAATTGACTAACTACATTAGTTCCTACTTCTAAATTTCAAGCTTTTTTAAATAAATGAAAATGCTGAGATTATTTTTTTGAAATGAATATTCAAAAAAAAATATCCATATAAGGTGAAGTGGGAGGGTGTCAATGTTCGACCCAACCCGCGAACACGACACGAACCCGACACGAGTTTTTACAGGTTAGGCTTGGGCCTTAGTAGGTTTGGGTCATAAACAGATTAACCTGAAAGCAACATGATAAGAAACGTGTCATAAGCGAGTCAACCGGCATAACCCGCAATAAATACATTTGACACGCCAATTTATTTGTGTTAACTCAAAATGACCCATTTAACACAACCCATTTAACTCGTATAACAAATATATATTCATTTTATTTTAGATTTATCAAATACCTTTTATATCCAACCTATATTTTAAATTTAAAAAGAAAAGTGAGTAATTACAAAAACTTACAAGGGATATAATTGGAAATTAAAATTTTACAAACCTTAGATCTCTAAACCCTACAAACCCTAAATCTCTAAACATTCTTATAAATATCTAATTTTATTTTTTTATTTCAACCATGCTACTCACTCTACAAGTGAGGAAGCAAAAGTTTTTAGAGTTGGTGAATCAAATGTCTTTGGATGGTAAGAGAGGCTTGAGACAAGATGTTCCCACTAAGTGAAATTCTACCTTTCTTATGATTAAGAATGCTCTTTACAATCAGCGTGCTTTTTGTCACTTAGAATTGACTGACTCTAATTATAAGAATTGTCCTGTTGTTGATGAGTGGAGTAAGGTAGAAAAGATCGACAAATTCTTGGCTATTTTTTATGATGCTACTTGAATTTGGGTTGAAGTGTATGCACTTCTTTTGGAGTGTAAAGAACTTTTTCTTTTTTTTCTTTTTTCTTTTTTTTGAGAATATGAGTGTAAAGAACTTATTTCTAGATGGATGTTATATTCTTGTTGAGCTATTTTATTTTGAATATGGGGTCGAAGACTTGAAGTGTATGCACTACTTTTGGGATGTAAAAATAATAATTTATAGATGGATGTTATATTTAATACTATGCAGGTTGAAATGGGTTGTGTTACATTCGTGTCAACCTAACACAACTTGTTTATTAAGCATGTCAAGTGGGTTGAGTTAGGTCAACCCGCCTTATTAACGGGTCGGATTAAAATTAAAGGATCATGACACGATTATTAAATGGGTTGGATTTGGGTTGAGTCATTTAGTCGAATACCCCTACCTCAACACAACACGAATCCGACACGCTAACCCGAATTGACACTCCTAGTGGAAGTTCTATAACTTAGTCCAATCAATACACATGTTATACATAATGCACAGTTCACGACCTTGTCTCCAATTTCACACACCATCACATTATATATTGTATAATAAAAACTGTATACTACATATTATGGTTGTGTAAAACAAATACCTTATCCACTTTGTATTTTCTCTTGTTAAAAATATTTTGGCCCAACATGATATTTTATCATCAATAATTAATTATTCAAAATTTCTTGTGAAATTTTGCAATATTTTTATCATGTAAAATATTGGAATATTGAAATATGTCTACTTGATATTGTAGACTAAGATTATGAATCATTTCATTATAGTCCTTGACTTGACCATATCCATCATGATGTAGTTTATTCTGATAGGTACATTGTTGAAACATGCATGGTGGAAAAGAGGTGCAAGTTAAAATTGCTCAGATTATAGAAGATAATAAGGGCTAGTATTTCGATGGTTAGTGCATAATAACCTCGGAAGTGCTTCCATAATGAGATTCATGCACGTTGAGTGTTGGCCTTAATAAATCTATTATGTCATTGCCAGTAACTTGGCCTCTTATAAAAGGTGTTGTCATTATAGTGATTTTGGATATGAACGATAGATGAATCCGTGTGTTAGTATGGAGATACAAAAGTAATGACATGTTAATGAATTTATTCATTAATGAATCTAATTAATGAAGTTATTTATTAATGAATGTAACATATCCGTTATATGAATTGTTATTACAATAGAAAGGATTTTATGGCTGGTCATGTCCTTTCTAAATATTATATAGGTATTGTCAAGGCCACACTTGCAAGGGGTGTGAGAAGAGGAAAGAAAGCTCTTATTAATCCTGACCAGCTGAGGAGAGCATCCTAATTGCTTGTGAGGTCCTTGAATAATATAATTTAGTATGTAAATTTCTCACATCTTATTGTTGATTTTTATTACATATGCACATGATATAATTGTTAATTGATAGATGTATTATATTTGTTTCTCTTGAATTATTACTTTTTAAGTATAATTCCTACATCTCTTTATAACGCTATCCATTTATTTTACCCTATTTTTTTAATGCCAATCATCAAAAGATTTTTCACCGCACAATAAATACATTGAATTATTTAGTTAATTGTACTCTAACTAAACCTTTATTACCAAAATTTTAAGAGCTTTAAGTTACTCTTTTTGTAAAAATTCTATAAGGTTTAGCTTATCTCTGATACTTTTTTAACTGGAATCTCTTTTTGTTTTAATAAGAAATTGTCACATCATCCACTAACTAAATAAAATGTAAAAATTAAAATCTACTACCACTTGTCATTGTGTATTTAAAACAAAATGAGACCTCTAGTTAAAAAAGTACTGGAGGTAAGCCAAACTCAATTCTATAAGCTATTTTAAATTATCTAACATAATACTTAGTTTTCACAACAAAAAATAAAAATTATAGGCTAAATTTATGAAAATAATTTCTTTTTTATTAACTATTTAAGTATTAATCTTTTATTTAATTTATATTCGAATTTTAATTAACTCCTGATTTTTACATACAAATTTTAAATAGCTTGTGCAAGATTTTTCTTTAATATGCTTCATCTTTTTCTTCTTTTTTGGAGACCCTCCTTAACCCCAAATCAAAGTTGTTCTAATCATGTTTTGCTGTGACAAGTTGGGCTTACATGATAAATGATGATATACTTACCAGTAACCATTTGCTTCTTAGGCCAATTTTGAAGTGGTCCAAAGTAGGACGTGATTTATAGAGAAACTAGCCTCTGAGCACGTGCTCACGCACATGCTCAAAGGCTCTTCTATTTTATTGGTAAAGGTTAATAATTTGCATTCATTATAAATTGAGATTATTACATTTTTCAATCACAAAAATACTTAGGGGTGTGATGAGTGTTATAATTGGAGAAAGGTTAATAATTTTAATATTTGGTACAAGCATTACACTCATCACACCCTTAGGTATTTTTGTGATTAAAAAATGCAGTAATCCCAATTTATAATATATGCAAATTATTAACGTTTACCAAAAAATAGAAAAGCCTCTGAGCACGCATGTGAGTGCATGTTGCGAGGCAAGTTTCTTAAAAGGATTTCCATATAGGATTGTTTTGTGGAATTTGAGATAGCAAGTATATAGTGCAGACATTTCCCACATGTCATGTCTTCCCCCAATAAAAAGCTTTGCAAATCTTTCCCTCATCAATCATCATTTGAATCTCCACTTAGGATTTTAATATGGATATAACAAACTTGTATTACTTTCTATGGGAAGAATAAGAATTAAAATTGCAGAAATGTGCAAATTCTAAATAGTTTCTGAGATAATCTAATTGTCTATACTACTATTTAAGGGGCTTCTCTTGTTTGGACAGGATTTTTTTTTTGTTCCAAAATACCCTTACATCTTATGTTTAAGTAGGGGCAAAACTTGATAAAAATGCTTCTTTAACTCCCACGACACTATCTACAAAATAGGAACATGCTCCCAATACACTCACGTTCTCTCCCCCTCACCACCCACGATCCCAAAGATTTTGAAACCCACGTATAATTTGTAGCACACAACCAACCAGTTTCCCAATCTAAATCTTAAACTCTCTCTCAAAAATGCTACTCACAATCAAACGGTTTCTAGAAATGTTTACACCCAAGCAACAACTCTTGCCTAGATCAACCACCGTTTGACACAACTTTATGGGTCTTTCCTCTAAAATTGTTTGGTTCATTTTTTTTTTTTTTTTTTGGTTGGATTTGATAAGTGTGTCTGATTGTTTGGAGTTGAAACTATATATCCAGGGTAGAGAGAGAGAGAAAGAGTTGGTTTTTCCACAACAGAGAGTATTATCAATATTATTCAATAAAGATGGCTGGACAAAATTGGGAAGGTAGATGAGAATTATGAAGGTGTGTCACATTCCAACTACATGGTTGCCAAGGTTTTGTCTCACCCTTTTGAATTAATGCTATTTAAGAATTATCAATTACTCTGCTTATTTTTTAATTTCCTTTTTTTTTCTTACGTTGCTAGGTTTTGAAATTACGCATTTTTCTTATGTGTTCTACTCTGTTATGGGTAAGCAGGATTGAAATTTGTGGGGTTTCTAATCTTTGCTCAAGCTTTTTTATTTCATTTTTTTCCTTTCTGTGTGCTGCATGATTATTACAGAGGTTTATCCTTCTTTAAAATGACAAAATGTTAGTTGTAACTTTTGGTAGAAGTTATTTCATGACTTCATCACAAAAAATTAGAACCGAGCAATGTTATCTACTAAATCGTTTTATTTTTTAGGATGGCAATTCCTTTGATCTCTTCAATCTTCATAATGCCAACTTTCTTTTCTCACTTCTCATTCTCCCTTCTATATTTTATCTACAATCTAAACCAATGCAATTTAATTTGGCTGGTGAGGATTGATATTTGTGACTTTGTCTGTTTGAAGCTCTAAACCAATGCAAAAACAATGATGATATGGAGCAGGGGACATTTGAGATCGACATGGGTGTAAGTTTTTCATAATTTAACCCTTATTTATATGGAGGAGGGACACATCAGTTTGATATTTCTAACTTTGTGTGTTTAAAGCTCTATTAAATTATGTGTGGCATGTAGAAACTTTACCAAGCAAGGGTAGGTTTTTCATAAATAACAACTTATTTCTCTTTGTTTTTAAAATCAACAATTTACTATTATTTTTCTATGGAAATAGAATAGATTATGATGTTTGCTTTGTTCTACACGTTAAAAACCATATTGGACCTTTAGGAATGTTAAAAAGGGTTGTTGGAAAAGGAAAGAGTATTGTTGATGGGCTGCAGTCATAATGAGTTTGATGTGGAGCATTTGGAATGAGGGAAAAGGCTGATCTCGCAAAGGGATTAAGCTGTCCCTCCTGTAGCTTAAGATTATAGATGTTAGATTTTATTTTTTTTCTAGCTCTCAGCACGCCATATTTGATTCTCCTATATATTTCTAGAATTTTCTTAGATCTGTATATGATTTAGGTAATTGGTGACAAGTAAAGCCGAATTTTTTTTTCCAAAGAAAACCATGTGTGATATTGAACATTAGCAAACCAAGTACTATATTACAGATTTTTAATTAAAAACAATTATCAACAACTAGCCTCTGAGCACGCGCGAAAGACTCTTCTATTTTTTGGTAAAAGTTAATAATTTGCATCCATTATAAATTGAGATTACTACATTTTTCAATCACAAAAATACCTAGGGGTGTGATGAGTGTTATGCATTTGTACCAAATATCAAAATTATTAACCTTTTTCCATGCATAACACTCATCATACCCCTAAGTATTTTTTTGATTGAAAAATGTAGTAATCCCAATTTATAATGGATGCAAATTATTAACTTTTACCAAAAAATAGAAGAGCCTTTCGCGCGTGCTCAGAGGCTAGTTGTTGATAATTGTTTTTAATTAAAAATCTGTAATATAGTACTTGGTTTGCTAATGTTCAATATCACACATGATTTTCTTTGGAAAAAAAAATTCGGCTTTACTTGTCATCAATTACCTAAATCATATACGGATCTAAGAAAATTCTAGAAATATATAGGAGAATCAAATATGGCGTGCTGAGAGCTGGAAAAAAAATAAAATCTAACATCTATAATCTTAAGCTACAGGAGGGACAGCTTAATCCCTTTGAGAGATTAGCCTTTTCCCTCATTCCAAATGCTCCACATCAAACTCATTATGACTGTAGCCCATCAACAATACTCTTTCCTTTCCCAGCAACCCTTTTTAACATTCCTAAAGGTCCAATATGGTTTTGAACGTGCAAAACATAGCAAACATCATAATCTATACTATTTCCATAGAAAAATAATAGTAAATTGTTGATTTTAAAAACAAAGAGAAATAAGTTGTTATTTATGAAAAACCTACCCTTGCTTGGTAAAGTTTCTACTTGCCACACATAATTTAATAGAGCTTTAAACACACACAGTTAGAAATATCAAACTGATGTGTCCCTCCTCCATATAAATAAGTGTTAAATTATGAAAAACTTACACCCATGTCGATCTCAAATGTCCCCTGCTCCATATCATCATTGTTTTTGCATTGGTTTAGAGCTTCAAACAGACAAAGTCACAAATATCAATCCTCACCAGCCAAATTAAATTGCATTGGTTTAGATTGTAGATAAAATATAGAAGGGAGAATGAGAAGTGAGAAAAGAAAGTTGGCATTATGAAGATTGAAGAGATCAAAGGAATTGCCATCCTAAAAAATAAAACGATTTAGTAGATAACATTGCTCGGTTCTAATTTTTTGTGATGAAGTCATGAAATAACTTCTACCAAAAGTTACAACTAACATTTTGTCATTTTAAAGAAGGATAAACCTCTGTAATAATCATGCAGCACACAGAAAGGAAAAAAATGAAATAAAAAAGCTCGAGCAAAGATTAGAAACCCCACAAATTTCAATCCTGCTTACCCATAACAGAGCAGAACACATAAGAAAAATGCGTAATTTCAAAACCTAGCAACATAAGAAAAAAAAAGGAAATTAAAAAATAAGCAGAGTAATTAATAATTCTTAAATAGCATTAATTCAAAAGGGTGAGACAAAACCTTGGCAACCATGCAGTTGGAATGTGACACACCTTCTTTTTTTTTTTTTTTTGGTTTCCCAAGGTATCCCCAAACTTCGCTTGGGACTAATCCTCCGAGGTACTGTCAGGCGCTAAAGGTGGGGACCTCTTCCAAGAAAGTTTGCTGCATCCACAAGGGCTCGAACTAGAGACCACTTGCTTAAGCGACCAGAGCCCCTTCCACTCAGGCCAACCTTCGTTGGTGAATGCGACACACCTTCATAATTCTCATCTACCTTCGCCAATTTCATCCAGCCATCTTTATTGAATAATATTGATAATACTCTTTATTGTGGAAAACCAACTCTCTCTGTCTCTCTGTCTCTCTCTCTGCCCTGGATATATAGTTTCAACTCCAAACAATCAAACACAGTAATCAAATCCAATAAAAAAAAAAAAAATGAAAATGAACCAAACAATTTTAGAGGAAAGACCCATAAAGTTGCGTCAAACGGTGGTTGATCTGGGCAAGAGTTGTTGCCTGGGTGTAAACATTTCTAGAAACCGTTTGATTGTGAGTAACATTTTTGAGAGAAAGTTTAAGATTTAGATTGGGAAACCGGTTGGTTGTGTAGTACGAATTATACGTGGGTTTCAAAATCTTTGGGATCATGGGTGGTGAGGGGGAGAGAACATGAGTGTACTGGAAGCATGTTCCTATTTTGTAGATAATGTCGTGGGAGTTAAAGAAACATTTTTACCAAGTTTTGCCCATACTTAAATATAAGACGTAGAGGTATCTTGGAACAAAAAAAAATTTGGTCTAAACAGGAAAATCCCTTAAACAGTTGCATATATAAAACCCATCCAAATCCCAATGATCTGAGCCTTCCGAGAGTTTGAGGTTGATGTGAGCGCGAAAAAAATGTTAGTTTGGCGTAGCGTAAACATAACAGTTCCTAATAACGTTCATTTTTCTCTTAGGAATTTCATCAAACACCTTCCCTCCTCAACAATTTCCTGTCCGTACAGACTCAGCACCAAAACCCTGGTCACTACCAGTGCCCTTAGCTCCTCTTCCTATTTCGAAACCCTAACTTCCCGCCAAAAAGACCAGCTCAATCTCTACGTCCACACTCTTCTAGAATGGAACCAGGTCTCTCTCTTACCTCTCACTGAGTTAACTCTCTGTTTGGGTGCTGAGAAAAATGTAGAATTTATTGATTCGTGATTTTAGTCTCATTAAATTTTTGTTTTTCAAATGCCCATCAAAGCTTTAATGATTATTACCTTTTGAGTTTGCAGAAATTGAAAAAAAAAAAAAAAAAAAAAACATTCACTTTCTCATAAAAGTAGTTTCTTAGTTCTATGAGTTATTCTCAATGTGCAGAGAATGAATCTTACTGCTGTTAGAGACGTAAATGAAGTCATGGAAAGGCACATTGAGGATTCACTTTCAATACTACCACCTATAAAGAATTCTTATGTCTCTCACTGTAACAATTCAATCAACAACATTAATCTTGTTGATGTTGGAAGTGGCGCTGGGCTTCCCGGTCTAATTTTAGCTATTGCTTGTCCAGGTGAATATATTATATGTTACATTAATGTGGGTTGTTATTAATTTTGTGCAATTTACATTAGCTTGTTCTGTCGTAAAATGATTTTTTTGTTAACATGATTTTGGATGCAAAGATTGGAAGGTAACTCTATTAGAGTCAATGAACAAGCGGTGTGTTTTCTTGGAGCATGTGATAGGTCTTACCGGCTTGTCAAATGTCAAAGTTGTAAGAGGAAGAGCGGAGGTATTGCTTCTGTCTTCCTTCTTTTTCTTCAATGTTTTCATTTTAAAATTTGATACTTAATTAGCATGTTTGTAAAGGTCTTTTCATCCCCTGAGATAACTATTGACTATACCTCTATTCCCCTTCCAAATAATAATACTAGCTGGGGTTTTATGGAAAACGCCAAAACCCCTTATTGGATTTAAGACGGCAACTTACGCGTTACCATGGCATTACCTTACAACTGAGTTAAAAGGACCCTTTTTTCTTGAGTGGGTATTGGCTTATTAAGCTATTTGTTGGATGTATTGTTTACAATTCACATTGGATTGTGTTTCTAAGGAAGTACCTATCCGCATATATTTTGATTTTCTTGCTGAAGTCTGCACATTCAGATTGTTTATGTTGCTAACCAATTGCCTTTTCCTGGCTCCAATACACATTACAAACCTTGTTATAGGACAGAATTTGGGGCAGGATCTTTGCTTCAGAGAGCAATTTGATGTAGCAGTGGCCAGGGCAGTTGCAGAAATGAGAATCTTAGGCAATCTTGAAAACTCCTTTTCTTGGTGTCTTCTATGTATTTTCGAGACTTCAAGTGGTTCAACATCATTGATAAAATTTTTCTGGTTTCTTCATTTTCAGCTGAGTACTGTCTTCCTCTGGTTCGCGTTGGTGGTTTGTTTGTAGCTGCAAAGGGTCATGATCCTCAGGTATGTTTCTACTGTTCACTTATGGAACTTCAGCTACCCAATCATTGCCTTTTACTGAAGATTAATATCAATGGAGGTTGTTGGCTGCAGAAAAGTATTCAAGAGATGGCCCATGGGCCTTGATTCTTAGGCTGTAATTGTTAGTGGCCAGATGAAGATCTTGGGCCTGTCTAATGGTTTCTAGTCAGTTGTATCCTAGTCTCTTCCATGGTCTTATTTTTAGTTCTAGTTACATTGTTGGTCTTTATGTGTGTTTTTTAGTAGTAAAAGGCTTAGTTCATTAGTCAAATTTTTTCTGAACTTGGAATTGCCTAGGTTTTATTTTTTGTTACACAACTCACACTTGCATGGTATTGAACCCAAGACCTCACCTTGCACCACTTACTTATGGGTGGGGATGATTGCCCAGGTTCTTCTTTTCTGACGTGATTTTCAGTCTGCAATAAACTGGACCTGAAAAAATATGTCACCTACTTATAAAGTTCAAGATTCCATCCTTATGTTTCAAGCCAAAAGAATATAAGAATGCCAAAATCATAAACAAAAAGTGGCAGGGCTCATGAACCAATTATCAGAAAAACATTCTTACACATGGCATTTGAAGGCCTAGTTCAGTCATCTCCAAAGGAGTCACTGCATATTGTCAATATCTCCACAAGAGTACAAGCAAAAAGTATGCGTTGTTTTTCTTGAAAAAATCCTGAAAATGTTTCTATTCATACACTTCTATAAAATTCTATTAACTTCAATGAGGACAAACGTTGATTTACTACAGTTTCTGTGTATTATGCAATGTTATGATTATGACAATTTAGGGTCTGCAAATGCATTCAAGGAAAAACTGCCTTGAAATGTACATCATAAATTGCCATTTTTAATTTCATTAGTGTGAACTATTAACTGGCCAATGAGCTCTAGATATGGCATTCCCTCCTCCATAAAGAATGAGGTGGAGGAAGGTCATGGGTTCAAGACCCACTAGGTGTGTAACTTACCAATGAAAAAAAGCTATCAACTGATCTTTTATATGGTATGTTTGGCCAGGAAGAAGTTAGAAATGCAGAAAGAGCAATCCAAATGATGGGTGCTTCCCTGTTGCAACTGTGCTCAGGTCTGTTTGTAATGTTTTCAGTTTGGCATATCATGTGTATGTTAATGATCTAGAAACACACTCATGTCTTACATGATTGCTTTAATGAAATTGGACATTATTGCCAAGGGTTTGTTTTCCCCCAAAAAGTCTTCTTTTTGTTAACTGCTTGAAATCATGCAATGTTATCTCCTGAACTGACCATGAGGAAGATTCCTATGCATATCATGTTTTCCAATTATTTCAACAAAAGAAGGGGATTTTTTTTGGTTATCTGTTTTGCATTTTGACTTGTTTAAAAAGAAATTTTTCATTGAATTCAAATGCCTCTGATCTTATTAAACCTTGCTTGAAGTTATTTACTTCATGCCAAGAAAAAGGTAGGAATGTGAGAGACCTTTGTCAAGGAAAAAAAAGTGTAAAGATTGAGGAGGGAGAAGAGCTGTGGGCATGAGAGTTTTTTAAAATAAATTAAAATGGTTGAAGTTGTGCTCAGATATTCTAAGAGAAGATGGCTATTAATTTTGGGCTTGCACGGTCACATGGAAAAATATGCATGGTCATCATGAATAAACCACAATTCTGTCCAAAACAAATTTGATAACATTGCCTTGACTTTAAGGTCAAATCTTCCAAATACCTCTGGAAAAGTGTAGCATCAAGTGTGAGCTTCCACTTGTCACATGTTTGAGGGTTTTACCATCTGTGTGGAGTTGGTTAAGAAAGCATGCTTGTGAACCTTGCTGATTTTCCCAGGTTTACAATCAGAACTCTGCAATTTTTGGGCTTTCTCATAATATCATCATTTACTCTTTGTTTCTGGCTATCATATTGACTTCAGTTGTCATTTTTCAACTTAATTGGATGATTGCTTTGTGTAAACCTACCTGTAGACCCACAATCATTTCTCATTTTAGCATTAAATCTTTAAATGCATAGATTTTTTTTTGCTACAATCTTTAAAAGTGTAAATGACCTTGCATTGAGGATCAGTTAAATATACTACCTCATTGAAATGATTGTTACTTTTTATATGTGCCCAGTGGAGTCACACAGCCCATATGGACAGCGGACTGCAATCATATGTTTAAAAGATCACCCCACCCCAAGGAAGTATCCTCGTGATCCAGGCACACCGGCGAAAGAACCGCTGTAAATAATTCAGATGCGCATTCTGCTGTTATTTTTATTGACAGCTTGTACTTTGAGATGCTACTTCTTACAAGTGGAAATAACTATATGTAACACTAAACAGAAGCAAACTTACATTTTGATCCACCAAAGTGACCTATTGTGCTTAATGTAATATGCATTCTTTATTCGTTTATGTTATTAATTGCTTTTCAGTTATGTTTTTGTGTTTAGTGTGCACTCTTTATTTTTACTTGCAGAGGGAGGTGTTTTTGGAGAAAAGCTAGTTAAATAAAGCAATAAACTTGCTTGCGCAATGACAATAAATTATTGAGTTCCTTATTGGCTTTTATGGAGTGAGCTCTCTGTTTGTGTTCTGATGACAAGCGAGTGTTCTGAATCATGTCTCAAGTGATCCTGCTCTGTACAACAAGAAAAAAAAAAGTTCTGAAGAAAAATGTAAAATAATAGGAAAGGATAAAAAATATTTAAACAAAAAAAAAAGCTTCTTTTTTTTTGGATTACATGAGAACAATAATATAAATATAGATTTAGCAGTGCGGAGTTCTTTATAGTATTGTTTGGTCTAATTTATAAAGAAAATCAGGGTTCAAATCCTTCTTTCCTGCTTGTTGTAAGTTGTAACCATTGAATTCTTTTATAAAAAATGTGAATTTAAGTGGGAGAAATGTCAGAGAAGTGGGTGAAAAAATGAAATTATTAAATTGATATATTAAAAGCAATGCATGTCTAAAGTGAAAGTAGTAGTATCCGTTTTTTATGCCAAATTTTAAAACATTTTTTAGAATTTTGAACCGAATAAAACATGTACATACTTCATACTAATTATATTTTTGATTAATCAGGGAATTTACAAGGACGGTATTTGAAAAAGGTAAAAAAGAAAAAAGAAAGAAGAAAAGAAGGAATTTTAAAGCTTTTATGCTGTTTTGCTTGATACAGGTGTTCAAAAATACTGTGAATCTTTCTGTTGTTGTAAATAAACCTAGATTACAGATACAATAATCAGGTATTCCAAGCTTCGCAAGTATTAGCTAGCAGAAGTGGTAAGCAAAGTTCTGAACTATTCTTTTTCTGTTTTGAAAAATTACTGGTGGCTAAATTAGCAATATTTTTGTCACTTATTGAATGTCATATTATAGTGTATAAAAATACAATATATATCAGGAAGCAACCGTTGTCTATTTCAACTTATTGAATGTCATGAATCATGGTGTGATGAGCTAAGCAACTCCTGATTGTAGTGCTTTAACGTTTTGTTTTAGTTTTAACTGTCTTGTTAAATGTATAATCAATTGCTAATATTTGTCTTTAGATCTTCTAAATTCTGGTCTGATGGATAGCTTCTTGATAAGTTTTAAAGTCAGTCTCTGTGGTAACTATTAAGAACATCTCTCACTCTCTCTCTTGCCCCACATATTTCACATCCACCGATCCACATCATGGTTAAAAGATGTATATATTACTTTTATGATCCTCCTTTAGCCAACAAAATCCACTCCTTAGTCATCTTCCATGACAAAGATCAGTCAACTTGAACATCATGGCTATTAACTTGAACATTTTAATAGTTTGCTTAGTCTTTGTTTATTAAAATTCATCAAGAATCTGATTATTTGTAGCATTGACTTGCCTAAACTAAATGTATATATATCAAACTTAGGCTAAAAGCATTGATCAGGATAACTGCAATTTCACAGGGTTAGACACATGTACAAAAAGTTTCAGAGTTAGGGAAAGTAGTTTTATCTAGGAGATAATCAAAATCATTATGTTATGCTTTTAATGGTCATCTTTGAGAGAAGTTGATTTTTGAAAACAAAGAAGAATATTAGGTTAGAATAGCGTGGCATAGTAACAATGACTGGTACCTAACTCACCCTCCACTTGTCATTAGTTAAATGGGTCAAACAATTAAATCTACTTTATTTATTTTTTTAAAGCATCATATAAGGTTAAGATTTTTAGAATGATCTTCTATAATGCCAGATTGACACGTTCATATCGCACAGAATTAATATTAAATTATTGAGAAAGAAACATATGAGGTAAGTTAATCTTTTGGCACTTCTAAAAATCCATTTTGATGTATCAATTTTTTTTTTCCTCCAATGTAATATTGTACTTTAAAGTTTGTTGTTCAAAGGGGAGCATTTAAATGTTCTTTCATGGGCCTATAAAACTTTAATCGTAAATGAAAGTTTTCCTTTCTCTCTCTCTTTTTTTAGGCTGAGCGTGATGATAAAATAACCTTTTTTTTCTTTCTTTTTTTTAATGATAAAGAGTAGCTGAGTTATCTGATTTATTTGCTCTGTTTTCTTTTCTTTTGATGTGCCAAGTGCCAACTACATCCTTAGACAAGTCACTTCATTTGTATAAGAGGTATTTGTTTTTTGGAATAATTTTAAAAAGGAGGACGCATCCAACTACCCTATTTGTAATTCACAAGATATAATTTTTCGTAATTCAGGCTATTAAATTGTCAAGCTCATTAAATTCTTAACCCTAGGTTTAGGTTTAGATGGGAATAAATGTGATGGGAGGGAAGAAAAGGATGGTCCATCTCTCTCTTCATTCTATTCGTATGCTATATAACATATCCTTAATTCTTTATTTTTCTTTTCTCATCTATGCACTTGTCGTGGTTAAGCTATAGCTAACAGGATATAATTTCTTTTGTGTCTAGACCTCCATAATTTATGCATTCTTTAAGAAAGTTATTCTACCTTATAGGATGGTCCTCTCCTCCATTGTAGGTCCAAGCATCCATGTGTGTATGATCATAGCAATGTTATTATATACTTGTGACTGTGAATGAGTTGAACCAATTAATTGCTTAGCTTATTAGAGAAAGTCTAGAGACACAAAAAAATATGTCTTTTGTTTATACAACAGATTATTAGTGATAATTAAAAAATAATGTTAGCGGTATATCTAAATAAGAATTAGTAAAAACTTATCAACTTAACTAATATAAAAAAGTTTCCCTCAAAAAAAAAAAAACTAATATAAGAAAGAGTGAAATTTTTTGTACATGTAGCATTACTTATTCAAGAAAACCTCTTCTTCATTTTTCTCTCATAAATTTTGAAAAATCTCATTGAAATCGGCTTATACTTGAAATATCTGAAATTAACTTGGCTCGAGCCCAACAAAATGTTTAACCAAATATTCTATGTAGCCACTTTTAGAACCTTCGACCAATGAGATTGCTATCCCACTTTGCACGATCCTCCAGACAAATTAATCATGAGCCAAACCTATCTGCCTCTGATTATTTTATACTCTTTAAGTCTTAACTTTAAGAGAATATCACCATTTGCTCTTCTTGAGTGAAAAGATACATAGTTATATACATGCACATATGGAGGAATCATTCTTTACCATAGGTCTCTTTTGGGCCTATGTTAAGCACTATCTAAAAAAGAACCGTCAAGAATCAAGATTCTTAAAATTTCTTTAACCAAAATTATCATATGATTTGGTAATCAGCTTTTGTTAATGAATGTCACGTAGACCCGATAAGGAGAAATCTAACTGTTGGGCTTTGTGGAGCCTAGTTATGTTTGATCCGGTTGATAACTTGACTCGACTCGAAATAATGTTGTGTGATTTTTAATAGGAGATTTTCTAAGGCATAGTCCATGGGGCGGAGGTTTTGGCCGACAAGTCCAAGTTGAAACACTCAGGGACAAGCCTCCTGGGGATCAGGGGGCAATGCCCCTGAGAAAAAAATTTTGGCCCGTTTTGTAGTCCGTAATCTTGTGTGCAGGATATAAAAACCGTTTTTGATGTTAGGGTTTTGTCTTGTTGTTGTTTTTTTGAGAGAGAGAAAACACTATAGCCGCACTTTGTATTTTTCCTTAATAATAATGAAATCCCTGTAACTCTGTGGACGTAGGCAAATTACCGAACCATATAAATATAGTTTTGTGTGTGTGATTGTTTTCTTTGACGTGTGTTTTCTCTTTTTTTTTTTTTTTTTTTTTTTTTTTTTGTTTCTCACAGGTTAGGAATTTCGAGTTGAATTCCCTACACCAACAAGTTCTGTTATATTGAGAATTAGTAAAAGTTAATATATAAATAAATACCCTTTTAACTTAAAGTTGCTTAACTGCCTTAAAAAATCTTATTGATTACAATAAAATAAATAAATTCAACATTAGCCAATGTGCTTTGATACTCATTAATAATTTTGTTAAAATACTTTAAATGACCTTTGAAATTGTTTAATTTAAACTAGAGCTTTAAATAGCTTTAAACCTTGTATTTACGGTTTAGATTCTTTGATGCATTGTTCTAGCTTTTAATAGAAATAACAAATTTATAAATGCTCATTTTAAAATGACACTAATTTAAGAGAGAGACTAAGTAATGATAATGGAAAAAAAAATATCATTATTGTTATTATTAAATAAATAAACATTGGTCATTAGTTGAACTGGCTGAGTTTAAAAAGTATGTAAAAACGGAGTGATACTTATAACTTATATTATGTCATATTTGATCATTTCTCACATTTTAAACTCTTTTTTTATTACCATATTTTTTCATTGTTGTTTGCCAAATTCTGTTAAAACCTTTTATTGTAAAAATTCTACGGCTAATAAAGCTTTGATTCCTACCCCAAAATTACCACACATTTAGAAATTTTGCTAAAGAGCTTTAGGGGCCCTCTTAAAGTTGAGAAAATAGGTCTTGTTTAGATTAACTTCTAGCTAAAAGCTTATTTATTCAAAGTTGGCACAAGTCTAATTGTACATAGAAAAGGTGCAGCTATAAAATAGAAAATGAGACTACTCTAGCTCTTAATAGAAATTATGAATTGAAATAAATATTTCTGGAAAGAGAGAGAGGTAATAATAATCTTTTTTTTTTTTTTTTAATATATACCAAATAGAAGTAAGGATTTCAAAACACTTTGTTGTGTCCTGAGGCCAAATGGCAAATAATTTTGAAGTAGTTGAAGAAGTTTGAATTTGAATAGAATTCTAATAAAATTATATTGTAGATTAGGATGGGGATTTTGATTTAATTTCAATTTGTATTTAAATTTAAATAGGAGTTGGATCCTATCTTTTAGGACTTGGTTGTGATGAAACTTATCTCCTTACTAGTATTTATATGCGTAGGAATTAGAAATGAAATAAGCAGAAAATTAACTAAAAATGTCTATTTCCTCTCTCAAGTTCAAGAGATTGGTCATTTCAATTTGACTACATTATCTTTCAATTATCTTAGTTCACAACACACTTCATCAATATAGTTTGCCAAGCACTCTAAACAGCAAAACTCTTTTCAATAGGGGTATTCATTTTGCTAACTAGCATTGACAAAATTAGTTGAAACCACACTGATCGAGCTGACTGGCTTTGGTGGTTTTTTATTAGTTCCCTTAAATCGACGTCAATAGTTCGATTATCAACCATGGGTTTTCAAAACTGATCGATCATTGATTGCTTGACACGTATGTGTATATAAGGCAATCTTATTTTGTATCAAATAATATCATGTACCATATCAAAACCCAATAAATGAGAAACGTGTGTATAAAAATAACTATCCACTAACACATGTCTTTCATTTGTTAGTTGAATAGTTATTTTTTGTTGATATGTCTCACACTTATTAGATTTTGATACTGCTGATATAGTATTATTTGATACTAAATACTTTCTTCTCCCATTGTTGATTCATTCCCGTTCTCATCAATTCTTGGTTGATATTGTAACCTTTGATTGTCCCTCAAGCCAACACCATCACTCCCGTCATTATTTTCCATCATTGACTAAGTTGCACCACATCGCAATAAGCCCATAAAATTGCCCCCATTGTGATTGGCCAATGACCCTTCCATGATGCAGCTTAGTGGGTGGGGGGGGGGGGGGGGGGGGGTGGTTGGTTTGATAAACTCCAAGGGGTACTCTATAGTTAAAACTTTAACTCCTACAATAATAGAAAACCTATCCTTTATCTCATGAAAAATGCTCTATTTATAATATTTTTATAATATTTTCACAACAAATTCTAAGTGGTAAATTGTTATTAGTTATTATGAGTAAGAAAAAAGTAATTTAAGTTAAGGATTCAAATTAGAACCAATAATAACTTACCACCTATAATTTATTGTAAAAATATTGTGCATGTAACACTTCACTTATCTAGTTATATTTTGAGGGAAATTGTTTTTGCTTAGCTGTCCCTGTAAGGAAACAGTAGTCTTCTTTTGAAAATTAGTTGTTCTGTCAATTATTTTGTTTATATAGCTTATTTTAGGGCATTGATTGTAGGGATGATCTAAGAAATCCAACTTTAGGATAAAATAAATATTGAGAATGTGGACAAATTTTAGAAAATGGAAGATATTGAATGTGAACTTCACTGATCCAATGCAGACCTCATTGCCCCCTATCTCATTGAGTCCCATCATCCAACTAATCCTTGTAGAAAAATAAAGAACACAATAGCATAAATTCGTCAACACCATACACCGAGGTAAGGTATGAAAGTCTATGTGAGTAGGCAAATAGGGTTTCAAGGTGCACCCCCTGTCTCTCTCTGGTTAAAGAAAGCTTCCATAATGATTTCTTAATTATATATATATATATATATATGTATATATGATAAACAAATTATAGGTGTTATTGATCTAGAAAGACAAAGTGAAACAACATGTTGCTACTAATGTAACAGCTGCCCGAATTTTGAGCAACTAATTAGTAAACAGTGTAAAAGCTCATCGTAGTTTATTAGGTTTTTTCCCTTAATAAAGTGTCCTCTAGTTAATAAGTTATTATACATTAAAACAAGAGGCACTTTGCTAAAGAAAACTAGCTCCATCATAGGCCATTAGCTTTGAACTTACATGTATGGTAGACCAATACAATCCATGCCATCCAAGGAAGGAAAGAATCTGAAAATAAAATAATGGAACAAAAAGATATGGGAAAAGTAGAAGAGAAAAGAATAAGTACAACACAATCTTTTTGCACTATGTACATAACCACGCTAGAAGAAAAAAAAGGATTTGTCTGCTAAAGACCACTTGCAGAGATGGCCTAATAGTAGGAAGACCTTATGATCTATCACCTTGTGAATTTAAAGTTGCTTCTTCAAGTAGTAGTAAAGTCACATTATTGCGTTGATAGTTCTACGTCATTCATGACTAGGGTCTAAGTGAGTCGGGACAATAACCACACCTGGCCCGCCTGCTCTATTTTCTCATTTACCATAAAATAAAAGGATTTTCCACTAAAGAAAAGGAACTAAAACCTGCCAAACTTTAATGTCACAGTCCAAACCACCGCTGTAAACAAGGTAAGCTGCTGTATCAGACGTGTTGCAACTATCAATTGCTGCAGTCAAGCATTTGACTGGGCCTGTATGCCCTTCCAACACTGCCACACAACTGTAGTTTCTATCAACACGTCTCCAAATCCTAACACTTCTATCAGCTGAACCACTACAAACCAAATCAGACACAACAGCCAAGCACAAAATGGAGCTAGTGTGACCTCTAAGCGCACCCATAACATCCATGTTGCCACCACCAGCATCACTACTACTCTTCTCCCATACCACTATGGATCTGTCACATGCACCAGAGTACAACAAAGACCCATCACTGCTTAGAGCCAATGCATTAACCCCAGAGTTGTGTTTGATAAGTGTGGCAACTAAACGATGTTTCTCACCTGGGTTTTTCTTCCACACCTTGATTTTCTTGTCTGCTGAGCCAGTATAAACATGTCCATCATCGGCTAACGCCAGTGCGTTTATTGCATCATCATGTGCGTTTGTCACGGATTCTAAGCACTTAAAGTCTGTTGTTCGCCAAATCTTGAGTGTCCTATCCCATGAAACGGAGTAGAGAAGTGACTCATCCTGAGACAAAGCAAGTGAAGACACAGCATCAACATGATGTACCCAAGTGCAACTCTTGTGCCTTCGAATCTGAACCTGGTTCTTAGGCATCAGGAGCTTAAAAGCACGGTCACCAAGTGTTGGGAGTGTAGCCAAGTGCGTGTACTTTTGGTGATCTTCAAGTTGTTCATGGTTATTGATTTTCCAAACCCGGATTTTATGGTCTTGATGAGCAGTATAGAGTTTGTCAGCTTGTACCACTAGGGACTTCACGGCACCTTTCCCAGCAACTACAAAGTTGTTTGTTGAACTTTGTTGGTCTAATTGATCAGAGTCAAAAGGGTTGCGTTTCCATGACCGGATTTCTCTGTCGGAAGAGCCTGCATAGAGGAATTTCCCAGCTAGGGTGAGAGAGGATATGTAAGAGGTTTGGCCTTTGAGAGTGGTGAGGCAGTAGTGGTTTGTGTTGGAAAAACAGTGTTGTTGGGATTGTGAGGTGAGTGAAGGAACTGATTGGAGGCTTGGCTGAGAAAGAAGGGACTTTAACTCTAGTTGATAGTGGTTGGACTCAGATTGAGACTCATTGTTTGAGTGGTTAGACTCAGATTGTTGGCATGCCATGATTCCCATGTCATAGAGAAAGGAAATGAAGGAATTGTTAAATATATAGTAGAGAGACAGAATTGGAGGAACTTTTTTCTTTTTTGTTCTTTATTTTGGAGGAGGAGTGGTGAGCAAAAGATATACAGTTGAATTATAGGTTAGTGTTTGGCATAAAGTGAGATGCAAGAATGGTGAATGGCCCAGTTTTAACTTTCAACTTTCACCAATCAAAAAAAAAAAAAACTTTCAACTTTCAATTTTCAACTATTCTAATAGTAATATAGGTAGGTGTAGGTGTAGTGTAGGAATTAGTCCTGCAGAGTCAGAGGGCATCAACCTTTGGTTTTTTTGTTTTGTTTTGTGTTTTTCTTTTCAATTTTTTCTTAGACCTTATATGCATTCTTCCAAACTAACATGGACACCAGGACATGTACAGAAAACCTGATTATTCTAGGGAATGGTGGAGGTGTGGATAAGTGGGAGAATAGGTAAGGAAAATGGAAAACAAAAAAAGAGGGTGAAAATATTTACTGGTTCTAAAATTTTGGGTTAAGCTCTATTTTAGTTTCTGAAATTTGAAAATTCCTTTTTTTAATCTTCAAAAATTTGTAAATATATCAAGATAGTTCATCCATAAGCAAAAATTATAATAATATTGCTATGGAATGACTAACTTACTAGGTTTAAAATTTCAAATTTTTGGCACTAAAATAATATCTGATGCAAATTCAAATTCTAGGGGTCACACTATACCCCCCACACACATATAATAACAATAATAATAAAAGGAGGGCACAGTAAACACTTTGTCTATATTTCCACAGTAAAGTATCAGCCAAATTTCCGAGCATAGCAAGCTTGGTCCACAACTATATTATAAAAGTAAAATATCTGACAGCTGGATGTGAAATTAACAATATAAAAGAGAGTATGTGCAAATAATGTATATTAACTATTCATATAAAATTTATATAAATATATATTCAGTAAAAAAAATGTAAATAATGCTATCCACTAAAGAAATCTTTATTTTATGAAAGGTTTAAATAAATATTCAAGCTTGTTGTTAGTTATTTCAATAGCACATATCATTATTAATTCTTAGCAATAGCATTCTTTTTGAAGCTTTGTATATGTGGTTCGAATCTCACATCTCACTTTCTTGCTATTGACTTACATCCTTAATTTTATTGATTGAAAAATTATAACAATTACTCAAATAGTCTTGTCACCCAGTAATCCAGTGCCTAACAAGAACAAAAAGTTCTGAGTAGTCACCCAATATAAAACTTGTATAGTTGTGCTAAACAAACACTGAAATTGATTAAAAAAATTCAGAGCTATATATGATTGATTCCGACGGCTTTGATTTTCGGATAAGAAGGTACAAGAAAAGGACAGTCTTGGATATCAAAAGCAAGCAAGTATAGAATTGGCACCTGGCATGAGATGAGATATTTTGTATGTAATCAATATATATACTATGATCAAACGTGTAAATAAAAAAAATAAAAAAATAAAAACTTTCCTGTTTCAACTACTATTGGACGACAAACATCACAAACCATGCAGCTTATCTTTGGGTATCTCTTGCACTCATATTTTTTACTCATGATCCACATAAAATACCCCTTTTGGGAAGATTTGATTTGGGTGAGCCTTACTAATCAAACCAAGAACAAAATTAAGGATTTTGATTAGACTTAAATGGGTCTTTTAGCGTGTCTGTCTCAAGACTTACACCATAACTGGCCTTTGCTGCATTATAAAATTCATTTGCTTTCATTATTATACAAACTAATACAATAATGATAAAACATCCTTTTACACTTGTTCGCATTTACTATTTTATATCAGTATTCACAATTAATATGTAAATGTCTACCTTTTAAAACGTGAAAGTAGACATTAAAGAAAAAATTAATTAATTGTTCTATGTGAAATGTTATCGTTTATGGCAGGGAAGGTTGTGGTGGGCTTTTTTGTAATGTTGGGTTGGGCTCCTGTTGTACTGGGTCCAAATGTTCTAGATAAAAGAGTTGGGATCGGTCCAATTGTAACCCACCTTGGTCCGGCTTGTGCACAAACTACACTCCGTTTGCCAAAACTTTGGTCACATGCCCATGATAGGCAGAGCCGCTATGGGAAAGTTATGGCAAGCAGATATAATAAAGATAGCAAAAAAAATGTATTCACTACTTAGATAGAATAAATAAAAGGAAGCGACTAGAAGCGCTCCGTACATAAAATAGCAGAAATAAGTGGGGAAGAAATAGTAATGAGTTTGTTGAATCAAAGAGGGAAATATTAGTCTACCATGCCAAATTATATTACAAGGCCGAAACCAAGAAGAGAGTCATTTCCTCAATGCGAATAATCTCCCTCATAAAGAAATTAATCGCTTTGAGGGAATAGGCCTAAATGATCTGTGCCTAGAAGAATCTTTTCCCCTTTTGACAGAGATCAAGGCTTTAGAGGGAGAAAGAGGATTAATCTATTGGTACATGCCTGCCATTAATCTATTGGTACATGCCTGTCATTCTATGCCCTTTTCGTTCTTTCTAATTCTTCTTTTCTTTTTTTCCTTTTTCTTTCTCAGCACTTGCTTATATGTTGTGATTCTCTCCTAGAGGTTACTATTACAGTGATTGTCATCCCCCTTACTGTGCACGGCAAGGTTCCTTTATATAATGTCTATCGTGACTATTCTTACGATTTTAGCCTCTAACTACCTTTGTCTAGTCTAGGTGTTCTTACCGACCACCACTGGTTTGTCAGTTGCCCAGCTACCATCACTTACCTATGATGGCTATGCCACTCCCCATCACCAGACAAAGAAGACTATTTTGTTTGTTTGTTTGCCGTAACATTTTTACCTGCTACGGTGTGGGTGCTCTCTCTCTATCCCTCATGACATACACCTAGTGATTCCAACTCATCCATGCTTCTTTTGGGTAGTATGTCATCCCAGCAGGACATTTCCCCCAAAAGAGCCTAAGTAGGAACCCCAGAATAAGTTTTTCCCTCTCCCCACCGCTAGACCATACCCTCTTACCTCTAACCCATGACCACCACTTTTTGTATTAACTAGGTACAAGCTAGTGACGTCTGAGCCTTACACGTGCTCCACTGTGTATGTCCAAAACCTACCCGCTGCTGGGCCTTTTTGGGCCTACTACTTATTCTTCTTTCAATGACTCAGTATGATCATTGGACTTTTTATTGCATTGCTTGCGGGCTCCTGTGTCCCATTTATTTTCTCTTGGGCATCCTTGGCCCATTTGCTTTCCTTAAGCATTCTCGGCCCTTTTTCTAATTATGCGTTCTCATGAACTTTTATCAACTCCTTTGAGCTTCTCTGGCCCAATTACCTTATCCTTCATCCTTGGGGCTTATGAACTTTCCATCAGCCTCTTACTTTCTTTGCTTACATTACTTCGGGCTTGCTGTGGTCCATTCTCACTTTTCTACATTGTATACTATCCATGAGTTTGCTACTTCTCTCTCTCTAGACTCCTTTAGACCCGTTTGCTTCCTCAAGGTCCATTTGTTTATTTTTATGGGCTTATGATCCATTATTCCTGCCACTTTGGCTTAATGATTTTTTTATCTACTTACTCTTTTCTGCCCATGTTGCTAAGCTTCTTCCTTCTACTGGGCTCCCAAAATGAGCATCAACAAAGGTTTAACAAGAAAAAATCAAAATCAAAATATCATTATTTTGATTAAACCTAAATACCTAGTAACTTTTATCTTCTCTCCTCCCTTAACTGCCCTTGTAAGCTTAATGGTTTGGAATTTTGACCTCGTTGACTTGGTGCAAAAAATACTCAAAAATTGACCAAGCCGACTGATGTGCATTTGAGATTCATAGACTCAATTGAATTAAGTGATAATGTAGGGCTGGCTCTAGACCTAAACACACAACCCCCCCCCCCCCCCTAAAGAAAAAAATGAAAAGGATATTGATCCCCATTACATAAACAAAAGGCCCCAAATTTGTGCCAAAAAAGTCTTGAAAATTGTAGAATGTTAATTGATTTTTTTTAAAGAAAAAAAATATGAATTGGTTTTTTTCATTCTTTCTCTTACCTTTAAGAAGGTCCTTAAAATAATAAACCAATAGAAATCCAACCCAATTGAAACCCTAAATTGTTTCATGAAAACAAAATTATGAGTGTGTCAAATTAGATTGATCATTTCTCAAGAAGATTAATTGGATTAGTTATTATATATTGTAAAAGAAATGTTAATAAAAACTAAACATAAAAATTTAATTAAAAATTTTGTATCTCCAAAAATAATATATATATATATATATATAAAGTTAAACAAAAAAAAAATTAATTGATTTTTAATTATTAAAAAGCACTCACTTAAATCTATTGTCTTAGGTTTCAAAATGTATTGAGTCGGCCGTTTCTACTTACACAGTCAAATGTGCAGGTCTCTCTGCCTTTCCATTTTATTTTTTTGGATAAGTTGCTTCATTTCATTATTTGGTTTTTCTTGAAGGTACAATTAATAATCAGGTGGCCAAAGTAGGACCCTGATTGGAACCTTTGCACCCAATTAACAATGATAATTGCTAGATTTATAGATTTAATTAGGTGATACTGGTCTATGTGCGTTAGGCTTTTGCTTACACATAGTTGGAGAGGTCTCTCCCCCTTCCTATTCAGGATCTCTTTCAATTTACTAAAATGACTTTTTAGGCAAATTTGGTCTTTCTTGAAGGTACAACAATTATCAGGTGGCAAAAGTAGGACCCTGATTGGAACCTTTGGATCCAATGAACAATGATAATTGCTTTGGACTCTCTCAATTGGTGTCCAACATGTTCATTATTCCTTTCTGGCTACCACAATATGAAGTAGGTCTAGCTCCTATAGATACTTCTTTGAGTGTGACTTTCATTCTGACCTCAACAATGGCTTTTAGATGGAACTAGGTCTAGAGGTAGACTAGTCATAAGAAGAATCTGTGAAAACTATTGTCCCTTGATGCAATATGGATGATGATTTTCCTAGAATGCAGAATGCTTTTCAATAAACATGGTAGACCAAAAATGAACAGATTTGAAAGCTAAAGTTGGTGTTGGGGACATGTAGGCTGTACCTATGACTATGATCGAATACCTTATTTTGTATGTTTCCAAAGGTCGGCTAAATCTTATCTTGTATCCAGTTTCTCCCATGTATTTGAAGATGTTAAGGAAAATGGTTTCATTAACGTGTGCCCTTATATATGGATGTTAATGTATGCTGACATAATACATTAACCGGCACATAAGGAAAAAGTTTTAAAAAGAAAGCCTTGGGTTCACTTTTCACAATCTCTCTCTTTTAAATTTGAAAAGAAACATTTGTGTCAAGTTCAAGAAAAAGACTGTTAAACATGACTTCCTAACATTGGAATTTCGTAACATGCATGATCCTATTTCATGCTGGTATTAGTTTTCACAAGTTTATTTTCCTTACCAAATAATTGTAGAGTCCACACGCTGCTTTTCATGAAGCTTATGTCATCTCGGGTTTTCATTTTCATACTAAACAGTAAACACATTACGATTTGCGAGTCAAAAATTATTGGCTTGTTGATTTTGAGACGTATTGAGACTTTTTAAGATTCCAAGATTCCAAATCAGGCTACCAACCACGCATGAGTAGAGATTTTTTTTTTTTTTTTTTTTTTAGAGTTTTAACCTATGGCATTTGAGTAGAGACTTAATCATATGTGAGAGAAGTAATAAAAAAAAAAAATGGGTTTAGAAAAAAAAATTGTGTACATACCATCCGAAATCTCCATACCGGGTGACATTTAGTAGAATGGACCAAAACGAATGAAATGGAGCGGAATTGGCCGGAATTTAGAATGAGATGAAATAAAGAGGTGATTCATACCAGTTAACATGATAATAAATAAACCTTTAGAGTTGTAACATTTAATCTGCATCATGAAATAGAACCAATTTAAATGGGGAGGATCCATACTGCTTTTCCCATCTCCCTTTATCGATAGGGAAGTTTTTATTTATTCAACAAAGTGGTAAATGTACAACAAAGGCCACCTGAAACATGTCGTCCCATAAAACGTTATTTTTCCTTTATATTGTGGTGGATTCAAGATTTCAAGTGTGTGAATTTAGTGAAAATTTAGGTAAAATATTAATTGTCTCTAGCATAATTCTGTATTAATTGATCTGATTAAGCATCAACCTACCCCTCTCTCTCTCTCTCTCTCTCTCTCTCTCTCTCTCTCTCTCTCTCTCTCTCTCTATATATATATATATATATATCAAGAAAGTCAATTTCGTACCGTATCGGCCGTACTGGCCGGTATATTTCGTACCGGCAAGCATACCAGTACATAAATCCCCCTATTTCGTACCGGAAAAAATACCGGGCGTATCGGCCATGTACTGGGCGTACCGGCTAATTTCGGGTAATACCGGCCGGTACCAGGCGTACCAGCCCGTACTGGAAATTTTTTTTTTTTTTTTTTTTTTTTAAGTTTTGTAATTTTTGAATTTTTGTTATGGCAGAATGGTAACTTATTTGCATTAACTTATTAGTATTATTTGTTTTCTTAGTATGCAATGGTAACTTTTAAACTTTCTATATTTTATATTGTGTTTTTTTTTTTCTTCTTTTAATTGATACTAAAGTCTAAAACCATGAATAATTAGTTCTAAATTCATGAAATGTTTTATGGTAAACTTTTATATTTATTATAATACACACACATATACATACATACATACATATATATATATATATATATATATATATCAAGGGAGTCAATACCGTACCGGAGGCTGTACCGGTTTGACCAGCGGTACGATATATTTCGGATACCGGTCAATACCGGTATACCGTTTCGAATTTACCGCTATTATATATATATATATATATATATTTGACAAGAGTTTAACATCAATAACCTCCGGGATCAGTTCACAGTCTTTGTCACTCTAGCTCTCAATGCCCATACATATAATATCTCTTCACCGACTTCATCTCTTGATTGCTCCTTTTATTTATCGCAGGCTTTTTTTCTTTTCGACCCTACCAACAAAAGTATCTAAAATGAAAGCCAGCATAATTGTCACAGGCTCAAAGCCAATTAATTAGTACAAACTTTGCACAGATATCTTTATATATATTCACTCTTTCTTCGTTTCTTTTTACCTTTTTTTTTTTTTTTTGGTTGGTAATCAAATGGAACCCTCAAGGGAACATTATGATTCCATAAGAGGAAGGTCTTAAATTAGACGAGTACGTACGAGTGTACGACATCCTATACTAGTATAACATTCATATGAGTCTGTATGTTAGTAGATTTTTTTTTTTTTTTTTCCAAGTACAGTTATATTTTAACTTACTTTCAATAAACATCTAACACACATTATATATGTCTACTTAAAATTAAAAAAAAAAACCCTCAAGCCTCAAATCAAAAGGAGAGAAATATGAAGTCTTCCGTAAATCTTGTTATATACAGCTTATCACACACGATACACACTCTCTTAAAATCGTATTTTAGCCTGCGTGACATAGTAAGTACGGGCTGTGTGCCATAAGCGATGTACAACTATCTGTCTTCCTATATGTGTGTTGCCTCATAGCATAGAGTACTCTTCTTTAGGAAGGATTTGTAATGTTACCAACTCATGAGAGGTGGAAGAGATCCACAACTTATTAATTTCAGTTTGATCTTGGACTTGAATCTTCACTGCAAAGAAATTGGTTCATGGACACCTACAATTGTTTCAAATGTGCCCAAATTGTCTTGAAGGTTAGAATAATCCAATTAAAAACTTGAGGCTATCATCCATGGGCGGCTCTAGGAACAGTTCAGGGGGTTCAAATGAACCCCCTGAGCTGGCCAAAAAGAGAAAAAATTTATATATAATTTTTTAATTTATTTTTTAACCCTCTTAAAATAAAATTTTGAACCCTCCTAAACCTAAATTTTTTTAAAGCCTAGTTGAAATGAACTTGATTATGATTATCTTGAAAATATTTTGGACTTTAAAAAAAAAAAAAACTCAATATCAAACCAATTTTTTCTAAAATATGGGAGAAACAATAAGCCTAACAACAAAAGTATAAATTTATTCTTCTTAAATTTAAAAAAAAAAAAAATCATTTAGATCTTAAAAATTTGAAATAAACCAATACATATAAGTTTATTGTATTTAGATCTCGCTTAGAGTTTACTTAACAACAATAATTCATATGTTTATAGTATTTAAAAACAATAAATAATTTTCAAGATTTAATCTTAGCAACAATAATTAGTATTTTTATTATATTAATAAACTATTATATATAAAAAAATCGTATTAATAAACAATATACATTAAACTTATAGTTTATCTTATATGAAAAATGCTATATTCATTATACTTTCACAACAAATTTTAAGTAACAGATGTTACTGATTGAAAAAAAGTAATTTCAATAATGAGTTTAAATTAAAACTAATAACAAATTATCACCTAAAATTGTTAAAAAAGTGTAATGAAAATTTAGTAAATACAGCACTTTGTAATAAATAAATCACGTAGACTACAAAATTCATTTTTTACTCAAAATACATCTTCTTATTAACCCCCTAAAAATATATCCTGGAGCCGCCGTTGCTATCATCTATATACTTCTTACATTGTCTCATATACCTAGCTATCAAGGAATTCTTGTTCATTCAAAAAGACTCTCTATCTCTCTCTCTCTCTCTCTCTCGCTTTATGATGTATCAACTATCAATCAATCAACTATTCGTGGCTTGAAGGGACCATTTTTCTGTAGGGAAATCGAAATTTCATTAATGAAAGCAAGTTGAAAGTGGACAATACCTCATAAAGCACTGTCCCTAGTTCACTATTGCATAAATAATGAAAGAATGGGGTCTTGCAAGCACTAATAAATTCACAGCCAGAAATGTCTCGTCTGTGCAACTTGCATTACTCTATCCATACATTGTCTGTTGGTCCCATAAAATGGCAATATCAATCAACAAGACATTAATAATTTTATGGATGCTTATGTTTACTCTTAAATCTTTCACTGTTACTAGATGTGTCTTGGTGTTAAAAAAACCATCCTAGACTCTTGTATTTTAGTGTCCATTATTGAATTGCAGAAACAAAGAGTTTCACATGCCAATGGACAAAGACAATGCCCCAGTTAGCTCAATTTGGTAATCAATTATAACTCCTTCACATGATGATCAGTATGGCCAGATTACTAGACCTTTCTATTACATTCATCACACTGTGAATTCCATCTATAAAGGGGTAGCCTGGTAGGTATAAACTATAAACACAGTAATATCATATCCATGTTGGTTGGCAAAAGAATATAATGGAGGCTGTCATATTCATATTCTCTTCAATTACTTTATCAGGCACTACTCTTAATTGCATGCACTATTAGTTTCCTTTATCAAAATTTTTTATCTTTTTAATAAGTGATATAATGACATAAATCCCATATTACACATTCACACAAGCATTACTTCAGCTGATGTAATTAATTCTTTAAGAAGTTTAAACTTTTTAACTGCTTAATGTGTTCTGGATAAGCTCAAAATTCACCTTATTTTAATTTAATGATGTCAGTTTATGTACCACTTTTTAAATGCTCGTTTTTAAGTAAAGTTATATTTTTTTCTGGTTTATCTTGTAAGTCAAATAAGCACGTAACCTGCTTTCACATATGAATAATTTACAAATGATTATAAAAAGAAAAGGGTAAATTACAATGATTTTATTCCCTAAAATTTTGTGTAAGTTTAATTTTTATCCCTTAAATTTTAAAGGTTCGGATTTGGTGCCTAAAATTTCAATAAAGGGTACGATTTGGTCCTTTATTCTATTTTCTATTTTCTATTTTCTATTTACATGACTAATGATATGCTATAAGCCATCCCATCCCATTTCTAAGAGACTAAATCACCCCATATATGCAAGAGCCAAAACCAAACTAACTCCATATTTCAATAACCAAAATTGAAATTAACCAAAATTTAAAGACGACCAAAATTTAAACTTGTTAAATTTAAATGACCAAAATGGAACTTATCCCAGATTACAAAAACAAAAATATAATTTGCCTTATCATAATTAATTATTGGGAAAGTATAGGAAGACAACAAAATGTCACGACACGATTATTACCTGCTCTGCTGTAACAGATGTGCATGAGTTTTTAATATTAGCCCCCCATTGATTTCAATCATTTCATGGTACATGAGCGGAACAATATGTGCACACTACACAGTACACCCACAAGGCCACAACTCAATATAAGAGATATGCCTTAATCTAGGCCCAAGGTTCCAAAGCCCATAGAAAATCCATCTGAACTCATTCCAAGCACAGGCAGGAATCAAGCTGACCCAACAAATTAACAATTTTTGGGCCGTCCATTATAAAAAAACCTCAATGAAAACAATTAAAAAAGATAAGAAATAAAAGACCGTAAACTGTAAGAACGTGGATTTAGTTTTTTTTTTTTTTTTTTTTTTTTTTATGGGAAACGTGGATTTAGTTGAAGGTTTTAAATTGTGATTATTTTATGAATTTGTCCCCCTTAGTTGACAACCAGTAAGTAAGGGGATATTTTGAGATATTTATGAGTCTGTTTGGATACTGCGTAGAATCCGTTTAGATAAAGTTTATTTTGCTGAAAACTGAAAATTAAAAATACTGTAGCAAAATAATTTTTAAATTTATGAATAGTGCCGTGAGGCCCATTTTTAATATTATTTTTCTGAATAATGTGATTGTGGGTCCCGTGAACAGTGCTTTTTATCTCCTGAAACAGTGAAACACATGCATCAAAAAAAAAAAGGAAACTCGTAGACGCAGACGCTGAATCCAAACATATACTTATTGCTGAAAAATGAAAATATTGTAACAAAATAATTTTTAAATGTGTAAATAATGTCGTGAAACTCATTTTTAATGAAAGTTTTGTTAAAAAAAAGGCTTGTGGGTCCCGTGAACAGTACATGGGACCCACGCACAAAACACTGAACGCGCAAACGCTGGACGCTTGCTGCTATCTAAACGTTCACTAAATTTAAAGCTCACAATTTTTTTTTTTTTAGAGAGAGTTTCAACTTATGGCATCTGTTTCTGGTGATTACTCTTTGTCATCAGACCAAGACACCAATCAGTTTTTGGTGTAGGCGGGGATTGAACTCTAGATTTTTTATACAACCATCAGAGACTTTACCATTTTTTTTTTTTTTTTTGAGAATCGAGATTTTACCAGTTGAGCTAATAGTAATATAATTATAGATAAAAATAAAATATTTATTAATTTCAATCTACCAAGTTCCAAATTTATTCAATTAAAGTCTTTGGGTCAACTTTAGTTAAAATATTTATAAAAAAAAATTCTAGAAAGTATTTTTTAATCATTAATTGAATGCTTTAGTATAAAAAACATAAAGAAAAAAAATAGATAATTAACAGTAATATGTAATAAAAGTTAATAATGATGCATTGATCGAAATTCGAAATCTATACGGATAGAAAGTGAGAGAGAGAGTCCAATTAGATTCTACAATTGAAATTTAATTTTGCGACATATGTCATAAATTATTTAATTTTAAAGAAAATTTTATTCATTAATTTTGGAATCAAATGTGAAATCAGATCATAAATATTTATTTAAGTAAATTATTAGGTATAAAAATTAAAGAGTTTAAAATTAATAAATATTAAAAAAATTTATAAAAAAATAGACTATTTATATTTTCTACCCAACAATATCCTAACAAAACTTTTTTAAACAGTTAAAAAATATATATAATAATGGGTATTAATAATATTTAAATTATATAGATATATCTTTTTAAGTAATTCATGATACGGTCACAGCCGGCCTTCGTGCATATGGAAGGGCTAGTAGCCATTTTAAAGTAAATAAAGTAAAGGAATGAAAGCAAAGAAGACAGAGCTCCGAAATGAATTGCGAAGAAACAGGTACAAACAGACCAAAACAAACCACCATTTCTGATACAGTCACAGCCGGCCTTCAAAATTTGTCTCAACCTTCATCATCAAAAGACTCTCTCTCTCTCTCTCTCTTCAATGATCGTCACCATGCAACATTTCTCTCTCTATATTTATAAACAACCTCCATAACCATAGCCTTCCTTTTTCTCTATCTTACTAACAACCATCATGGACTCTCACTTTCCCGCCACTATTTCTCTCTCTCTCATCTTCGTGCTCTTCAATGCCTCCTTCGCTCACTCGTCGTCGACGATCGGAGTCGGCTACATCTCGCGGATTCTCGAAATCCAGGACCGCGAGCGAGCTCCTCCGGCCGTCCAAGTGGCCGCCGCTCGTGCCGTTCTCCGCCGCCTCCTTCCTTCTCACTCTTCTAGCTTCCATTTCGAAATCGTCTCCAAGGTCTTTCATTTTACTGCAATTTCAATTTTCTGTTACTCTGTTTGGCTGCCGAGAAAATTTCAGTCTCTAATTTTCATTATCTTAATCTAGGACCTGAACAATCTGAAACTATCAACTTTATTGCTTCGTTTAGTTGCCTAGAAAAATTGAAATGAAAATACGTACATAATCAGCTGGAAACTGATTGTTGATAGTGGAACTAGAAAAAAAATGCTTAATGTGACTGTTGATTAATGTTACTGTGAAAATTGTACTGTTAGACTGCTCAATAATTTTTGTTAAACAAGTATTTTGAAAAATTACATTGACTTGTATAATATTCTCCATCCTTGCAAAATAATTTTGCTAGATGATCGGAGATCAATAACCATCTTATCATAAAATGTTTGAATTTCAAGTATTTGTAACCTTATAATTATATGCAAATGTATGTGAGTTTATATATCCGATAGTAAATGACATCTGCTTGACATCGAATTTGGTGGCTTGCTAAGAGCAAAGAGAACATGTAGTCCAATGGCAGAATTTTCAAATATTAATCCAATGAAAATTATGAGGTGGTGAAACATCACAAAGAGTTATACTAGGTGTAATTATGGGCAGAGATTGGGTTCAGTATACTGGACCGGTTGAGATGATGACACATGTCCATTTTGGCCATTTGTTGCTATCTCAACGTGTCCAACATTCTAGAGGCACTAGACCCAAGTCAAGTCCGTATTATATATTTCATTTTTATTTAAAAAGAGGATCTCACTCATTTATTTCTTTTACTTCCTTAGGAGCAATGTGGTGGTCATTCTTGCTTTATGATCAAGAACAATCCTTCTTCCTGTAGACATGGGGATCCGGAAATCTTGTACGTTGAGAATGAGATTTCTTCTTAGCTACATAAGGATATATCTCTGATGAATAGTTTAGTGTCATTATTGGTGTTGACTTGAGCCCTGTGTTCAAAATCTTTTGTGATGTTTTAGTTTACTTGGAAATGAACTTCCTGAATGTTTGCTTTTGTAGAGTCTAATATTTGTGATGACATATTGTACTCACTAACACACAAATATATAAGCACATTCGAATGTGTGGTGTATTACCCCCATTGAACATGATTAGATGATAACCGAAATAATGTGGCTGACACATGTGAATGTGACTTTCATTTCTTGAATAGAATTATGGGGGTCACTGGAGTGGAGATTTCGGCTGGTTTGCATTGGTATCTGAAGTATTGGTGTGGTTCACATATATCTTGGGATAAAACTGGTGGAGCGCAGCTATTTTCGGTACCTAGAGCAGGCTTGCTCCCCCGTGTTCAAGATGCTGGTATTGTGGTTCAGAGATCCATTCCTTGGAACTACTACCAGAATGCTGTTTCATCTAGCTGTAAGATCCCCCTTTCTAATTGCATTTATCTTTCTAGAGTATTTGTGAAAGTAAAACTATTATAATTGCATCTCCAGTGTTTATGGCCTCAAATTCCAATTGTATTCTGATAGATGTTATTACTGTTTTCTTTCATCTGCTTTTGGAAGATTCTTTTGCTTGGTGGGACTGGAAAAGATGGGAAAAGGAAATTGATTGGATGGCTCTGCAAGGAATTAATTTGCCTCTAGCATTTACAGGGCAAGAGGCTATTTGGCAAAAGGTTTTCCAGGTAATTTCCTGTGGTTGGCTTTATGCAATTTTCCATGAGTTTGAAAGATTCAATCTTTCAGTCTGTCGGTATAGTTTTGTTTCATTGTGTTTTCTTGTTGGAAAAAATTGGTTAACAGTAACATGGATGCTACAATATTTTTACGATTTTGATTTCATTAAAAAGCTATATGTTTTTTTAAAGGTAAATTGTTTAGTCAGTTCACTATATTCAAATGACAATGCTAGTTCCAGTTACTCATGAGTCATAGATAGAGTAAAAAATAATTTAGCACCTATTGATTTTTGTCTTTTAAAGATGTATTATTAATCCTCTAGCAGAAATTTAATGTAACCAAAACAGAATTGGACAATTTCTTCGGAGGCCCTGCGTTTCTTGCTTGGTCACGTATGGGAAATTTGCATGGGTAAGTTTGTAAATTTTGATTAGTTGGTTTTATGTTTGCAGGGCTATATTATTTTCTGACTTGTGAAACTTTTTCTTAATGACCTTCTAGTGTGTGTTTAACAACTTGATATGCCTTTTCCCCCCTAAATATTTATGTTAAATTCTTGATTGTAACAAATTTCTTGCTGGAGGCCTTTTGATTTTGTAGGCTAATACTTTTCAGCCGGTTGAAATGCTAATTATATCCATGCACCTCATTATTTGAAGCCTTTCACTTTGACATGCCAGTTTGGTATCTGCTGTTATCAAAATCTCTTTTCTCATGAAAACTAGTGCAACAATCCATGAAAACGATGGCTATTAGTTGTAACTATTTTAGTTTTAGTTTTTTTTTTTTTTTTTTTTTTAATACTTTTTCTTCTAACTTATAATGTTTTTATCAACAGATGGGGTGGACCACTACCACAAAGTTGGTTGGATCAACAGCTGATTCTTCAGAAGAAAATTCTTGCCAGAATGTATGAACTTGGGATGACTCCAGGTATCAAGGTCTCTATAACATTAGTCTTGATTTCCTTACTGATTTTGGAATTTCTATGTATGGTTGCAATGGAAAATTTTATGATAGTAGTAGAACCAGTGAAAGTTTTTAAGGAAATCAAGCATTTCTTTATCTTTTCGTTGACATTTCATTTTATTTGGAACTTAACATGTCATTTTATCTGATAAAAGGTGGTTGTTATCTCAGGCTGAACCTCTCATTTTGATTTAGGTCGATCTTCATTGTTAACAAAATTATTTTTCTATTTTTTAAAAATTTTGATTTATGGATTACTTCCATTTTCCCCATTGTGTGGATAATGCTCCTAATGCATGCAAAGTTTACTTTTCAGTTCTTCCTGCCTTTTCTGGAAATGTTCCTGCAGCATTGACATATATATTTCCATCAGCAAAGATAACACGTTTGGGAAATTGGTAAGTACTGCAATATGCCAACTTAACATGTGAACTAACACCTGATGCCTTTGGCTGATGGCGACATAATGCCACAAACACAATACAAGAATTGCTTACTTTCTTAAACTTACTAATATAGGGGATGATCACGTGTTTCTAGTGACTCTTGCCAATCGGGGTTAGTACTAGTATTTCAAATGGAGTGGAATATGATCAAAAGGATCTATTTGAAGGCATAATCTATAATATCCCTGGCTGTGTAAATTTGGACCGTGAAGGTGTTGCACTGGCATGTACTAAGTTCCACATCAAGAATGTACTAGGTCAATCTGGATTATTAAGCAATTGCTTGGAGCTTCAATTCTAAATAGTCTTTTTGGGGTATAGCACAAATTTAGTTATTCCTCATGTTGAGACAAGTTGTATTAGATTGAACTTATTAATGTTGTGTGGCTTGGAGGCAATACAACATAACGTAGGTCTTGACAAGGCCTGATGAGAATGTTAAAGATGGTGTATATTTAGTCGCACATCAATTGTGAAACTAGTCCAATATAGGCTATATAAGCAATTGTTGGGAGCTCAATTATGACTAGTCTTTTTGGGTATAGTACAGATAAGGCTAGTATTTTCCTCAGGATTGTTACGAAAACATTTCCAACAAATACCAAAAAACTAAAAAACTTGGTAGATTTACTTTTTTTGTCCTTATGAACAGAAAATGCCAGAAATTTGAATTGGGTCAGGACTTCCAAAGATATAATTGCATGCATATATATTCCAAGTGTCATTTGTCATATACATCACACACCTATGCATTCCACATCTTATAGAAGATGGACCAATTCCTAAACAAAATAGAACTTAAAAGAGCAGTTGCAATGACTCTTGGGTTGCCTTCTTTGTGAATAAAATACATTGTTGGAAGAGTGGAGAGAGCCTTTCCAAGTAAAAATGAAAACAAATAGGAAATGAAGTTGGAATAAAAGAAAAATGTAATCATGTACAAAACTTAAAGATCTAAAACCTTCCTAGGTAAGACATGTTTGATGAAAAGAATTTTATAATGTTTCTAAAATTGATACCTTGGAGAACCATGGAAGTCCTGAAGGCCTCAAAGCCCAACATAGAGCTTGAAGAGCTAGGATTTAACTGTTGTACTATTTTATTTTAGTTTCATTAACAAACTTACAGATGCCCAATCCATCTCAATTTATAATTTATATATGAGAACCTTTTATCTTTTTCAGTAAAAGATGAAGACCTTATCTTCCTTTTCTTGATACTGCTTCAGGTTCTCGGTTAAGAGTGACCCTAAGGTGTGTTGCACATATCTTCTTGATGCAACTGATCCCTTGTTTGTTGAAATTGGGAAAGCATTCATCAATGAACAATTGAAAGGTGCACTTATCTATATACCCATGCCTGTGCATATGAAATCAGTAGGATCTTACATGTATGCCTAATAAAGATTAGTTTTTTCATTTTTTGATGTGCTTGTAATTGCCTTTTTGGTCAGAATATGGAAGGACTGGTCACATATACAACTGGTAAGATATTCTCTCAGTTCCTAATCTTTCATTTCAACCCTTGCTCATTTGAGTGAATATGAAATAAATGTGCAACGTATATATCATGAACCTATACAAGCACAAATGTCAGAGGGGGGTGCCCAAGAAATGAGTGTGATCTTCAAAGTTCTCTTCTTTTTTGGTCTTGAAATCAACCATAATACGGAACTAAAGGCCTGAGTTACAATTCATCTAAAAGCAATCATTACTTTGTGGATGACCAAATGCACCTGATTGCTCTTACTTTTCAGAAGTAATTTTAAGAGGCTTAAGTAAAAAATGTTTCATTAAGATGTTGGAAATGTTGAAAGGGCTGATTTAGCAGCCTGTCATCGGTGCATTCTTTTGAAGTGAAAAAGTTCTGTAGACAATTAAATTTTATCCATTGCATGCATTAAACAGTGCATGCTTCTATATTCCTACTGCTTTCTTCAAATTGGAAATATTTTTCCTTAAGATTATGTTATATCATGTAATGATTTCTGAACCTACTCCAGTGATACTTTTGACGAGAACACCCCACCTGTAGATGACCCAGAGTATATCTCTTCATTAGGAGCTGCAATCTTCAGTGGAATGCAAACTGGTGATGATGATGCTGTCTGGCTAATGCAGGTGAAACTATTACTTTTAATTTTAGGTTTTCCTAGGATGCTGCCATTTTCCTTGACCTTATGATTCAATGCAGTTTTTGCACAATTTTACATATATCTCTCTGTGTGTGTGTGTGTTTCAATTGGTATTAGCATACAGATCCACTGTGGCCTTGACTTTCTTATATGTTGTTAAGCTTCAGTTTTGGATCTAACATTCTCCTCCCTACCTTTTTTTTGGCAGGGGTGGCTGTTTTCATATGATCCATTTTGGAGACCTCTGCAAACAAAGGCAATATAGTAATATCTATAAAATGCTCTTGATGCTTTTCTAGTTATTCATGCATGTTCATTTTAAGCATTTCAATCTAACACATTACTTATTTCATATAAGAATTGGTGTTAAATTATCTGCAGCTCAAACCAAACTCAATAAAGATAAGACGTTTGTTAACTTAACATTGAAGCATTTGATTGGAACTATCAACTTTGAAGTGGCCTTTTTGTTTCTAAAGTTTTTGAGCGATTGGGAAAGAAGAAAACAATATAGGGAAATTAAAGAGATAAATGTAGGGCAAAAAACCTGCAACGTTAGAAAAATCAATCATGATTTCTTGCCATATATTTTAAGAGTAAATTATGCTATAAAGGTTGATCATGATTCTGGTCTAGTTCACTTTTATGTTGCTTTTGGTTGACAGTAACCTATGCTTGTTTTCAGGCACTTTTACAGTCTGTTCCTCGGGGGAGGCTGGTCGTCCTTGATCTGTTTGCTGAAGTGAAACCCATATGGATTACTTCAGAGCAGTTTTATGGTGTTCCTTACATATGGTAAGTCATTTCCCCATTTCTAGTTATCAAAGCTATACAGACAAATATCTAATTGAGAATGACCGTGTTGAATACGTGTTAAATGTGGACACTTAGCAAGTCATGACCACTCATAGAATATGTTTAAATGGGCTGTAGTGTTTTGAAAGCTTCTATATAATTAGTATTCCAATTTATACTTTTTCATTTTTTTTCTTTTCTACCTTTTGGTGAATAAGAATCAAAATGCATAGCTGGCATTTTCCTGAGCTTGTCCTTGAAGTGTAGAATGATTCCATTTTTTCCATATACATTAAGAATGTATATGGTAATACTGAAAATTGTTACATTGGCAATTGAAATTGGCCCAGCAATGAAGCAAAGCTCTAAAGTTGAGCTGCTTAGCAAGATTTTCAAAGATGTTGTATGGACTGACATGGATGCACACACATATGGCAATGTCCTACTAAGCATCTACCTTATGGTTGGTTTCCTGGGCCAACACCCTACATCCTTGTCGAAATGTGAAACTTGTGTTGGGTCTATACAGTAAGCTGTTAGAAAGTTCATTATGTGCTTATAAGAGGGGGTCTTTTTTTTTTTTCCGTTCTGTTACCTTTCTATGTTCCATTTTTCTTTTGGTTTCTTAGTTAATTTGTTGGTTTACTACTCTACAGGTGTATGTTGCACAATTTTGCAGGGAACAGTGAGATGTATGGAATTTTAGATTCAGTAGCATCTGGACCAGTTGATGCTCGTAAAAGTGAAAACTCAACAATGGCAAGTTTTTCCATTGTGATTTTGTTTGTTCCTTCAAGATATTATCAATTTGCTTGTTAATGTCATAGCATCTTGCAGCCCCATCATGTCAATTATCTTATTTCATTGTAGTTGTGGCTGCATTTGATATCTGCTGCGACATGTTAGGTTTTTTTTTGTTTTTTTGGTAATATTTCAGCAATACTATTGAAAGAAAAGCCAAGTAGGCAATCAACGCTCACAGACTGAGGCTGAACAGACACACAACCCAGCACAGGGGCAACAGGAACCCTAAACCACAACTCAAACATTTAAGGCAACCCTCTAAGCCAATTCACATCCCTTTAACTTGTAGAGTTCTGACAAGTAAACAGAAAGTGGCACCCCCCATTAACAACATGGCACCCTTTTGAGGATAGAATTGCAACATATTGGTCTTTTATATCCTTTATACTATTAATGGATAAAGCTGCTTTTATGCTTTTGAATTTTCTTAAGAAAATATTTATGCATTAAATTGCATAGATCAGATACTTTTATGATGGCTGGAAATAATTATACATCATGCAACATTGACAAATGGACCAAGATATTGATTGTTTAATTACTGAAGGCTTGAAATTAGAGTGGTAAATTAAATTTTCCCAAATTCTCAGGATGAAAGGTGAGACCTCAGAAATTTTTATTGAGTCTGACAAACTTAATTGATGTCTAACTGATAAAGCAAAGTCCAAATTTTTTCATGCAGTTTTATATGCTAAAAATTTCATCATTTTTAGAATCGTCTCTTTACTTTGAAACAATAAGGATAAATAGAAAAGTGAATGTTAATATATCTTGACACAGGCATGCTTTATTTATGAGATATAGTATATGATATTCACACCTTGCATTGTTTTATTTGGAGCCACTTTCCTTGGTCAAAGCACTCCGAAAATCATAACTATGATTATTGCAATGCAGCATAAACCCCCCCCCCCCTCTCTCTCTCTCTCTCTCTCTCTCTCTCTCTCTTCATACATTACAGAAGCACATGCAAACACTGATAGTCCTTTTGCACAAGTTCTTTACTATTTTATTTAGATCATGTATCTTACTTTACCTATTTACTTACCTAAAGGTTGGTGTTGGAATGTCAATGGAAGGTATAGAACAGAATCCAGTGGTTTATGACCTCATGTCTGAAATGGCATTTCAACACAACAAAGTTGACGTCAAGGTAATGTTAAAGTCTTATCTCAATTTAAAGAATGTTGCTTATTTTATCCATTTATAGTTTCATTTTACAATTTTTCAAGTTAATTCACAAGCAGGATATGGTTAATTAGTTACCCAAGCCTCCCAAACGGGACAAATTTTGTCCTTATGTCATTAAGTAGGTTATGGATTTCATACCATGGATTGCAAGATGTGTTCCTTGGAACTTGTACCTTCTGCCTGAATTGCCTTGAGCAGCAGTTGATGTCTGTATTGTTTAAATATCACCCAGAAATTGTGGACATTCTTTCTTGGAATACTTTGAGAATTTCATTTCCAGACTTGAACCCATGATATCACGTACATCTTTCATTGTTTCTCAATGTTCTTGAGATTTTGTAAATTCACCTCCCATTTACAATGTATTTAAGTATTTGATTTTAAATCTTCTGTAAACTTGATTCATAAGCCCCTTTAAAACTATGTTTTTGGTTTAAAAACTTTAATCAAATCTGAATTTCTTACCTTTTGCTTTTCCATCTCAGTTTTGGTGTTTGTTTGGAGGGAATATGAATTTATAGGAAAAATTGTGATTTGAAATTAATATCTCCTGATCATCCTTATTTCAGTTATGGATTCATTTATATTCAAAAAGACGCTATGGCCAATCAGTTCCCTTAATACAAGATGCCTGGAATATATTATATCACACTGTCTACAACTGCACAGATGGTGCATATGTAAGTTCCCCTAACTTGCTTCATATATGTTTGACTGTAAAGTAATATAGCCTTTGTGTCAATAATTCCTGCAGTTAAGGATTCTGGTATCTTCAATTTTCACAAATATGCATCAGTTTGACCTTTTACCCAAACAGTTCATGCGTTATAGTACTTGTAATTCTTTTCATTTCCAATTTTGATTTAACAGTCTCATATTGCTTCTGCCTGGTTGTATAGAGGTTTACCAAGACTGATATAAAAAAAACTACCTGTATTATTGTCGCAACGTTGGTTAATTATATTTGAGTTGCAATTACCTGTACAGATATGCCTAGCACATTAATGTTTGTTTGAAACTAAATCCTTATGATATGAGAACAGGACAAAAACAGGGATGTAATTGTGGCATTCCCTGATGTTGATCCTTCCTTTATTTCGGTACTGCATGAAAGGCATAATCACCAGAGAAAATCGCTATCAAGAAGACCAGCCATAGAGCAAATAACTGATTCATTTGATAAACCCCATCTATGGTATTCAACTTCTGAAGTAATACATGTATTAGAACTTTTTATCGCAAGTGGAGATGAACTATCAGAAAGTAACACTTACAGGTTAGCATTTTTCAGTTTTTAAACACTGTTATATAATAGGTAGTAATGTCTTTCTTTTCTAGTTATTCTTGAACTACTACCAGTGGCACACACTTTTCTATGTATTTCCTATTGTATCATGTTTTTTCCATATTTGCTTACATGTGTCCTCTGTGCTTAGGTATGACCTTGTCGACCTAACTAGACAAGCTGTAGCAAAATATGCAAACCAGCTATTCTTAAAGGTTATAGAAGCCTATCGGTTGAATGATATCCATGGAGTGGCCTGTCATACCCAGAAGTTTTTGGACCTAGTGGAAGATATGGACACACTCTTAGCTTGCCATGAGGGGTTTCTTTTGGGGCCTTGGTTAGAAAGCGCACAAAAGCTTGCTCAAGATGAAGAACAGAAAAAACAGGTGTGGATCCTTCTGACTTGTTACATATTTCTTCTCGAAGAACATCACAAATCAGTTCATTTTAATTGATGTGATTCAAAATTACAGTTTGAATGGAATGCAAGAACTCAAATAACCATGTGGTTTGACAACACGGAGGAAGAAGCTAGTCTGCTTCATGATTATGGTATGATAACATTTTCTGCCTTGATGTTCAAATTCTCTCTGCAGTTGGACTGGTAGGTATTCCCATTTGGCTCCAAACAATTGTCCCAGCAGGGTCATTAGTCTTTTTCTAAGTTGATAATTGATTATAACAGTAACCTCACCTGCACTTTCTTTGATTCATCTGACGACTACCTCTTTGCAACCTATATGTTTGTTCTCTACATCCTACAATTGTACATTGTAGAGAGATGAAATTTTTCGCTTGATTATAGCTATACATTAATGTAATTGTTATCTTTTCCATATTTTTTAGGAAACAAGTACTGGAGTGGGCTTTTACAAGACTACTATGGCCCTCGAGCAGCCATATATTTCAAATTCTTATTAGAAAGTTTAGAGAAGGGCCATGATTTTCAGTTGAAGGATTGGAGAAGGGAATGGATAAAGCTTACAAATGATTGGCAAAGGAGTAGGAAGGCATTCCCAGTGGAAAGCACCGGAAATGCTTTGAACATATCCCGGTGGCTTTATAACAAGTATTTGCGAAGTTCAGACACTTAAAAATTACCCAATGAAGCCGTCATTACATGGATCGTTGTACTTCGTAGAAAATGAATAATCTGTAAACTGGTGCGTAGGCGCAACAATGCCTTTTGTAGTATATCTACCTGTTCTTTCCATGCTTACTAAATCCAGTAATATTATTCTCTCCATGCTTTACTTGTCTAGTAAACTCTCTCTCTCTCTCTCTCTCTCTCTCTCTCTCTCTCTTCTGCATCATAATAGTGCAATTATCCGAACACCATTTCCCACGTTGGAGATTAAAATCCTTGCAACAATTCCTAAGTTCATTACTGACTTGGCAATGCCTTTTTTTTTTTTTTTTTTTTTTTTTTTCAATCTACAGATTTAAGGACGAGGCAATGCAGATGAGATAGAGGTAATGTTAAAGCTATGGGCTGAGTTAATAATGAGTGATAGTAGGGGAGGAAAATGGAAATTAATTTTATTGTAAGTAGCTGCCTGCAATGTCTAAGATGTCAATTTAGACACGAAACCATATCATGCTGACTAGCTCTTTCTTTTCTTTTCTTTTTACTTAACAAAACTGACATCATATTCATTTATAATAAATATTTGTTATAATAACCACACAGTCGAACCTTTCAGAAATAATGTTACTGTACTTGGAATGGTCTTAGCAGAGGTTTTGTCCAGTGTGTTTATAACTGAGTTAGGAAAGATGTTAATTGTATTGCACATGCCCTTGCTAAATTTGGTTTTTTGGATTTTAATATATTATACAAGCACTCTCTTCCTCTTGCTGTTTGCTGGTTTGCTGAGCAATTGAGGGAAAATGTTACTCTTCTTTGTTGAATAATGAAGATTGGGTATTATAAAAAATTAAAACATTTCCAAAAGTATAGAAACTTTTTTTTTTTTTTTTGAGAATCCGAAAGTATACAACTTAATTTAAAATTTGTAGGTTGCAAATTACACCCCTAATTTTGGTGTTTGGATTTTACTATGAAATTTCAAAATTTAGATTTTTGACATTTTAAAATTTAGATTTTACTCCCCTAAAATTTAGAGGTGTTTGCATTTTACACTTCAAAATTCTGAAATTTATTATGTAAAATTGAATCACCCTTATACTCTAAGGAATAAAATCCAAATACCCCTAAAATTTATGGAGTAACATCCAAATTTTAAAATGTCAGGATGTAAAATCTAATCACCCCAAAACTTTAGAGAGATAAAATTCAAATTTTAAAACTTCATAATGTAAAATTCAAGCACCCCCAAATTTTAGGGTTATAATTTGCAATTTACCCAAATTTACTTTCATATTATTTTTTGGGAAATGCTAATGGATGCCCTTAGGACATTGATTAATAATCCATTTAAAAAAAGTTTAATGGAAAAATAAAAAAATAAAAAAAAATAATTAATGTTTTGACAGTTTTTTCTATTTCTCATAAAAGTGATGTCAAAACTTTCCTAAAATGAATTATTAACCAGTGCCCTAAGAGCATCTGCATTAGTTGATGCAAAAAATCTGTCCATTTTGCACAAAAAAAAAAACTTGCTTTTTCTATTTTGCACATCTATTTTTACAAAACTCTCACATCAGTTTCTCTATTATACACATTTATTCAATAAAATATTCATTTTTTCCCACTATCATCTCTCTCACTGACCCAACACAACCCATAGAGCCACTATCATCCAATCACCTAACCACCATCATCAAACCACATAACAACCCAGCCACCATCCATTCAACCAAACTACCATCAATGAAATTCACATACCCATTCAACCGAGCCACCATCAACCAGCCTCCAAAAACCCAAATCCAAAGATCCATCATCAACTTACCCAATCACCATCATCAAGCTACACAACAAAAATCCAAAGATCCAATCACCAACATCAACCTACCCAAATCCAAAGATTCAAAAACCCATTTATCAAAATCCCAAAACCCACTAAAAACAAAGGAAAACCATCGACGGTAAAGGTCAGAGAGAGTGAGGGACGGCAATGACCCAATATGCAGTGAGCGACAGCGATGACCCAACGCGCAAATTAAAGCGAACGACAAAGCTGGCGGCAAAGCTAACGATGAAGCTTGAGTTAGAGACTGAGAATCAGAGAGAGAGAGTGAGGGACTTTGAGAGAGTTCAGAGGGAGTGTTCAGAAAGAGTGAGGGAGTGAATAGAATAAGAGAGAAAAAAATAATAAAATATTAAATGCAAATTTTACAGTAACCATGTATATATGCACGATTACTGTAGCAATTGTGTATTTATGCACAATTTTACACCCACTGATGTGAGTATTTTTTAGGTTAAAATGTGTAAAATGAAGGGTTTTTTGCATTTTACAAGATTTTGCATCCACTGATGTGGATGCTCTAAGGTCACTCGTTAGCATGACCCTAATTTTTTTTTTTTTAGAAAGTTTCAACTTATGGTTTTCACTCCTAGTGATAGTTATTTATCAGTAAACCAAAACATCAATTGGTTTTAAATGTAAGCGGGGATTGAACTTCAGATCTCTTATTTAATAATTAAATTTGAAGGTTTAACACTAGGGCTGTAAATGAACTAAGTCATTCATAAACAACTCGAGTTCGGCTCGATAAAAAGTTTGTTCATGTTTATCTGTTTATAAATAAGCGAAACTTTAGCCTTAGTTTTAGGCTTGTTTAATAAACAAGCCGAGCTCAAGTAAAACTATTTTTTCATGAACAAGCTTGCGAGCTATAAGGCTCGATACAAAACAAGTCAAGTATAAACTCATTTATAGGCTTCATATGTGCTTTCTAAATAAACTCATTACACATATCATAATAATAAAATGTCTCATATTAGACCAATACCCTTTACCTTAATTTTTCATTTCCCTCTAAATTGATCAAGCACCACTTTAGACTTTAGTTACCTTCTTAAAATAATTTATAAGTAGGTCACATATAGTCCTTCCTTATCCATTATCTAATGTAAAGTTATAAAACATGTTAATCCTTTCTCATTCACAATAGTTACAAACAAGTCTTTTTCTAGTTCTTTATCATCTAACGTGGATGTAAAAATTATATTTTTAACAATTAATGAAGCTATAGACAATAAAGGATGAATGGATTAATTTAATTTTGTAAAGTTGCAATATGAACAACAGCTAATCGTTGGTCAGATTAGAAGCATGATAAAATGAGTATACTAATCATTTGTTTACTTGATTTTGGGAGATTTAAGCATTTGATAAGATAATTTTGTTGAATCTCAAGTTCAAAATCTTGATCTAAGCTCGAGTTTGAGCTTGATATTAAGTTCGAGCTTGGCTTGACTAATAAATCAAGCCAAGTCAAGCCAAACTCAAGCTTTTTAGCTTTCCCACAAGCTCAAGCTCAAACAATATTTTAGGCTTGTCTCAAACTCAAGCCAAGCTTGAGCTTTTTAATTTTACAGACGAGCCAAGTTTGAACATTCACTACTCAACAAAGCTCAGCTCGTTTACAACCCTATTTAACATATATATAATTTACCATTATTTAATGATATTAATTTAATCAAAGAAGATTCATCCAAAAAAAAAAAAAAAAAAGATAATCAAAGAAGACTCCAACCATGCATGAACCACCTAAGAGCATTCGCACCTGGGATTGTAAATGCCATATATAAGGTTTATTTAGCATTTTTCCCTCAAAAACCTCCCACATTCGGAATGCTATATACCAAGTATTGCAAAAAATTTTGCAATATTGCTACAGTGCAATTCTAAAGGTAGAATTGCACTGTAGCAATACTATAAAAATATATATATATATATATTTTATTCTACTTTCCCCGAAATTTCTCTCTCCTCTCTCTCATTATTTATGTTCTCTTCTCTCTCTTCCTTCCCTCTTTCTCATCTGCTCTCCTCTCTCTTCAAACCCGAACACCATCCTCCTCTTAACATCAGCAACAACAACAATGACAACTCATTCCTCTGCCCACTGAGCCAACCCAACTCGAACTCAAACTCAGCCGCCAACACAACAAAGGCCAAAATGAGAAATTAACCCTATGTTTCAAATAATATAATTAGTAGGCACGGCTTTCAAACTATATTTTTTACTAACATCTCGAGTCTAAGAGGCTCGATTTTTGGGCAATAAATCGAGTCTTTGAGAGTCGGTTTTCATGTTTTGATCAAGTCTGATGTGGCATTTTTTCCACGTGACGCTTACTTGGAAATCGAGTCTCTAAGACTCGATTTATAAGCCCAGACCCAAACTCAAAAGGATTATAATAACAGTACAAGCCCATTCCAAATCTAGTTGGATAACACACGGAACCTCACCACTCATACCAGTTGCCAAGAAACTCCAACCGAAACTACAGGTTTCAGCCAAAGAAACGCCGATCTTTCTAGAAACCCAAAAAAAGAATCAAAGATAAAAAAGAACAACAGCAACAACAAAGAAATCAAAGCCAACAAAAAACAAAAAAAAAAAAAAAAAAACCCCGAGGCAAGCAAGCCCAGATCCATGGCAATCAAAACCCACCCATCAAAACCACCGATCAGCAACCCCACCAGTCATCAACCATTAAAACCCACCCAGCCACCCACCCATCAAAACCACCAATCAGCAACCACTACCGCCTCGATCCATCACCACCACCACCTACATGCAGTCTGCAAACCCAGATTTTAAAAAAAAAAAAAAAAAAAGGATTGCAGATTAGGTGAGAAAAGAAAGGGGGAGAATGGTGAAAAGGAAGAAAGAAAAGAGAGAGCAGTGAGAAAGGACCTAATTCGTAAAATATTTTACTTGATTTTTAAATGGTTGGCTTATAAATCGAGTCTATAAGACTCGATTTCCAGGTAGGCGCCACATGGAAAAAATGTCACATCAAACCTGATCAGAACATGAAAACCGACCCTCAAAGACTCGATTTATAGCCCAAAAATCGAGTCTCTTAGACTCGAGATGTTAGTAAAAAATATAGTTTGAAAATAGTGCCTACTAATTATATTGTTTGGCAAACATGATTAATTTCCCATTTTGGCCCGCCAACTCAGTTCCTCGCCATTCTCTACTACGCCACGTCATACGTGGTCCCACAGCAAACCCTCGCCAAGATCAAAATCTCCTTCAACATCCTCCAAATCCTCGTCGGAGATCGCCAGTGTTTGGGTCCGATGTTGTTGGGTGTCTGGGTTGCTTAGATTGGTGATGGGTTTGGTGGAGATCGGCGTAGGTCACAACGAGGTCATGGGTTTTTTTTTTTTTTTTTACACTGGTTTTTTTTTTACGCTGGGTTTTTTTGTGACACTAGGTTTGTCACGGCGAGATCATCAGTTTGGTGTTGCTGGGTTTCTGTTGTGACGTTGGGTTTTTTTTTTTTTTTTAATAAGGGTTTTTGATCCAATGGGATTTTGGTGGACAGTAGGCAGTGGTGGCGTGGTGGGCATGGTGGAGGTGCGGTGATAGAGGTTGAAGGAAGGTGGTGGAAAAAATTGAGAAAAAATAAAAAAGAAAAAATATATTTTATTATGTAGATATATTATTTTAATGAGTAGAATAGAAAAATAAAAGTTGAGATGTTAAATGTATTATAAAATTATATTGTATAATTGATAAAGTAATTTTTTGAAATGATAAAACAAAGTAAAATAGAAATTTCTAATGCAAATGGTCTAAGAGCTGGCGTCATTAGCTACAATTATGGACCTTTGTAGATTGTTGACCATAACAATACAACATTGAGAATTCTATGATCTACTATCTAGAAGCCCCATAAGCCTATACCTTTCTGTGTTTACTACTAATTTTTTTAGTTAAAGCCGCTGTACTTTGACAACGCGTATGAGATAATAATATGAAAGTTGAAGCTGGACTCCTTGGACAGGAGCCATGTACAACATAAGGGAGTAGCTTCTAGGAAGATGACCAATCTGCTACATCCAGCAAATGTTTGTGGGTCACGTGTGACGGTGTGTGAGGCCAATTTGTCAAAAAGTCTTCTGGATGGTTCCAGATCCTTGCTTACCCTATTATAATATTACCTCAGAAGCTCCCGACCCAAGAGTACACGCTTATATTAATTGGGTTATGTTAGCGAGTGTCCTAAGGGCACTCATTAATAATCTATTTTAGGAAAGTTTTGATACTAATTTTATGAGAAATAAAAAAAACTGTTAAAATATTAATTATTTTTTTTTCATTTTCTATAAAAACTTTCTTTAAATGGATTATTAACCAATGCCCTAAGGATATTCGTTAACATTTTTCATATTAATTTTACAATACGACCCTTGTTTCCTACAATAATGAATTAATAATGACAAAAAAATGTTTTAAAAGTTAGTGCTAATTTTATAGAGTTACAAAAGGGTATGATAATGTATTTAAATGTGAATAATTTTTTTTAGTTAATGACATATTTGATGATGCACCCATAATTAGTTGGATAATTGTTTGACGAAAACTGTTAGAAGACTTGCAAGACAAAAATCACACTATTAGAGAGCATCGAAGCAGTACCTGCTTAAGTTTTCTTAATACTTAAGTGGAGAACTCACAAAAACCTAAGAAAGTTGAAATGCAATAATTATAGAGTTTTTCACTAATACCTTAAAATGGAGATAATCTAATGTTTATATAGGAGTTTGGACTAGTTGTCTTTCCATGATTTCCTCCATTTTTTTCACAAATGAAGTGTGATGAAAGGCGTAGAATAACGATGGTGAGATTCTCAAGGTTTGTACCCAAAACTGAAGAACATGGGTCGATGGACGGGGATCTCCTTGAGAGGCACCTTCTTCATTCACCTATCATCCAAGGGGTTGGACAACTGTATTTGGATGGCAAAAGCTGAAGGATATTTGTAATAAATGTTGGACAAACTACACTCATCATAATCAATTTATAAAATTTATATGGTAAAATTTAAAATTTTACAAATTATTTTTTTCTGGCCTATATTATCAAATTTTAAATTGCCCGTGTTCACAAACATGCCTAAAATTTAGTCCCATATGCTATAATTTTTTGTTTTTATGTTTAGAATCAACCTTGGTATTATTATTAAATTAAGTTGGAAACAATGACAAAAGTATAAAATTTTGGTGGACAGACTCTATCTAAATTGCTCTGTTTGTTTCAATGAAAAATCTTCTGTAAATATAGTTTTTTTTTAATGTTTGGTAGTATTAAAAAAAATAATAAGTTAAAGGAAAACTATTTTTGGTTAATAGAAAAAATATGATTAATTTTTAAAGATTTTTTTTCATTAAATTTTTTTGAAAAACAATTATATCTCACAGCAAACTAAATAATGAAAGTTAAAAGATTATTTATTTTTTAACTTACTTAAGGTAATTACCAAATATAAAAATAAAAAAAAATTAGATAATTTTACTGAAAATATTTTTTTTTAAATTACTCATTTTCTAAAAAATATTTTTGCCTAAACAACAAAGTAAAGAAAAGAAAACTCAGCTCTCCTATTTCTGTTTAATATAATTGTATTAAACAGAAATAGGACTTTCTTGTCCAGAAAGAAATAAATGTGAAAAAAAATTTAATAAAAGATAAGGACTTTCTTGTCCAGAAAGAAAAGAAGAAGGGTGAGATTGTTGACTTTTAAATATCGCCTATTCTCACATGACAAATTCCGTAATGGTCCAATCTCTACAGTCGTATAAGGTTCCTCAAGCCTTGGCCACCCAGTCTATAAAAGGTTTACATTGACAAAATACAATTCCATTAATCTTCCAATACCAATTCCCAAGACTATCACGCCTCTCCCTCCTCTTATCATATATCATACATCTTTTCCTTGAGAAAAAGGAATTCCAATCTCTGCAAACAATGGAAGGAAACAACACATATGGTGCATCATGGGCTGATCAGTGGGACTACAGCAACCCAGACCCTATTCCTAACGCTGCAGACACACAGAAAAACGGAGGTACTTCTGCAAAGTACAAGCAAAAGGTTAGTGAAGGGCTTGGAAAGACCAAAGCCGTGGCTTCAACTGGCATGAAGAAGGTGAAGGAAGGGACTACCTTGGGCTTTCATTGGATCAAGGACAAGTATCAAAAGACTACACAGAAGAATAAACAGTCCTCTAATTATTAGTCCTATAGTTTAGATTGGAGATGTCTCTTCTTTTCTTTCTTTCTTCAGTTTCAATTTCAGTTTCATGTTGTTCATGACTCTTTTCTGGATTCGTTTATTCATGTGTACTATATACATACACTTTTGAGATTTTCATTTATGGTTTAGATTGGAGATGTCTCTCCTTTATGTATTTCTTTCATGTTGTTCATGACTCTTTTCTAGATTCGTTTATTCATGTGTACTACACACTTTTGAGATTTTCATATGTGGTTAATTTGATTGTTATGGATATTTTTCATCTTTATTTGATTATGAATCTAGTAACTTTTTCTTTCTTCTTCTTTTTTTTTCCTCTGTTTTTTGGGTTTATAATGATCTTGATTTGATCAATCTTTGCTTTTTTTTCAATGGATTGAAAACAGATTTTTCTATTGGGAAGAAAGTTATATGTAGATACGCATGTAGTGACGTTTGACGGTTTATTTTTATATGTGTGTAGCAAAAAAATAAAATAAAGAGGAAGACGCGTCCAAGTAATGACCAATTTTAGGTTTGATAGGAAAATTGTGTATTTATTATTATTATCAGGGTGAACGCCAGAGGATCTGCGCATGCAAAATGCAATTTAATGTTGTGAGTGTGAGTTATGAGTGTTATTTAATGTTGTTGTAATTCATATGGTTGATCATGGATATTTTTGTTGGGTAGGCATGGACTTAGCCGAAACACGATAAATATTTGTTGTCTCTTGTGAATATATTTTTTTTATTACTAGACATAAATTTTACTCCAACATAATCTAAGTGTATATGTGTGTAAAATTTCCTCTTGAACACTTGAACTCTGTCGTTACCCCTTACACCACACAAGCCCTTATACTTGTGAAGTAACCATCGTGTTAAGAATGTACAGTGCAACTGAGTTTTGCTAATGTATTATCACAATATTTTAATTTTCACAATAAACGATATCATATGCAATTGAAACCCTTTATCAAATACCTGCACAATATTCAAATTTTCATAATAAATGATATCAAATGCAATTAAAGCTCTTTATCAAATACTTGCAACTATCCATAATAAAGATTTTTATATACACTTCTTTTTTATCTTTCATTTTATGCATTTAGTTATGGTGTTTAGTTTTTAATAAACACCCTTTTAAGCAAGAAAGTAAATTTAAAAGAAGAAAAGAAAACAAGAATAAAATAATAAAAGGCATATGTGTCATCGAATTATACAATATTATAAGTTTAAAAGATTAAAACCTACCAAATCAGTATTCTCTAAGTAACAAATAGAACATTGTATATTATCATTCCAAATTTCCAAGCATGACTACTACATAAAACTCAAAAAGGGTGAAGGAAATTTTTGCAATATTAAAATTTAGTGGGAATAGTTTAGACATTGCACAATAAAGGTTGTTCGCTTGTTTCCAAAATATAAAAGCAGAAATTGCTCAGTTTTAAAGCTTAGGAGAAAAATTGTGAGCTAACTCAAACATAAATGGGGAAAGTTTTTTTTTTCTTTTTTTAGAAAAACTATATATGTTGGTGCGTTAAAAAAAAACAAAACAAAATGAAAAACCAGCATAAGAAAACTGTGTGCAAAACAAGCTCACCAAAATTGAATAAACCAAAAATGTTTAGGGATGTAACAAAGCATCAAAACATTTTCACAATAACTTTATTTTTAATTGTGCTCAATCCCAGTCTAATAGTTTATTATTTTATTTTGAGTTATAAGAAACTTGCACCTCAGTAGTTGTGAAAATATTGTGACGACAATAAAATGTTACAATATTTTTACAATAAATTTATGTTCAGCTATGGTTGGTCCTGGTCTAATAATTTTTTATTGTGACCTATAAAGAATTTATACTTTAGCAGTTATGAAAATATTGTGACAATAACAAAATGTCACATTTTCATAATACCTTTATTTTAAACTGTGGTTGGCCTGGGAATGATATTTAATTATTTTATTTTATTTTGATCTATAAGCTACTGATGCCTCAACAATTGTGAAAATACTGTGTCAACAACGAAATCACTATTTATTCTCTTCCTTCATTCTCGAGAAATGCAGAAAGATAATAAAAACTAAATGCACAACAATAATACTTGTGTATATTTGCACAAGTACTATAGCTAAAATGTATTTTGCATAATAGATAAGTTGATGTGGGTGAATTTTGGGGTTGGGAAAATTTTGGCCCTTATGCCATTTTGCATAAGTTGATGTAAATGTTCTAAGAAACTTATACCTCAGCAGTTGTAAAAATATTATGACAAAAATATTATGACAATAACAAAATGTCACATTTCCACAATAACTTTATTTTAAGCTGTGGTACGTCCTTGTATGATATTTTATTATTTTATTTTGATCTATATGCAAAACTAACACTTTAGCAATTGTAAAATATTGTGACAACATCAAAATTTTATAACATTTTCACAAGAGTTTTATTTTTGTGGTTGGCCTTGGTCTAATAGTTTATTATTTTAGTATACTTTATTTTGACTTCTAAGAAACTAACACCTTAGCAATTATGAAAATATTATACCAATTTATTGTGTAAGTATAACAATTTCTAGACCAAATCATTCTTTAAAAAATAAAAACAGAAATCTCAAAGCTAACTAGTATCAATATGGGCCAGCAGGCATGAAACAGTAATGGCTTGTTTGGAAGTTTAGAGAGAGAGGAGAGTAGAAGAGAGTAGAGGGGAGGAGAGTAGAGGGGAATGGTTCTCCTCCACCTTATTTGGATGTTTTTAAAATTAGTAAGGGGGAAGAGAGTAATTAGTCATTCCCCTTGTTTGGATGTTTTAAAAATTAGGATGGAGAGAAGAGAAAATTATTAAAATAGACAAATTTACCCTTATTTGAAAATGGACTTGCAACATTGGTCTATGATTAATTTGTTAGATTAAATAACTATGACTATAGCATGCAATATTTTTTTTGATAATTTTTTTTTCTAATGTGAATTAAATAATGAACATTGGTCTTTGATTAAATATTTTTTCTGCTTTTTTATTATACTAAAAAAAACCATCTTTAATTGATAATAATTAAAATAAGAAAAAAAAAGTTTGGTTTGTTTGTTTACTGAAAAAATCAACAAAATATTGAATTTTGAGTGTTTCTTTCATTCATTATTATTATTTTTAATATTTTTTTTATTTTGCTTAGTACGCGAATTTAATTTTTTGAGGATTTGGGAAAGAATTGAGACCCAAAAAACAAAAAGGTTAGGGAGAGTGACTATATGAATTAACTTAAAAAATAGGATCCTATTATGTAATTTAAATTCAAGTGTTTGCCCATAGAAAAGAAATCAACTCAAAATTCTCAAGAGAATATTCCTGCTAAATACTGAGCAATAGCACACAAATTTCAACCAAAACAAATGACAATAATTTCTCAAAAAAATGCAAAATTTCACACTGAAATATTTTTTTTCATGACCATACTTATCCGTTAGGAACCAATGCCACTTTGAATCATGACATGAGATACTAGAATTTGCCAAACATAGAGCCCACGGAGAATGCCTTGTCCACCTAATTAATAAAGCAAAATCTTTTTTTTTTTTTTTTAATAGAACAAGGTCTAAAACTTTCAATAAAAAATATCAAGATTCAAGTGGTCTAGCAACTAAGGCAAGTCCAGACCAGGCCAAAAAAGAGAGCCTAATCAGACATGTCTGATTAGGCTCTCTTTTTTGGCCTAATAAATAATTTTTATTAGAAATAATTTTTATTGTCAGCTTGTAGTGCTATATGGCACTGATTTGATAACAACCTCATATTAAACAGACAAAGATGTATGAACAAAATTCCAACTCAAATCTAGCAATCAGTAAACTTCTTGTGGAATACAATTCCTTTGAAAAACAAATTGAATTTATGACGATGCACATTTTATAAAACTCCATTTAGCAATCAAATAAGCTTTACACAACCATCTCTAGAAGCTTAATAATATGTTAGAAAGCACCACTAATAGTTCCTGTTCATTATAGAGTACATATTTAGCATTCACAAATCCAATCAATTGTATGGCTTGCAGCTTATAGGATCTAGTTAAGGGAATCGGATGCTGTTAGAATTCACATAAGTTGTTGCTGAATAACTTGAAATATCTATATTCATAAGCACCTCATATAAGATGCATTTCAAGTTTATTCACTAATGAACAAGCCGGTACACATGATGGAAGCTGATTTTATTGAGAAGCAAATTCAAATTGCAGTCCAAGAATTACAGAAACACTATAACAGTCAACTTAACTCTATTAAGCACCACAATATTTCCTATTATCAACTTGTATTTAATAAGATGCTGATTTGACAACAACCATTTTATCAAACAGACAAAGATGAATGAACAAAACTACAACTCAAGTCCAGCAATCAGTTACTTCTTGTGGAGTACAACACCTTGAAAACCAAATTCAATTTACTTGGATGCACATTTTATAAAACTCCATCATGCAATCAAATAAGTTTTACATGAATATACTCTAGCAGTTCATCACCCTAGTAATTCTTCACTCTTAGCTGAAATTGTCTTGGAACATTTACTTGTCTAACTGTTAGAAAAATTTAAGGATCAGACATCATTGTGAACAATAGCTCCTTGCGCTCCTCCACTGGATAACCAACATTCAGGAAAACTCCAATTAGTTAGAATTGAACATACAAACAGGCAATTTAGCTTTACAACCAATTAGCCAAAAATGAAATAAGAAGAGTTACAACCAGTACAATGACATAAAAGAATGCAATCTACTAAGATGCTAAATTGGAAGTAATGCAGTCTTAAACATTTCCTGGAAGCTGAAGACATTTTGGACCACAAAACAAAACAAAAAAACAAGTGATTGAATGGAACCATATACAGAGTATTGGCAGTTACCTTAATGCCCTTACAGCAGTGACCCGACTACCCTCACTTGTTGGAATGAGACCAAGACAAACACGATCAGCAACACCCTGTGTGCAGAAAATCAAAAAGAATCAATCAGAGCAGTCCATCTTCTTGTACATTAATGCATGAAAGAGCATATGAAAGGGTTCAGCAATAGACCTGACTCCACTGAAATACAACATTTTACTGATAAAAAAAAGTTAATAGACCTGTCTCTATACTCCTAGATACAGTGTGGTAGAGATTCAAAAAAACACTCATTAAGTAAAATAGTGGAAAGATGAGAAAAAATTAAAAGGGAAAAAACTCTCTAAGCAAGAACTGTCCAAACCTAATGAGTGTTTACTTATACTATTCTCACATAATTAAACACTTCTCACATAAACAATTCCTTTAACAGCGATAAATGAAAGCACAAAAAGAACTTTATTATTGATGAAACTTGCAGATTATGTATTGTTATGCAGTGAATGGAAGATGTATTAGCCCTTGTCATCTCTGGTTGACTAGATGCCAGGGAGAAATGGGAAGCCAATTGAAAAGACTCCCAAGGTTTGATGATTGGATAATTGAGAAAGAAAATCGACCATATATTGAAGCATTGCAAGAGCAAAAGGAAAATCTAGTATATCTCACAGCAGATGCAGAAACTGTTCTGGAGGAACTTGATCAAAAGAAAATATACATTGTTGGTGGATTAACTTGATCAAAGGAACTTTACTGTACGATGACATATAAATAAATAAATAAATAAATAAAAAAGCAAAGAGATAGACAACTACACAGTGAGATGCTGCACAAACTCATGTGAGTTTGATCATACACAATCAAACAAGCAATTTATCAAACACATTGTGAGCAACTCTTTGAAACTTTAAAATTCTAGTTAAAAAAAAAAAAAAAAAAAAAAAAAAAAAAAAAAAAAAAACCAAATCAGTAATTTCACAATTTTAAGAACATAGCTATTTGATCAAACTCAAAAGAAACCCATGAAACAGAAATTAAAGCAGAGTTTACCTTTGTGAGAGAATGCTAGGCGTGAGAGAGAAGAATGAAAGACAGTCCAAGAGTGAAGAAGTCGTGAGAGAGAGAGAGAGAGAGCTAGCGTGAGCTGAGAGAGCTTGAGAGAAATTTATGGATTACAGAGCTGAGAGAACTGAGAGAGCTTTTGTGGGTTACAGATTTTGTTTTTAACATTACAAAACATTGTAATTTTTTTAATATAATAAAGGTAAATTAGGTAATTTACTTAGTTAATAATTTATGTACTCTACTCTCCCTCCAAATCTCTCCAATTTGGGAGAATTAAAAATAGGGGGCTTGAAGGAGTTGAAACCTCTCCAAATCCCTCCCCCTCCTTTCTTAAAAAATTTCCAAATAAAGTAGTTGGATTACTCTTCCTCCCTCTACTCTACTCCCCCTCCTTTTTTAACATCCAAACAGGCCATAAGCTTTTGCTCACCAAATTGACTAAACCAAGCACAGTAGACATCTTTGTTTTAGTCTCTCACTAAAACATCTCCCTGAAACAATGACTTTTTCTTTTTCACAACAAAACGCACCGTTTTGGCTGACCTAAAAAGAAAAAATTTGACTAAACCAAAAGTACTGTAGAAAGAGCCTTTCAAACATTTATATATTTAGTAGAAGTAGGTATGTTAAAAAAAATACATAATCAAAATCAAATAATAAAATAGTCAATAAAAAATTACCGGTTGCCTAACGTGTAAAACCAAAGTTTTTTTTTGGTAAATAATAAAATAATTTAAAATGAATAATAACTATTTTTTTAATAAAATTTTAGTAATAAAAATCTAATCAAAATAGTATATTAACATTCTTGAAACTTGGAAAATAAAGTTTAACTTATGACCAAATTAGCTCAATAAAATAGCAATGATGATTTAATTATATAGTATATAATTTTATTTTATAAATTGTATTCACTTGCTGAGGTTGTTAAATATTTCGGGACATGGCTTAAAGCCCCATCTCTACTAATGCTCAATTTTAGCATATTGTGTATGTCATCCAATTTCTCTCAGGATGCCTGAGATGAAGTAGGTGAACGATGACACATTGACAATGACACCTTCCTCTTCGGTTTTCAAATTGTAAAACTAATCACATGTTAAGTCTATGAGCCCATCATGGTTTGGGCCATTGGTACTGGGGGCCCAAATTTCCCTAAACGATAGGCCGGAGGTCTTCTTCACATGGACCACATATATTTCATGAAGTTGTACATAAAAGAGATTGATTTATATATTTTGTTTTTTAAACATATAAATATAATAACTTCTTTTATTTTCTGTTTTGAGAGCAAGTAAAATGGACTTTCATTCATCAATTAATAAGAATGTTAAGAACTTTGTAGCTGAATTGGCAAATTAGAGATCTAAGAGAGAAAGAATTCGAACTGTGGAGTTAATAGTTTATTATAATTATCTTGAAAAATAAATAAATAAATAAATAAATAATTTAAGAAGAATCAGATACTTACATCTTTTTGAGCCAATGGAATAATATGCGGGATAGCTCTGTGCAATGACAGTATGTTTTAATAGATATTTCCTTTTTGATTCTCAATATATATATATATATATATATTTCCCTTTTGTTTTTTTATAAGAATTTCCTTTTTATTTAATTCATCATAATAAGTGCGAAATTTATAAGATTATGACCTCTTTTTATGGTATGAAAAAGTGAAGTAGCCTTTCAATTTTAAAATTTTCTATAAGAAAATTAATAAATAAAAAAACAAAACAAAACAAAACAGTAGCTTCCCCCTATCATGGGCCCAGACAGAACAAAGCTTTGTTGCTTGATGTGATAGAAGAGGCTTTTTGTTGCTTGTCGTGATAGAAGAGGCTTTTTCCCTATTCCCCGAGCAAATTGCATTCTAGTGTAGGCCTCTTTGGTTAAGGCAGGCTAGCCTCGAAAGGCTTGGAAATATGTTCATCATCCAGTGTAGCCCTTTAATAAGGAAGGTCCCATGCTTTAGGTCGTTGAATTTTAATTTTTGGGTAATCTGGCTAGGTACACAATTATTGCAAACTGGGCATAACCTTTTTTTTTTTTTTTTTTTACAATTTATTAAGGTGATATATTATGGTAAGTAGATAATAAATTTAACACCATTTTTATATGGGTCAATCCTAATCAGGGGTGCCGCTAAGCCAACCCAGGGGTTCAAATAAACCCTATGAACTAGCAAATTAAAAAAAAAAATTTATATATAAATTTTTTTAATTTTTTTTTGTTTTGACCTTTAAAATAAAATTTTGAATACTCTGAGTCTAAATTTTGTTTAAATCCAACTGAGATAAGCTTAAATATGATCATCTTAATACTACTTTCACAATATTTTCACAATAATTTTACAATAACAGTTAAGTGGCAAGTTGTAATTGATTTTTATTTAGACCCAAAACAGACATCACTTTTTTACATACTTTTAACAACTTGCCACCTAGATTTTGTTGTGAAAGTGTTGTGTCAGTAACACTACTCTTAAAATTGCTTATTCGTTAAAAAAATAAATAAATAAACTTTCCCTTCATACTTTGCCATTGACAGTAGAATGAAACTATTTTTCCCAGCACTTTTCTTCTTTATCAGTAGAAAATTACACCATTTTTAGCACCAAAAAAAAAAAAAATCAAAAAATAACATCACATATATAACCAACCGATTGGTATCTACATCTATGATTCTTTCCTCCTTTTCTCTATCTATCTTTCTCCCTTCTATGTTTTCTTTCTATCTAATCAAGTAGTTTGATGAGTGCTCTACAGATTTTTAAGTCCAATAGGTCTTTTAGTGCTTGCTCCAATTTCAAGAGAATGACTACTTGTATGGTTAAAAAACCATACACTTCAAAAGCAAAAACTTATATCAGTTACTAATATTTCTTAGTTTCACATTTATTTCTACTCCCACTCCTAAGTGTGTTACTATTCTTTCTTATCATATATTTTTATTTAATTGATATTATATGTAAATATAATAAATTATTATTGCCAAAGGCCTTGTAGCTGAATTGGCACCTCCCCATGTACAAAATGCTTGGGGGTACTAATGTATGATTAGTTATTGTCTTGCTAATCTTTAAACTATTAATAATTTTTTTAGACTATTGTACAATATAATTGTATTTGTGCGTACCCAAAATATGACTATTGGGCCTAACCTCTACTTGGACTCACAATTTATTTATTTTGTGGGCTATTGGATTTCCTACTGTGTGTGGTCCTATGCTCGGTAGCCCAATTGCGTTCCTGTTTAGTCAAACTCCTCTCCTTATCCAACATAATTACTCCTTCTCTTTCTAAGATTGAAAACTCTTTCTATCTCTAAAAGCTCTCCCTCTCTAGAATTGCCAACCCCTCTTCTTCCCTTAATTCTCCTATTTATAGCCTTGGATAAGTGGAGGTGTTATGATTATTTCCCTCTATTAGTGTGAATGAAGGTCCAATTCCATTGTCTTTAGGTGGGTGTTTAGGTGGGTAAGGTGGTAGTGGCATTGAATCTGATTCTCACTTCATAAGGGATGTTCAGCAGCAATATTCTCCAGGATAGTACCGAGTAGCCGAGATATAAAGTTCCCGAGCAATCAAGTTCCGGTCTGAGATGTGATTAGCCAGGCAAGTCTCAGATTATGAACCCTGACATGTAGAGTAGAATTGTATGCCGAATGGGCTTTGGATCGATCATAGAGGCATGAGGCCCGGGCCCATGGTCCCTAGTAGGCCTAGGGCCCAACTTCAGACAAAGGGATTAGGGCCATGGGCCACGTTGTAAGGTTGATGTTTGAGGCCCAAATGGGCCTAGGGATCCTATGTCGTACAATATTGTATACTAAATTGTTTTTAGAGCATGTTTAGCATTAGCTTCAACTTTTAGCTTTTAACTTTTAGTTTTTATACAGCTTTTTAAAACCTCGCTTCTTCCCGCATTTTCTCACTTTTTAAAATTTTTTCAAGGTATAAGTATACTTTAGTACACTTTTAACAAAAAGTTTTCAGCAAAAAACTAGATAAGTTGTTCCCAAACAGACACTTAAAATACTATTTTAGATTATTGTATTTATATATAATATGAAAGTTGTATATACATAAAAGAAAAAATTAATCATATTTTTTTTCTCCCTAACAAATTCCTAGTTGGACACTAGCCCCCTTAGAAAAATACCCAGAGCTAATTTAAAAGCACTAGCATTAGGTGTGCCAAACATCAAACACCAAAAGTCCTCTCACATGAGGTGTTCTAAATGCCAAAACATTTGGCACACGTGAGTTCCAAATTTGGAATTGTTAGAAACTAAAAAAGATATGGGTAGACACCCAAAGTGGGCATTTCCTTTTGTATACCCCATCCAAGAGTTATAGAGTAATGGTTTGGACTATTACTCTACCCCACTAAGTCCACTATCCCACTCAATATTAATGGAGTAGTGTGTATATAAACACCAAGAGTGGTACCCATTGAACAGTGAACAAATTCTGCATTTCTCATAGTGTTTACAGAGTGTTGTGAGGCTCTTAGGTTGTGGGTTATGTTTGCATCACTTTAGTAGTGTGCAACACCATCGGAGAAACGTTTTTAGTTCGTGGGCTATATAAACTGAAATTCAGAACGTGTTTGAATAGCTGGTCTGCGTGGAGACTGGTTCTAGACAACGTAAAACAATCTTAAAGCTCTTGTGTAATCATCTGTTTAGGCAAAAAGAGATATGCCGAAAAACTGATTGTTTATATTCCGCTGTAAGTTTCTATTTCTAACATTGGTATTAGAGCCTTTATAGGTTGTTCTCAATGTCATAGACATATATGATTAGTTCTTAATGCGTTTTATGCTTCTGTGATATACTATGAATTTCTATGCACCTCACATGGCCTTCAATGGCAAGTTTTGATTCTGAGCATTTTGTACCTTGAAATTAATACATATTGTTTATATTACGTGTATTAATATCTACCTTAACTTTCGTAGCAAATCTCTAAGTGTGCCATGAGATATAGTTTAACAAAACTTAGAACACCAAAATTTTAAGGACAAAACTACTCTTATATGATTTCTATTTGCAAAATATGATTTCATATTATGAATCTATATGTTATAAGCTTTAAATCGGTATATGGTACATTAAAAATGGACTTGAAATGAAGAAGATATAAAACTTTGAAGTTCATGTCTGAAACTCGTTTTTTTGGCTGAAAGAAATTGAAAGAAGAAGGTTGAAGACAACCTGCACATCACGTGTCTTTCACTTGCCAAAAGGGCTAGAGTGATAGCAAATAAAAAAATAAAATAAAAAAAGAAGAGTCCCACAATAGTTTATTTCCTAAATGTATTTACTCTATTATTAGCATGCACTGTAAAGTAAGCCCATCTGCCACGTTTGGGATCTTGTCTTTTGTGAGATTTTCCTATTATATGCATATTAAGCCTATTGATTAATGAGTTTCTTTAGGTGAAATGTACTATTCAACTTAGCATTTATTTCTCATGAAACATAAAAGGTATATGCTTCAATGATATGGAATTGATTTAATTTTGTAAATTGTTTAATTCCATTATTATTTCTTAGTGAAATATGGTATAAAAGATAAATATTATATTTAACGCGGCAAAGCAATAATTGTTTCTTAGTGAAATAATGAGATGCCTATATGAATTGTTCTCATGAATTTAAATTGTGATAGTGTGTTTGGCTTAATAGTTAATTGATAATATTGGTGAATTATTTTCAGTACATATATTTTGTAAATATGTTTAGAATTGAAATTGGAATAGTGGGAGTATAGTTGAGTTGCGTTATCTCCCATACATAATTTTGCACGAATAGATTAAAATTAATTTTAGTAATAAACACTAGTGGCGCAAGAGATGATTAAGAAGCTTAGCGAATTTTCGATCTTACTATGTGTGTTGATTATCTAAGTTTATTTTAGATCGAACGTCAAAATATTTGAAATGTGTGTATAATGTCCCATTTGTAAAATTTTGTAGTGAAATGGCTTCCAAAGGTATAGTTGTTGATCTCAATAAAGGAGAGAAACTGGATGGTGAAAATTATAATATTTGGCATCGCAAAATCCAGTTGAATGGGCAAGAAGTCCTAGAGACTCTAACTCATTCGTTGAGTAAACCCGATGAGGGAAGCACTGAGCAACACCAATGTGATCTTGCTGCCTATGAAAGTTAGCGCAAGAAGGATTTGTGTGCGCGCTTTACAATGCTGAGCAGCATACACAATGACTTGATTGATGAATTTGAGCAGTATACAACTGCACAAGACATGTGGAAAGCTCTAAAGCTAAGATATGGAGGGACATCAGCTACTAGACTGCGTGACTTAATAATGAAATTTGATTCATATAAGATGTGCTCTGAACATACAATGAAGCAGCATCTTAGGGTGATATCCTCCATGATTTGAGAGCTCAAATCAGCTGGAAACAATCTTACTGATGAACAACAAGTCCAGGTAATGATTCGTTCACTACCAAGTTCATGGAGACAATGTGTCAAAACTTGACACATAATGAGAACATCAAAACATTTAATGATGTGGTTTGTCACTTGGAACTTGAAGCTGAGCGCCTTGAAGCAGCCAAGCCGATTAGTTCTGTGCATATGGCTGAGACTAGCTCGCGTAAGGCATCTAGGCTTAAACGCAAGCAACCTGATTACGCTCCTGGACAAGAGAGACCTAATGGGCCACTGCCTAAAAAGGCTAAGTTTGTCAAGCACAACACTAGAGGAAAGCACGCAAAGAAGGACAAGTCTAAGTTGACTTGTTATAATTGCAGAAAGAAAAGACATTTTGCTCGTTATTGCACTGAGCCAAAAAAAGGTAACACCTAATCCTACATCTCACCATGTTTTTGTAACTAGTCATGTCCTTGTTACTAATTCTGCTCCTTTGTGGACTGTAGACTCAGCAGCAATAGAACATGTAGCGAGAGATAGAGTGGGATTTGCGGAGTTTCGCAGGATTCCTGTTGGAGTAGAGACATCAAGGTGGGAAACAGAGCTAGCGTGGAGGTACTTGGAATTGGTACCTACAAGATAGAGTTGCGAGGTGGTCGCACTCTGTTACTCCATGACGTATTGTATGCTCCAAAGATCCGGAGGTACTTACTTTCCGTAATTACTTTGTTAAGACTTGGTTTCCAATTTATTTTTTAGAATAATTATGTTTTATTGCATTTGGGAATAGTTTATTATGGCTATGGTTTTATTTCAAATGGTTTTTTAATTTTTGATATTGAATATTATAATAATGATAGTTCAGTCTTTTTAACTTCATCTGATAATGCTTCTGATAATTTAATTATATGGCATGCTAAGCTTAGCCATATAGGGCAAGAAAGGATGACTAGGTTAGCTAGAGAAGGCCTTATGGGCAATCTCGCTAAGGTCCCCTTGTCCACATGTGAACATTGTCTAGTGGGAAAGTCAAAAAGAAAACTGTTTGGAAAAGCCACAAAGGCATCTTTTCCATTGCAACTAATCCTCTCTAATATATGTGGTCCAATGAATGTGAGGGCAAGGCATGAAGGTTTCTACTTCATCACATTTATAGATGACTATACACATTGTGATCATGTCTATTTGATTTCTCATAAGTTTGAGGCTTTAGATTGCTTTAGACGATACATGAGATTGGTTGAGAATCAATTAGACAAGAGCATTAAGGCTCTCAGAACTGATCGTGGGCATGAGTATCTATCTGAGCAATTTAAGGAGCTTTGTGATGAAAAGGGAATTGCAAGGCAGTTAACGATGCCTTATACACCGCAACAAAATGGTGTGGCGGAAAGGAGAAATCGAACACTGCTAGAGATGGTTAGTTTAATGATGGCGCAAGCAAACCTACCGATTTCGTATTGGGGAGATGCACTTTAGACTATAGCCTATATACTTAACCAAGTGCCATCTAAATCAATATCTTCCACACCTTATGAACTATGAACCGGCAAGAAACCTGACTTGAATAACTTGCGGCCATGGGGTTTAATAGGTTATGTTCACAATACTTCTCATAGATATGGGAAGTTAGGGCCTAGAGGAAAGAAGTGTATCTTTATAAAATATTTTGAGTATTCCAAAAGCTATGTGTTGATAAGTGAACAAACTGATGAAAGTGTGACTGAATTGGAGTCACGTGATGTTGATTTATTTAAAAGTGAATTCCCTAACATAGGTGAGATTGAAAAGAACTTGACTCTTTATGAAATGATGGATCAAGAGATAGGCACCCCAAGTAGACTAGTAGAAGACAAGGAAGAAATTCCTGAAACTCCTAGAGACAGTGGGAGCAACTCACAACCTAGTGGAGCACACCACTAGAAGTTGATCCATAACAACCTCAGTCTCATAGAAGCAACCATGGTAATGTTCCTCGTCGTCGTTTTGAGATTGAAGGGGAAGCTTTTATGATTGCTTCACAGGATGATGATGAGCCAAGAACTATCCAAAAGGCTTTCTCATCTTCTGTTAGTGATGAGTGGATGAAAGCAATGAATGATGAAATGGAGTCTATGAGAAATAATAAGGTCTGGGATCTGGTAAACCTATCGTCAGGGTGAAAAGCAATTGGGAACAAATGGGTTCTTAAAATCAAATGCAAGATGGAGGGTCAATAGAAAGGTATAAAACTCGATTAGTGGCAAAAGGATACACTCAAAAGAAGGGTGTTGACTACGAGGAAACCTTTTCTCCGGTTGTGAGGTTTGCTTATGTTTGACTCATTCTGGCTATTGTTGCAAACTTGAATTTGGAATTATACCAAATGGACGTTAAGACAACTTTTCTTAATGGAGAACTAGATGAAGAAATCTATATGGATCAACCTATTGGCTTTGTGATCAAAGGTCAAGAGCACAAAGTGTGCAAACTTAATCGATCCATATATGGTTTAAAGCAGTCATCTAGACAGTGGTATCTGAGATTTCATCAAGCCGTTCTATCAAATGGGTTTACGACGATTGAAGAAAATCACTGTGTCTATGTAAAATGATCCAAGGGAAGTTTCATTATTTTATCATTGTATGTCGATGACATATTATTGGCCAGTAATGACATGGAGATGATTATCTCCACAAAAGGGTGATTGTCCTCTAACTTTGGAATGAAGGACATGGTAAGACAGATTATATTCTATGGGTTAAAATCCTTAGGGATCGCTCAAAGAAAATTTTAGGTTTATCACAACAAACCTACATTAAGAAAGTTCTTGAGCGTTTCCAAATGCATAATTGCAAACCTATAGATACTCCAGTTGCCAAAAATAAGAGCTTAAGCCTGGATATCTGTCCTAAGACTAAAGATGGAAAAGAAAAGATGGCTCGTGTTCCCTATACTAATGCAGTTGGAAGCTTGATGTATGTAATGATGTGTACTCAGCCTGATATATGTTATGCTATTAGATTAGTTAGTAGATTTCAGTCTAATCCAGGACTTGCTCATTGGAAAGCTGTTAAGAGGATATTAAGGTATCTTAAAGGGACAGCAAACTACGTCCTTTATGATCAGGGTTTAGATTTGCGTATGATTGGCTATAGTGATGCTGATTGGGATAGTGACCTAGATGAACGCAAATCTGCATCTGGATATGCTTTCTTGCAAAATAATGGCGCCATCACTTAGAGTAGTAAGAAACAACCCTGTATAGTATTATCAACCATGGAAGCTGAGTATGTAGCATGTTCGGCAACTATTCAGGAAGCGGTTTGGTTGAGGAGGTTCTTTCAAAATCTTGAGGTTGTCAAGGATGCCTCAAATCCCATTACGGTACATTGTGATAACATGACAACACTTGCCTATGCTAAAAACTCTAAGTACCACAGTAAAACCAAACACATTGATATACGATATCACTACATTCGAGACATGGTTACTTACAATGAAGTGGTTCTAAAAAACACATTTCTACAAGCCTCATGATTGTTGATCCTCTTACAAAGCCTTTAGGAAGGGATGCCTTTTAGGCTCATGTTAGGAGTTTAAGGCTACGTAGAATATGATGATATGTTGTTTTTAGTTACCATTTATTGTACTCTTTTGGGATATTTTTTTTGATGCATATGATGTTATTCAAATACCATATGATGAGTTTTGTGGTATGAAAGGCATGTCGACAGACTTAGGTCAGCTCACTCACACAAGCGATCGCCTCTAGCGCTTGAGTAGTAAGCAGAGATGAGACATTGTGTCATTCAATACTTGTGTAGCATATATAGATGGTTGACACAAACAGATGTCGCCTTAGTTGGAACTAAGATGAGGTCTATAATATATCTATCTTAACTAGACCGTACATGGATAACCCATGATCCATGTAGCCTGTGGTTAGCCAAATGCAAGACCTTAATTTGATGCCTAAGGTGGCAAGCGAATAAAGGACTTGAGTTAGGCGCTTGAGTAGCGACTAGACTAAGATTTGTATGGTGTATTAAGTTAAAACATACGCTCTTACTTAAGAGAACTCCATCGTAGCATGTATTTCATACTACATGTGCTTGCTCGACCAAAAGCGGAGGTGAAAGAATAAATCCCTGCTTCTTCACCGTGTGAGTCCCATGGATTTTTTATTAAGATCCTACTTATGCCCTTGTTACTTTTGACTATGTCATGAAACTGAGGTTTTGATGTTTGCTACTTTGGCATGTTACCTATGGCCATGTTGGATTCGATCTAAAAGGACATTGCTGGGAAAGCGATTGGACCAAAGTTAAAGGACATAAGTGCAAAAGGAAGACTATTTTTTGTAACACATCCTTAAATTTGTACTCATTGTCAACAAGTTATAGCGCTTATGATAGCAAAATAATCGTGAGTACATCTACATAGTTATGATGGATCAAGCATAAGTAGGAGTATTAGACTCAAGAGGGGTTAAAGATGCTTGATTCGATGTGTTAATATATGTCTGGGGCATAACGAGACACTTTAGGGATGTTGCTATGCTGATCTTGGTATAAGATTTAGCATAGTGCTCCCAAATATGTCTAGGGCATAATGAGTTTTTTATTTTGTATTTTTTTTTATTGTTAGTTTTTTTTAATGTTATTTTAATATTTGTATATATTATTTTAAGGTATAGAATTGAAGAATAGAAGATGTAATGTACGGTGAATTGTAAAATGATGTGTTAAAATAATAAAGTAGCATTTTTGGTGTGTTAAAATGACATATTTATAGAACATTTGATGTTGATACTCTACATTTTTTTACTGTTCACAGATAAGACTGTTAAAATTTGGATGAATAAAAAACGCATCGTAGTTTGAATTATAGAATTGGATCAGAGATGGTATTATTCTACTAAAAAAACCTATGATGAAAAATTACTGATAATGTATGTTATAGACTTATAATATATATATATATATATAAATAACTTCCATAATTCGCAATTCACACCTATAATACCAATCACCTATTTTATAAGTTTATATCATGCATAGCACATCGCAAATATTTTTTAAAAATGTTGTATTAACGGGTACTTTAACAACTTTTTGTTTTTTTGGGTAGTTTTTTTGTTTTTTTGGCAACTTTATGTTATTTTTTTTGTAACTTTATGTTATTTTTTTTCAGCTTTACAAGCGGTAGGACCAGCTTACTAAAGAGAGAAAAAAAATTAAAATAAACCGTATAGTGTGGGCTATTTTTATGTCTTTTTTTATTTATTTAATTTTTTTATTAAATGAGACTCATGTTAAGAAAACCTTAATAAAATACTTGTTAACATTTTTCAATAAATATTAAATCAAATTTCTACACGGGGCTGATGGTCCCTCGAGAGTTTGGACTAGAGTCTAGACTGATTTTGAAGATCAGATCAGGATCGTACGTAATCTTATCAATTGACATGCGAGCCACTACTTCACATGAAGATACAGACCATATGGTGATGTTGGCACTCAGTATGGGACCTTACCAAAAATAGAAAGGTGCTTAATTTTATTTTATTTTTCTCGAGAAGGAATAGAAAAACACTTAAAACACATTTGTGCTAGGCAGAGTGTGGAAAAAGATGTTTAATTATATTGGATAGTGGAGGAGCAATGCTGACTAATCCCACACTTGTTTATATCACAAAAATATAAACATATCCTGATTTATAATCCTACTTTTGTGTTAAATAATTATCATTGAGTTCGGAATCTTGCTCTTGAACCAAGATCAATGAAACAAAAAGTCAAGCCACAATATAAAAAAAGTCATGTATGTATAATAAAGTTGTTGGACTTAAGAAAAAAATGAGTTATTGATGGGTCATTCTTTATTCTTTGCCCACGTGTTGTGTTAAGGAAGTTGAACAACCTTCTTTTGGTGTTATTTCTTATTACCCACGTATTTCTTACATTTCATGAGCATAATGAAGAATTTTTTTTTTTTTTTTTTTTAAGAAAAAGCATAATGAAGAAACTTGATCTTTCATTGCCTTATTATTTTTTATTATTGTCTATTAGAATTAATAATCCACTTGCAAGTTGATCCAAAAAATAACAATAATCCACTTGCAAGTTTCATGATCATAAAAATATAATATTATTTTTCAGGCTGATTTAGCTGGTATTATTCAATAAAAATACCTGACAAACTGGTTTTTCAAAAAAAAATTTAAATTAAATGTCGATCAAGTTATGAAGTGAAATTTACAAAGTCTATTACAAATGGGAGATAAGTGCTCGTTTTCATGCCTTTAAGGAGTAAAGTCTTGTATAAATACAAATTTTATGTACCATTTTTTATATTTCATCAATCACAATTTGTCATGTATTTATTTTGTTTTCCTTAAAAAATAATTAAAGTTTAAAATGAAAAAAATAAATAAAACATATGACAAACTATAATTAGTGGATTATAAAGTGGAACACAAAATTAGTATAGAAAATTTGTATTCATAAATATTGGTGTTACCAACTTACCATAAGATAGGTGAAAAACTTTAGTGGCTTATGAAAAAATTTCAAATTTTATTAAAACATGAAAATTGAATGTAGTAAGACCCTTAGCCTATATATTTGCCTATATATTCCAACATTAGCTACAAGAGTACAAACTAATGTTGGAATATATGCACAAATAATAATTTATTCTTATGATTTTGTAAACAAGATTGACAAACAATATAGTGAAATAATTTTACAATGTGCACTAATAAGTCTTTGATATTTTTAAATTCACATTTATAATATTTCTATTAATGATTTATCTCTCTAGAGTCCAGTCACTCGAATTAACTGGAAATCTTATTCATCTATTTCCAAATTAGTGGATTGAACATTATTTTTTTATTTTCTCAACCAAAAAAAAATTATTATGTTTTGATAATTTAAATAAATATAAAAAATAATATTTAATATTTGTTTAAATATTAATAAAGTGACAAAATTTAATCTACTCCTTTATATATTGATAGAATTTTTAAATGTTTATTGTCTTTTTAATAAACACATAGGAATTTTTTTATTTCTGTTGTTCTTTTGAGTTTTACTAAATACTATAGGAGTTGAAACCTATGACATCTATGATGATTGTTATTTATAGCTCAAGAGGTAGATAAGAGATTTAGTAAAAGAAAATCTATAATTGACAACTTAAAATTTAGTAAAAGAAAATCTATAATTAACAACTTGACATATCCTAAACAAATTTAGGCTTGGAAAATAATCTACATATACATACATATATATATATATATATATATATAGGTAAAGTTTAGAGAAAATCCAATTAAATTTTAAAATTGAAGTCTAATTTTGCACTATATGTCCTAAATTATTTATTTTTAGAGAGAGTTTTATTTCTTAATTTTGGAGTTAAATGTGAGGACCACGTCATAAATGTTCATTTAAGTGAGTTATTGTGTACAAAAACCAATGAGTCTAGAATTAATGAACATAAAAAAAAGTTTTAAAAAAATGGTGATTTACATTTTCTACCTAATAATATTCTTACAAGACTTTCTAAAAAGTTAACAAAATATATCAATAATATTTAACTTATATATATAAAAATTATATTATACATCTTAATGTATATCTTTAAGGGTGTGTTTGTTTGGAGGTAAAATAGGGAGGATAAAAAATTTTGGAGAGAAAATAGGAAGGAAAACTTTTTTAGAGTGTGTTTGGTTGGGTGGAAAGGAAGGAAAATAAATGGTGAGGCCCATGTGTTTTCTCTCCTGGTCCATAAAAAAAAAATTTTCTCCAAAATAAAGAGAAAACTAAGAGAAAGAAACTCATGAAATGAGCTTCCAAAAATACCCTTAAAATTCACCTTTAAGGGCACGTTTGGTACACTGTAATGATTATTACATGGGAATAGGAATAGGAATGAGTATTATAAGAAATACATTAAGTTGGAATGTAATAAGTATTACTATTCATTAGTTTGGTGACTAGTTAGTAATAGAATCCCGAATATGCATTCACAATTTAGTAGAGTATAAAAAGAATGTGTAATTAAATCATTTTTAAGTCAAATTTCCTAAAATACACTTATTTTAGGGTGTTCAAAATAGAGCTAATAATTAACAATAAGGAAAGTTTATTTTCTTTCCTTTTGAAGATGTGATAACTAATAGTTTTTTAGAATATTTTAAAAAAAAGTTATTACATAAGGTGAAAGAATAGATATTTAGTACTTTTGATAAGGAATAATTATTCATCATTTTGAAGAATAACTATTCATTGTAATAAAAATATAGCCAAACAACCGAATAATATTGTCATAGGAATATCTATTACATTACAGTGTCTATTACAGTCTACCAAACGTGCCCTAAATCTATAATGTATTTATTTTTTCTTTTCATTTTTTCTTCCTTTGTTACTGACATGTTGATTTTTTTTTTTTCCTTGATTTTTTTTTTCTTTGTTACTGACGTAATAGTTTTCATTTTTTATTTTTTTTTTCTTCTTTTCTTTTGTCTGAATGCTTCTTTTCTTTCCTTCTTTTTTATTTTCTTTGACTTTTTCTGAATGTGTAGCTTTCTTCTTTTCTTTTCTTTTTTTTGTGCTCATATATTTATTTTCTCATTAATTTTGGTGGTTTTTTTATTTCTCTTTTTTTTTTGAAAACATTTTGTTATACTTTTTTTTGTACTTTAATTAGTGTCTATCTATACATAATTTTTTTTTTTTTTAAAAAGTATAATATGTTACCTTTTATTTTTTTTAATAGAGACATGATGGTCAATTTATACCAATTTTATCTTCAACAAAACAAAAAAAGTTTTCCATTCATCAACTTTTCCCACCCCAACTAAATACAAATGAAGGAAACTAAAATCTTTTCTATCCTTCTACTTTTCTATCTTCTCTGCATTTTCTATCCTTCTACTTTTCTATCCTCCCAACCAAATGAACCCTAAGTGTATCCATGCATATGCATGGGATTACAAACTAGTAATAATAATAATCGGTCATACACGCACCTACAACACAATCAAATTATGGGAAAATCACACTTTTCATCCTAAACTATATCTTATTTTACACTTTGTCCCTATGAACTATCGAAATGCATGATTAACCCCATAAATTATAATATTGTAACACAACCTCCTGTCATCTATTTTGGGGTCAAGTCTAACAAAATCTAGCATTAAAAAATCAATTTACCTATTATTTCAAAATAAATGATAAAAAGTAAATTGATTTTTTAATGCTACATTCCATTAGACTTAACTAAGAAGGTGATGGGAGGAGGTAAAGTGTTACATAGTTTTTAGTTTAAAGGGTCGATTGTGAATTCTTGTAGTTCAAGATATTAAGTATAAAATGCGATATGAAATTTTATCCAAGAAAAAAATACGGTATGAGAAATGCTATATTCACAATATTTTTACAATACTTTCACAATAAATCCTAAATTATAAGTTATTATTAGCTATTATTGGAGAGTAAAAAAGTAATTTAAGTAATAAGTTCTGATGCTGCACAAGATCAGTAGGCTGAATGCTCCGGCTTCGATGGGTTAATGGATGTTGTGAAGGACTACAAAGATGAACACACTATCAAAGGAGACCGGGGTGGACCGGCCAAACACCCTCCAATAGCTAAATTAGTTTTTCACAAGAATTGAGTTCCAACAATTTAGAAGTAAAATCTCAGAATGCACTTACTTTGGTTTGATTCAAACTGGTCCTTAAATAGAGAACCTTTGAGCGGTTATTGGTTTAGTAACTTCCCCAAGATTTGTGGAAATCAGTGTGTCTGGACATAACTTCCTCAACAGCTATAGAAGTTACAACCGCTGGTGGAAGTTAAGTACTTATGAGGAATTTGTGGCGATGAACATGGGTTGGGTAACCGCTCTAAGATTTTGTGGCTCGAATTCTCCACACACGTGAATGAGTCTATACTTGAGGATTTTTCAAGTGTTGTGTGGTCGTCTATGTGCTTTGCCCATGGACGACTCTTTTGCTTAGACGGTCTATTTGAACATTTGGCTAACAGATGTTCATGGACGATCTCTATGGACGAACCAGATAATTTTTACTATCTCATCAAGTTCAAATTAAAACTAATAACAACTTGTCACTTATAATTTGCTATAAAAATGTTTGTGAAAAAATAATTTTTTTTTTCTTAATTGTAAGTCATAAACCCTTCCATTTTTGTATAAACTATATATTATTTCATTTATTGCAATGTTTATCCTGAGTTCTGATAAACAATCAAAATTCCAAAGTTGTTTCTTAACCAAAAAAATGAAAATCAAAAAGTCCCAGATCTTAACTTTGGTCGGCAAAAAGAAAGAAGGGATGGTCAAAATCCGACAGTAGTTATAAAAGTACCTAAAACAATAACAATAAAAACCAACTATTTATCATCAAATAACATCACACTTCTCAGTTCTCACCTCACAGTTTTACTTCCACATTCTACTAAAAAAAAAGTAGCCTACTCAAATTCGAAAGCCTTGCCTGACAGTCTGACACTCAAAATAGTCAAACTCTCAAAGCCAATCAAAACCCAAAAAACCATGGCGATCCCAATACCAACTCGGCAGCTATTCATAGACGGTGAATGGAGAGAACCAGTCCTGAAAAAGCGCATCCCCATTATCAACCCCGCCACCGAGCAAATTATCGGTCTCTTTCTCTGTTTCTATCTGTTACTGTTTGTGTGTGTTCTTATCAGATCAAAATTGATGATGATGTGCGTGTTATGCAATTTCGTTTCTGGGTTTTGATTCTCACCCGAATCTGATAAAGAAAAAAGATATCTTTAATCTTTATACGTGCATATCTTCATTTTCATTCTGGTTTCTGACTATTTGAAAGAAAAATTGGGTGAATGTGTGTGTTTTTATCAGATCAAAATTGCTGATGATGAGCATGTTATTCAATTATGTTTCTGGGTTTTGATTCTCACCCGAATCTGATAAAGAAAAAAGCTATCTTTAATCTTTATACATGCATATCTTCATTTTCATTTTCATTCTGGTTTCTGACTATTAGAAAGAAAAATTGGGTGAGTGTGTGTATTTTTATGAGATCAAAATTGATGATGATGATGTGCATGTTATGCAATCCTGTTTCTGGGTTTTGATTCTCACTCAAATCTGATAAAGAAAAGGCTATGTTTTAAGCTTTATACTTGCATATCTTCATTTTCATTTTCGTTCTGGTTTCTGAGTATTAGAAAGAAAAATTGGGTGAATGTGTGTATTTTTATGAGATAAAAAATGATGATGATGATGTGCATGTTATGCAATTCTGTTTCTGGGCTTTGATTCTCACTCAAATCTGACAAAGAAAAAGCTCTGTTTAAGCTTTATACTTGCATATCTTCATTTTCATTTTCATCCTGGTTTCTGACTATTTGAAAGAAAAATTGTGTGAATGTGTGTATTTTTATCAGGTCAAAATTGATGATGATGTGCATGTTATGCAATTCTGTTTCTGATTTTTGATCCTCACCCAAAACGGATAAAGAAAAAGCTATATTTTATCTTTATACATGCATATCTTCATTTTGGTTTCTGACTAATTGAAAGAAAAATTGGGGTGAACGTTGAAAATTGAAATGTTGGGGGTTTTTGAGCTCTGAAAAAAATTGGGTTTTTGTGGGAATGTGGTTTTAGGGGATATACCGGCTGCTACTGCAGAGGATGTGGAGCTTGCAGTGGATGCTGCAAGGAAAGCCCTTGCAAGAAACAAAGGCAGAGATTGGGCCAATGCTTCCGGGGCAGTTCGTGCTAAGTACTTGCGTGCTATTGCAGCTAAGGTATTGAATTTTTGCTATCAGTTATGCTTATTGTTGTGGATTGCAAGTAATTTGTGAAATTGGATTTAAAGAACATTTAAACATTCTGCTTGGTTTGTTTATTGTCTAATTTTGAAGTTCTGTGAGAACTGAGAAGTATTGGAACCTGGTTGCTGATGTGAATCTCTATTGAGTTTTTTTTTCAGTAGTACTTATTGATCATTAATCTCTTCAGTATCATGTCTAATATGCACACCACTAGCTAAATCTGTATTCAAGATATGTGTGGACCAGTTATCTGGTTCATAGTCCGTGGAGATGATACTGAGGTTTTTTATTTCAACTCTGTCATTACCTAATGATTTGAAGATCACAGAGAATGGGTTGACTGGATTTCACTGTCAGGCTATGCTTTTGGGGAAATAATGTTGAAATATGGGGTACCACAGAAACTTATCAAAAGAAACAAAAAAAGGAAAAGAAAAAAGGAAGAACTCCATTTAAAAGCCTATAATTTTAAAAGTAACAGATTAAACCCTGAGGTCTTAAAAAGTATCAAGTTAAACCCCAAACACAAACCACTTAAATAATTTGAGGTCTAGTTTGTTGCTTTTTGAAACCTCAGAGTTTAATTTGTTACTTTTGAAACTATTGAGTTTAATTTATTACTTCTTGTAACTTAAAGGTTTAATTTGTTATACCCTACCTCTAAATTACTTATCCAAAAAAAAAAAGTTTTACCCTCTAAATTATAGGGTCTAAAATATAATTTTCCCAAAAGCAAAAAAGGTTTGCATATGAGACTTAATGCTTCTTTAAAAAAAAAAAAAAAACACACACACACACAATTGTACTTTACTCAACTTTGTTCTGGTTATATATATATATATATATATATATGGGCTTCTTTGTCTGTTTTTTTGTTCTCTTCCCCCCGGCGGGTAGAGTGCTATTGATATGTTCATTTCATAATTTGTACTTGGAAGTTGATTGGTGCTGTTTACATGCCTTGAGCTCTTCCTGCCCTTGTTTTCATGCAGATAACAGAGAAAAAATCTGAAATAGCAAAACTTGAAGCACTTGATTGTGGAAAACCATTGGATGAAGCAGCATGGGACATTGTATGCTTGTGATACTCTGGAGTTTTATAGTTCACTATCTAGCAAATTGCCTTACATGCTTTTTAATGTGATCCAGGATGATGTTGCTGGGTGCTTTGAGTACTATGCAGACCTTGCTGAAGGTTTGGATGCAAAGCAAAAGGCTTCTGTTTCTCTTCCTATGGAGACTTTTAAGAGTCATGTTCTTAAGGAGCCAATTGGGGTTGTTGGGTTGATTACTCCATGGTATTTCTCATTTCCATAGTTGATTGTTTGTGCTTTTCTTTTTTATTTGCTTACTGTTTAAAAATTTAGATTTTCTTGCTTGGTGATTGGATGAGGATATTTATAAACTAAATAATTATCCCCGTTCTTTGTTCTTTCCTCCTTTTCTCTTCAATATCAATTTATAACAGGCTTGTGTTGGTATTTGCATGTTTGGTTTCTTTCTTTTCAACAATTAATTCACATGTTTGGTTTCTTGCTTTTCAAAAATTTATTCAACATTCTTGCATGATTTTAAAAGTGTAAAAAAATGCATTATGAACTGTCAGCTCCATCGTGTTCTTAATGTGACCTTTTATGTAGTTGTGACGCAACTTCACAAGATGTCTTTTCCTGATTGCTTCACAGTTTGTTAGCCTTAACGGGCTAGTACACTAGTTTCATATACAACTAACAATCAATCAGTGATGTCACACATTTTTAATAAAGAAAAAAAGCAACAAGCTTGTGTGTGTGTGTGTGTGTGTGTGTGTTATGACTTAGCATGTGGCTGTTATTTTAATAAGTTCCTCTGTGGGTTCAAATTCTGCGGTTTACTCACTTCTATCATAAACTATGTGGTGTTTTGTATATCTCTGCCGATACTGGTTTGTGGAACTCTACATGCTAGTAGTGCTTCAGCTTTGCAGAATACTTGTTCAATTTGTATTTTTGGTGGTAAACTTAACTCCAACTTAATAAAGTCTCTTCTGAAATATTTATATTTTTCATGCAATTCTTTCCCACCATGGGGCACCACTGTTGTCAACTTAAATCACTTCACCCACTAATGCAATCATTGGTTTTCATTGTAGAAGATGCACTATCTTAGGCTCTAGCTCCTTGTAAGAGCAAGGTGGGGGGTAAGGTCTGGGGGCTCAAGACCCACCAAGATGTATAATTAACACCCCCCCCCCCCCTCCAAAAAAAAGGCTTAGCTGATATCTTTCATATTGTCCTTAATTAGTGCTACCTGTACTTCTCAGGAATGTATTCCTTTTTCAAATCATCCTTGCTTTTCTCACTTGAGTTACTTGCATCTGTACTCTGCTAGTGTGTGCTCTAATTTTGCCCTAGTTTTTCTTTACCAAGCTAAGTGGAATGGCGAATCTTAATTGTTCTAAAGATTGGGTTGGTGATCCTTAGTCCTCTCAGTATTCATAGAGTGGTGGTTCTGATGATTTTGTGGTGATTAGTCCTCTCAATTAATATAAAATTGCTTGTCTTTTATGTTAAAGGAACTACCCTATGTTGATGGCTACATGGAAAGTGGCTCCTGCATTGGCTGCTGGGTGTGCTGCAATACTTAAGCCGTCTGAATTGGCGTCTGTGTATGTCCTCATTAACTTATATGAACTTGTTCAGTTTTGATTTTGGTTTGTCATGTTATATGTCATTATTTTTTTAATTTCAGGACCTGTTTGGAGCTGGCTCAAGTTTGCAGAGAGGTCGGTCTACCTCCTGGTGTCCTTAACATTCTGACTGGACTAGGCTATGAGGCTGGTGCTCCTCTGGCATCTCATCCCCATGTTGACAAGGTTCCATTTAGTTATTTTTCCATTGGAAATTGTATGAAGTAGAATCATCTTCATATTCCACAAATTTGGTATCTGTGAAATATCGTTTAAGCTACCTGGCTGTGATGGCTAAAATATAAGTTTGTCAACAGATTGCATTTACTGGAAGTACCATTACTGGGAGTAAGATTATGGCAGCTGCAGCTCAAGTGGTCAAGGTAAATATAAATTTTATAGGTATTGGTCTTTTATTTCTGTGACATTTATGCACTTGATGTGATCTCTTATATGTCATCTTATGCATTTTCTCTTGGCAGCCTGTTACGCTGGAGCTTGGTGGGAAAAGTCCAATTGTAATTTTTGAGGATGTTGACCTTGATAAGGGTTAGAACCTCTAATGTTTGATATAGCTTCTTTTTATTGGTTTATTTGGCTTAAAAATAAGTTAGGCAAAAGTACAGCCTTACTAAAAAAAAAGTAGATCTTTATAAAGTTTTACATAAGCCAAATAAGCTAAATGGAAATAGAGGGAAGTTGACCTTGAGTAAGCCAAATAAGCTTACTCTATCATCTTTAAAAAGTTTCCCTATATATTTAAATCATCTTTATTACAAGTATATTGAATATAGAGGGAAGTTTTCATCCCAGGTGGGTAGCACTAAAAGTTGGAGACCACCTCTTATGAAACAGAGGTCATTAATTTGAATCTCTCCTTCCCCCTCCCCTTGGAGGCAAAATACACTTATCAAAAAAGAATATATATATATATATATATAGAGAGAGAGAGAGAGAGAGAGAGAGAGAGAGAGAGAGAGAGGAAAGTTTGGAATTTAACCCTATTGAATTTGAAAAACACATACTACCAATGGTTTTGTTATATTGTTAGTTATCTAATCCTTGTCTGTGATTCAAACAGCTGCTGAATGGACTGCCTTTGGTTGCTTTTGGACAAATGGTCAGATTTGCAGTGCAACATCCCGCCTCATTGTGCATGTAAGCATGATCGACAGTTATTACATGTTTGTACACATATTAGACTTTCCATCCTAGGTCTTTCTATTTCACACACACACACACACACACACTCAATTTCTAGCTCCTCTTTTCTATTGTATTTCTTCTCTGGGGTGCAAGAAAAAGAGTACAGTATCAGAATCTAGCACACATTTATTGTGAGTTTGAATAGCCATAGAATATGACACCTATTAATTTTGTATGTGCTTTTGGGATGTTAAATTATCACTGTGGTTGTGTGAGCTTGTGTTCGCGGGAAAGGCACTTGCCCCAAGCATGCTCCTCAGACCATCTTCTTTTAAGCTTACTCTATAATGCCTTTCTGTCATATTTCCCTCCCATAAGTGATGATGTGTTATCTTTCAGGAAAGCATTGCTGCAGAATTTTTGGATAGGCTTGTAAAATGGACCAAAAACATCAAGATTTCGGATCCCCTGGAAGAGGGTTGCAGGCTTGGTCCTGTTGTTAGTGGTGGCCAGGTAAGGTTGCCATTTTGAATTTCTGCATTTGGGGGGGGAGGGGGGGGGGGGGGTTCGTTGTAAAATGTTAGGTGGCTGACAAATTTAGACTCTGAATGCATTCTGCTGAAAGGTTTTGGTTAAAAGAATATAAGGTAGTTTTGGCTTTTGGATGCTTTGTTAATGAAGGTTCTATCTTTCATAAACAGGGCGGGTGACTAAGTCAGTGACTGTAAGCCAGTTTATCATTCCAGTTCAGTAGTTATTTAATTTTCAACTTTTAGGTTTTGTTCACTATATGATTATACCGTATAATTAAGCAGAAAACATGCTTAGAAAGATTTTTTACTGAAAAGGGGCCCCCCTCCCTCAAATAAAAGCAAAAAGGCAGTTCCTGATTGTAATTGGCTGGCATTGAATCAGTAAACCAGTTTTATTCATTAAAAAAAAAAAAAACAGTAAACCAGTTTAGTGTGTAGTTCCAGTAATAGATTCTTTTCTATGGGATTTATTTTATTTTATTTTATTTGGGAGCTTTTTGCTAACAACATTCAAGGAAAACATCTTTTGTGGGAAATTTTGAGGAAAAAATTCTTCCTTGTATGCCTTTTGTTATTTTGCCATATTTTTTTTTTGAAGTGTGAAGTATCACAAGACATTTTTACCTGTATATGGCATCACGGCTTCTGTTTGATAATTTTGAAACTTTTGAACAATCTTTCTTACTAATGTTGCACGGTTTTGGATTCAATTCTGGTGATGTATATCAGAATATGTCTTGTAGATGTAGTCTACTGATACAACTTTTTATCTGTTCTGCTGGAATTAAGGTGTGATGTATAGTCTAATATTTAGCTTATCCTCTTCAGTATGAGAAGGTACTGAAGTTCATTGATACAGCCAAGAGTGAAGGTGCAAGCATTTTATGTGGTGGGGCTCGTCCTGAGGTATAATTCTTTGCTTGTACTTATCATCATCTTCACTACTCCAATTTTGTCAGGATGTTTGAGTTAATTTACATATTAATGGCAGCATCTAAAGAAAGGGTTCTTCATCCAACCAACGATCATATCTGATGTAACTACCTCTATGCAAATATGGAGAGAAGAAGTTTTTGGACCAGTTCTGTGTGCTAAAACATTTAGTACCGAAGATGAAGCCATTGAATTAGCAAATGACACCCAGTGAGTTGATTATTTTGTTTCATTTATGACTATAAAGATCACCTGGAATTCTTCTTGGGTGCCTTTCCCTTTGGGCATACTTTTTTTTGGGGGGGGGGGGGGATGTGAGGGAGGGGGGAGGGTATTATTTTTTATATAGTTTTGGCCAGCTTGTTTTGATTTGGGATATTTTTGTTTTGAGTCTTTGACAGCTTATTTTGATCTTTCACAGATATGGCTTAGGTGCTGCTGTAATATCAAATGATCTAGAAAGATGTGATCGCGTAAGCAAGGTGAGACTTGATTTGTGCTTGAAGGAACTAAGAAACTATTTAAAACCCAGATACTCATGGAAGCCATCAGTTCATTGAGATTATTTAATTTTGTGATGATTATTATTTATTTGATGCTGTTCTGCAGGCTCTTCAGGCAGGAATAGTTTGGATCAACTGCTCACAGCCTTGCTTCACTCAAGCTCCGTGGGGAGGCAACAAACGTAGTGGTTTTGGACGTGAATTAGGGGAATGGTATGGCCTTGACTTGTCAAGTTAGAAATGCAAAATATTGTTTAATAAGATGTTCTTAACCAATGGTAATAAAAAATGGAGAATTAGCTAGGAATTATGTAAATAGAAAGAGAGAGTCCATGGACACGATTTTTAACACAACTTTGATGTTGTTGATTGTGAGTGGTGAGTTCATGTGAAAGTAATGGTTCACCAATCACAGTCGATCATATTATCAAATTGTAACAAAGTATATGGTTCTAGAAGAACTAAAATTGAAATCAGAAAGGAAAACTCTCCAGTCACATGCTTCTTGAATTTGATGTATGAAACATCTTAGAACTTAAGCATTGCTTAATCCTGATTAATCAACGGACACCTCGTGATGACAATTTATTTTCCTTTGCACAGGGGAATTGAAAACTACCTGACCGTGAAGCAGGTTACTCAGTACATTTCTGATGAGCCATGGGGGTGGTACCAGTCTCCTTCAAAGCTGTGAGAGTGTCCCTGAAAATCAAAATGGAAAATAACTGATGTACTAAATTACAAGGAAATAACATGAGAGGTGTATCATGTATTGAATTTGATATGCAAATGACTCTGAACAAATATTATAAAATATCTCGAGCAGTAAACTATTTAGTTTGGTCTGAATGAGAATTGTTTTGGGCTGATAAAGTTGTAACCAATTTGAAGCTGACACATTGCAGCGAGCATGAATCAGCAGTCTTGCATAATGGGCTCTACTATATATGCATGTTAACATGGGATTTCAACCGTAACACGTTGCATGCAACACCCTCTCAGGGCCGGCCCTAGGCTTAGGCCAACTAGGCCATTGCCTAGGGCCCTCTACTACTAGAGAAGGCCCCAAATTTGAGGGCAATTTTTTTTTATATATAAATATTTTTGGGAGATATTAAAACATTTTAGTTTACATTTTTTTTTTTCACTATTAAGAAGGCTCAAAAAATTAAGTAATGCTAAAGATAGAGATAAAACAAATTTAAATAAATAGGTCTTACAAATAGGCATGTTACTAATCACAAGTAATTCAAATAGAAAAATGTTAAAAATACTATAAATTTTATCATATAACTTTTATTTATTTAATTATTTTTATACAAAATAAAAATTATACTCTAACTTAATCTGAGTGTATATGTATGCGAAACTCTCTTCTAGAGACTTAAATCTTTGTTATTGTCCCTCACACCTCGCAAGAATTTATACTTGTGGAGTGATCACTGCACCAAGGGTGCGTGATGGTCTCCATAACTTTTATAATTTGATGTGACAATAAATATAATAGGTAGATTTCAACAAACTATTGAATGCATTTTTGAATGAATATTTGTGATTGGTGATATATCTTTATAATTCTTATGTTGTAAATTTTATAATATTTCTAGTATTTTTGTAAGCCTCATGTCATTGATCACATTCATTACAACATTGGTTTGTAGTAAAATTTGTTACAACCTTAGCATTTTCTCAAAAAAAAAAAAAATCATATTAAAGAGTAAAAAGAACGGATTTAAAAAAAATTATTATATAAAATGCTAGTTAAATATTATTTAAGTGATAACATAAAGGCTTCATTTGAAAATTTCACCTTAGGCCTCGGAAACACTTGGACTGGCACTGCGGCCTCCCTCTCACATGAGAGTAATATGATGGTAGATTTTACACTTACTCTCGTTCGAGAGGATGTTGCATGCTATGTTTACACAAAGTAATAAATCCTATGCATGCAATGTTTACCCAAAATAATAAATCCTACAACTGGAATTGGTGGACATGGAATTGACAATTGAGCCTGAAATTGATTCCAATTTGCCAACTTGATTATACAGAGGGCTCTAGAGAGGCTGTATGATAACGATAACTTTTGCAAAGGACTCACATGGCACATTTGATAGAATAATACTATATTCAGTTGGGGTGCACTAGCACCAACTGGCGTCATGTGACCGAAAATCCCACCAAGATCTCTCAGAAAAGCTTACTTTATCTCTGTCTAACCCCACTTGCATCTGGAGAATATGGCAAAGAAATCATATATGAGGACAAAAATTCAAATTACACCCTTTTCAGTTTGGGTGTAACGTCATTTTTGTCCTTACAGTATAACTTTTGTCATGTAATCCATGAAATTTTTTCACATTTTTGTCAAATAATTGGACATTTTGTATATTGATAAAAATTTTCTTCTAAACCGAGTTGAATGAATCCCCTACAATCTATTGTGTGACAGTTCAGAAAATCAATCATGTGCATAAACCACACGATGCATTAAAAATTGTAAGGACACAATTTGAAGTCCAAGCCCAAAGACGAATTGGGTATTGGCTCAATGAGCCAACAACAATAAATTTATAGAGAGTGGGTTAAAGAACTAGGTTCAAACAAGGTTGCTAACGGCTAGTATGACTTTTAACAAGCAATCATGCAAAAGATATACATGTAAAACTTGATAAATATCAAGTCCGAGAAGACCATTTTTCATATAAATCACTCTTGCAATTCTACAAATATAATCTTGATTAATACAGTCTTTTTTCTCTCTCTTTTCCGATCCCCTTTCTCATGGGGGATCTTTTACATTATATAATCCTTTACAGATCATCATGATCATACACTTGTCCTTAATCTAGGCCTTCACTTGAGTATACGTCCCATCAAGCACGTTCTTTAGCTTTCTATAAGCTGCAATGAGTAGGTTTTCACTGTTCAGGGGTCTTCTCCACATAAATGCGACCAGAAAAGTAGTTGTGGTGCATTTAATGTGGTGGTAGCAGTTTTTCTCTTAGATATTTCTAAGTTCTTATCTCTTCTGCACGTGTGTGAGGATCTTCTTTGTTGTGGAAATCTTCCGAAAGGTCACCTAAATTGCTGAAGTACAGGGCCGAGAATGAGCTCCTCCTCGGACCATCTTCCTCCACTATCTTTCGTAGTTCTAAATTCGGGGCTTCTTTCAATTGCTTACCCCCTCCTCGGACACACAATATTTCCGGATAAAGCCCAAGGCCTAATACACGACCCTGGGCCTTTACCCCCACAAAAATCATTTAATCATTTCATATGACTATGAAGTAAGTTATGTGACTAAAATTATAAGTGAATAATCTTTTGAGTTACTTAAATGATTCATTATATCATTTAATCATATGACTATTAAGTAAGTAATGTGACTAAAATTACAAGTGAATAATCTTTTGAGTTATGTAACGTGTTTGAGGAACATTCTAGGAAAAAAAAAATGTCATTCCTCTAAAATCATCTATAAAACTTCATCAAATCCGGTATTATGATTGTTGTAGTTTTATAGACGATATTAAACAAAATGACTAGCATGATAGAAATGAGAAAATTACAATGTAAATGACTTAACGAGTGTAATTTGAATTTTAGCCTAATTATAACAACTCGTAAAAATGTCATCTTGAACCAAGAATGTTGTGAGATTTCTCGTAAACATTTTTCACCTTTTAACTTTTTGAATTAGTGTCAATGAGTTGTATCTGAAATAAGATGGATTAGCTCTTATCTTGGCTAAAAGCAGCCATGGCTTGTTCCAAAAGTAATTGACTGACAAGGTAGGGGAATAACATCATATGGTGAGGGAACAATCTCAATCTTTCCCAAATTTTGAACCTGAACCACCTTTCCTTTTTTTGACTTATTTGAAGCAAGTTGAAAAAATACTCTGTACTTTTTGGATGAACTCCTACAGAATTCGAAGGAAAAATGTAATACAAACAAAAATGAGCATAGAGTTGTTCAAACAACTGGCATACCCTTTTTTTTTTATGAACACTGTCATACGAGTGGCTTGGCTTGAATTCTTGATGGCCAAACTCTTTCTTAACTTGTTAAGCACCTCTATGCCATGTGCACATTGAGTTATTTGACATTGATTTCCAGCTACTCCATTAATCAATGAAGTCAATATATGCACCAAAAACTATGAGTGGTGTGATATTTTCTGATTATCTTAATTATATATTGTTGCGCAATTGAAAACTCCATGGATAGGATAGGAAAGGTTTTGAAAAATAGATATATTATGAAGTATCTTCCTTCAATTTATTCCACCAGTAAGCACCTTTCACTACATAATTGCTTACACAATAAAACTATAAAAGTAAACACTTTCTTTTTGCATAAAGTAAGCACACTTTTTAAATTAAACATATCAATTAAACAGTTTTTTTTAATCATTGTCATCTACCCTCGTCCTATTCCAACCTCCATATGACTGAGCCATTTTACTTTGATTATTGGGTAAAATGTAGGAAACTTTCGAAGGCAAAAGAATCAACAATATTCTTGATATGTTTATAACAAATATATAGCTGCAAAAGGATCAAACATATTCTTTGTAACTTTTTTTTATGGGAATATTCTTTGTAACTTGGCAAAATATAAAAATTAAAAATTAAAAAAATTCTTTATATGTTGTTACAAATTTACAAATATAGCCTTTAGTTTCTTTTTAGTACAAACGACTTTGAAATTAAGCCATTCAATTTTTTTTTTCCAATCTTCCAAATGTAGTTGTCTATGGTTTTTTGAGGCTTAAAACGCCTTACTAATCACATAGATGTGTGGTTCTCATATTTCACACACGTTGAATAACTATTGGAATGAATCACAGAATAAGATCTTCTCCATTTTCATAGATCATGTGAAACTTGGGAAGTGAAAATCAACTAAGTCATATCTTGGGATTTAGTTAAGCCATTCGCTTTCTATTTTACTTGATGTCAATAAGAAAGTAAGAAGAAGCCAACAATGAATAAAATATATTAAAAAAACACACACACACACACAATTTAAACTTTATTTCACAAGCAATAGAAAAATTACAGAGCAAAGCAAACACTAAAACCCTTATTTTCATTTAATAGGAATTCTTTTCACATGAAGACACTAATTTTTAAGTATAAAAATTATATTTTTTCCAAAATTTGATAATACTCTGAGTGAATATTCCTCAACTTTTAACTTTATGGTAATTTACCTAATAACAATAATAACATTCTTGACTATTTTTTTTCCCTAAAATCTCTCTCTCTCTCTCTCTCTCTCTCCAAATGAAAATTTGGTTGAGAAAAAGAGCATTAAAAATTTTTGTTTTTGTGTGTGTGTGTTAACTGTTAACTGTTAACTGTACTGTATCTATAGGCACACAGATCTATGAGTGAATAGTGATGTACTTTTCACCCAAAAAAAAAAAATAGTGATGTACCGGAAATATGATTGTTGCACAAGTATTGATAATGAGTGTAGATCTTTGAGTCTACAATTAACTAAGCTACAAAGTAATCAATTATATAACATGCTTCCTCAAACTCAAGATGGTATTCTAGAGACCAGCTTGAGTTTTGTGACGAGTATGAAAACAGTCTCGATGATAAGGCTTAGTAAATACAATAGCCAACAACTCAGTGGGAGATATATGACAAATGAAGCTTGTCTTGTTGTAAATAATAACCCACAAAATTACAATTAATCTCAATATATTTGGTGTGCTCGTTAAACGCATCATTGTAGACAATTTGAATGACACCTTAGTTGTCATAATAGATAGACAATGTAGAATGGTAAGGTGCATCAAAGTCTTGCAATAACCAGTGTAACTAGAGAAGCTTATCGGTGGTGTTAGCAAGCTCGCAATACTAATAAGTAAAGGCAATTGCAAGATAAGATTAGAGCCGTACTTGGCTTTAGAGAGGAAAGAACCTTTGGGACTAGGTGAGTCCATAAGGCCAAGGAAATTTCCAAGGATGTCTCGGTCCTTCATTTCAAACTACTAATTAAGGAGGGTCCGAAGCAAATGAATACCATGCTTAACATTATTAGTAATAATCATGTCATTCACATAGAATAAAAGAAGAATAATATTAATCTCATTGTGATGGATGAACAAGACAGACTTATATGATTTGGAGGTGAATCCCCAGTGGGCAATGGTTCTACTAAACTTAGCAAACCAAGCTTGAGGGGCATGGTTGAGTCCATAGAGTGCACGACAAAGCTGACAAACTTTAGTGAGAGGATGTGTATAGCTGAGAGGAGGCTGCAGTCAACCTCCTAAGCAAGATCCTCGTTAAGGAATGCATTCTTAACAACAGTAACACTAAGGAGCTAGCTAACAGTGGTTAGTGAGGTTACAAGAGCAAAGGACTTCTCAAAGTCGAGACTATATTCATGTGCAAAACATATTTCCATAAGACATGACTTGTATCGTTCAATGGACCCGTCTAACTGAGCTTTGATTTTATAATCCCATTATAATCTTATCGGAAGACAGATCCACCAAGTATCATTTGTGTTTTGCTAAGAGCATTGGTTCTTCAGACATTGTTTGCTACCAAAGATGATCAGTATAAAGCCTCACAAAAGGAGCAAAAAGAGATCGAATGTTAAAGTTAATACAAAAGAGAGGAGATTAAATGTGAATTTGTGGACAACAAACAAAAAATGTTGAAGAATTCCATTCGGCACACACAAATCAATAAGTCTAAAGATCCAACAAATTTTTTGCAATATTTTCACAACAAAAATTCTTTGTGATTGGTGGACAGTATCAATAATGTCAATGGTGGTACCATGTAAAAGTGATTTCTACTAATAATTAAGGAAAAATCTAGGACCACAAAATTTTTTACAACTTCTTGCCACAATTGTGTCGTGGCAGAGTGTGATTAGTGAAGAAAAAATAGTTAGTCCATATGTAAGTGATGGTTAACCACTCACAGTCTATCACGTCAGAGTTATGACAAAAAGTTGTAAAATAATTTGTGATCCTAGAACTACACAATAAATGATTACAATCTACATTATCTCAACAAGGTGTGAAATTTTATAAAATTTGTTGTGTTTATCATATTGTTGTAGACTTGTAAGCATAGTTATTAAATCCAGACTAGCCAAGTCAATCAGACTGGTAACCAATGAATCATGCTTATTTTATAATTTTCAAATTCTGTATTTGTATTTATTTAGTTTTTTTTAACATCTGGTCCAAATTTTATAACTATGCTTGTAGGTAAATACTCACATATTCATTACCCAAAAAAAATTACTCACATATTCAGGAAATAAAATAGTATGTAGTTAACTAGTTATCCTGCATATTAATTTCCTACATCCTGCATATATAGTATGTTTATCATGACACAAAGATCCCACAACCATTAAAAACTTGCTATATATATCAAATGTACATGCCCAAAAAAAGAAGGTAAGTTCGAGAGAGACTGGTCTGGATTTTTTTAAAAAATAACTATAAAATCCAAACTATATTATTAGTTAGGCAACGTTTCAAACATATTTGGTTTCTAACAATTCAAGTCTAGAGAACTCAATTTTTAGGTTATAAATCGAGTATATTGTACTCGAGTTTCCTATTTTGCGAGCAATTGAGGTGGACAAAGTGTCCACGTAGGCCCAGAAATCGAGTTTATTGAACTCAGTTTGGTTTAAAGGAAACTGAGTTCATTGCACTCGATTTGGTTTAAAGGAATCGAGGCCATTGTACTCATTTATGGAAAACCAGTCTATTGAACTCGATTTCTTTTCAGCCCTCCTCGTGTCCATCAAAACACAGATCGCACTCAAAAACTCAAAAACATAGATCGCACTCAAAAAACTCATTCCCTCCCACTCTTAGTCTCTCTCTCTCACTCTCACTCTCACTCTCACTCTCACTCCCTCTCGCTCCGTCGCCGTCGCTCTCAGTCTCATTCCCTCTCACCCTCAGTCTCATTCCCTCTCGCTCCGTTGTCGTCGCCCCCTCTCGCTCCCGTCGCTCCGTCTCTGCCTCACTCAGCCTTTCTCCTTCAAACATTGATTTTGGTTGGCTCCCCTGGTAGTCTATCACAAAAGTAAGGACTCTCTCTCTATTCCTTACAACTGATAGCATCATATATGGGTTTGCTTAGATTATTTCTTTTTTCTGTGTTTATTGGTAATGGATGATTTTCTATTGGTATGCATTGTACTTGATAGATTTTGTCACACAAACAGTGAACAGAACTATATGTTTGCATATGGTGATAGTCTTCCTATTATTGGTGGTGGGTTTTAGTGCTTGTTGGGTCTGTTTGATGTGGGTTTTAGTGATGGTTGTTTTGGTGGCTGGGTTTCAGTGGTGGCTGGGTTCTATTTGGGGTGGTGGCTGGTGGTTTGGGTGTCATTTTGTGGTTGATTTTGGGTTGTTGTGGGTTTAAAACTTGAATTGATGGCTGACTCTGTGGTGGGTTGAGATTTTGTGGGTTGCTACTGGGTTTTGGGTGGTGGCGTGGCTGTGGTGGCATGGAAGTTGTGGGCTGTGGGTCACTTGGTTTGTGGGTTTTGTAGGCCGGTTGATGTTGGTTATGGGTTTTGTGCTGGTGGTAGTTACAATGGTGGTGTGGAATAGAGAAAGAGAGGTGGCTAGTTATGGGCCATGGGGTTTGGTGGTGGTAGTTGCAGTTGTAGGTCGGTTGTCAGAGCATTGCTCTAACTCCTCAGAACACATTTGAATGAAAATGGAGAAATGTAGAAGGCTTAATTAATTAGCTCATACTGAGTTTTTGCAGCATATTGATTTTTTTATATGTATCTTTATTCCCTGTGGTTGATTGTCATACTTATCGTTTGTGCAAGAAATTAGGCTATACATTTTGATCCTTGCCAATTTATCTTTAACATGTGCTTATATTACTCTTGACTCCCTAAACTTCGTGTAGTATGGCTGCTGTTCCTGCTCAGATCCCTAATGAGTTCGGTCCTAGTTCCATTGAGAATTCGGTGTTAAGGTTTCTAAAAGAACATCGATCGTGCTCTGTGTGGGAAGGCAAGGTAAAATTAAAACATGTTTACCCTAGCATGCAGGGCATAAGTAGCAGGATAAACGGCTAAAAACATTGTGTTTCTTTCCCAATAAGCATACTTCTTTTAACTTGTAACAAAGATCACAGTAACAATAGAGTGATTTGTTCATTGAAACACTAAAGAGTGGATAAATATTTTTAAAGTTATAGGTATATGAAAATGTGTTTGTTGTTTGATGGAATACTCTATATCAAATATAAAATGTAAGATAATGAGACAACTCAAAAGGGACATCTACCTGGTTTTTCTCCATTTCCATAATTTCTTCCTGCAAAAACCAAAATAAGGTTAAATTAGGGTCTCTCACAGCCAAAATCACCAAATAAATGACCAATATTTTTTTTTACTTTCGTTAAAAATATACATGTTTTCTTTGCAATTCTTGGTTCATTTCTTTAAGTTTTGCAACTTCTGCTTCTAGTTCCAAGGTATAGGCCTGCCAGAAACCCAAAAGAGAAAAGTGAAGTTTATTATCAACTTCTATAAACAAAATCGAAATCTCATAAATTTATAAAGCTGTAGATACATGATTCAACAAAATATCTTCACTTAAAATGAATACAATCACAATGATATGGACTTTTTCTTTTTTTGAAGTAATATGATTTAGCCTTTAGACATTAGCCAAGTTAATATGGAAGAGATTTACCTTTTTTTTTCCTATTTATGATATCTATGTTACACTGGCTGTCTAAGTGGACACTTCACTTGATTGTCTCCAAAAAGCCACAAGTTACTACAGATCCTAAAAGCCAAATATGTATAGTAGCTTTAGAATTATTGGCAGCAATGTTTATTGTAGGACTGTTCTAGGTGGTGAAGCCTAGGTTGTCCTGCTGCATCAGTTTCTTTTTTCATCAATTTTTTTAATAAGTATAAAAACAGTACAAACACACACACACAAGATCTCCAATTATTACTATCTGAAATTAAGGAGATAAACAAAATCAAGAAATGAAGAGCAGTTGAAAGTCCTATTGCCTACTATAACCATCCAGTTATACAAAAACCTCATGAAACATGAAGTTAGTAAATTTAATATAAGTTTGACGCTGTTGAAGGTCCTATTGTTTCACTTTCTCCATAGGATCCACATAATGTGTAAAGGAACTACACACAAAGTTTGCCATAAGGTGTACAAATTGCTGCTATTAATTAAACCCTTATATTGTTTCACTTTCTCCATAAACTATAGTTTTACTGCTACTATTAATTAAAGCCATATATTTTCTTAATCATCAGATTGAAATGACTACGGATAGAGTGTTATAAATTAAAATAAACTTCATATTAGTTGTAGCTCTGCACTATGCACTAGCATTCTATCAAATGTATCAAGTGCATTGCATCCTTTTATTTTTCTCCCGTTGTTGCTTTTTTTTCTTTTTCTTTTTTGGATGATATTTTAATTTCCCTTGATAACCGCTTTATTTTTATTTTTTTTTTGGGATCAATAACTACAATCATATATACAAAGGGCTTGGCATATTGCATCTCATCACCATGGTTCTATCATGTGCAGGATCTGGGGGCACTGAAATGTCGTGGTCGTAATGACGAGTTCCGAAAACATCGCCGGATAGTGGTGGATGATCGCATCGTCAACATTATCAAGACAGTTGGATTAGATGGGCTGTATAGGACCCCATGTAGAGAGATTGATCATAACTTGATAACGGCCTTCGTTGAGCGATGGCGACCTGAAACCCACACCTTCCACCTGCCACATGGTGAGACAACGATCACATTACAAGATGTGGAGGTTCTTTTGGGGATTCTAATAGATGGTGAGGCAATTGTTGGAACAACTGACTTGACATGGGTTGCAGAATGTCAGAGTATGCTTGGAATTGCTACTAATGGTGTGGTGCTTAAAGGACAAAGGATCCTAATTAACAAGCTACTAGAAAAAATTGACCAAGGGTTGCCCGATGGTGCAGCAGAGGTGGTTGTGCATCAATATGCATGATGTTATTTTCTAGCACTCCTGGCAGACACAATTTTCGCCGACAAGTCTGGTGATAGGGTGCATATGATGTGGTTGCAACTGTTGAGGAACCTTCGCAATCCATCTCAATACGGTTGGGGGAGTGCTTGCCTTGCATGGTTGTACAGAGAGTTATGCAGGGCAACCAACAGAGGTGCCAGTCAGATTGGTGGGGCCTTGATACTGGTTCAGTAATGGGCATGGGTCAGATTCCCTTTTTTGTGCCCAAGGATGGACCTCTCACCAGATGATGCATATGGCCCACCATGTGCACCTTCTTCATTGTCCATTAAGTAAGTCTCTTCCTTGACCGATTCTCTCTATTGGAAATAAATCCATAATTTTAAACGACATGACACATTATTAGACATAGAAAATAAAATTTTAACCTTGATATTCCTAAAATTTTGAAAATTAATAGGATTTTTATTTATTTTTATATATCGTTTTACAACCACTAAGGTCATATGTTATGATTGAGGTATAATACAAGTGTTATTAATTTCTTGCTCCACCACTAATCATATGTTTAGATAATCATTTATTGGTATAAACTTAGTGGTATGTAATGTTAAATTTACGATTGCCCATCATTTATTGTTGTTGATTACTTCAAATTCTCAATTCCAAGTATTGACTCCCTCTTTCTTAATTGTAGGACCGTGTGGGTCGTGACCACGAAGAATAGCCCCGCCGAAATCTGTCTGGTCCGGTACTGTCAACTCTTAGATTCTATGCATCCCAACCAGGTACCCAAATTGTGTTTCTTCTATTGTTTATGACTATTGTAATTATAACTGTAAAATAGCTCATAGTCGAAAATAATGGTACATTGCATAATGTGCTGCCCTTTTATTTTGCTATTTCAGGTGGTGTGGGAACCATATAAAGCTGAATTAGCCCACCTGCCTGCATTTTGTGTCGCAGGAAGGGACGTGTGGACGGCGAGGGTGCTGCTTGTATGTTTTTGGCTAGTACAGAAACATACATCGGACCGTATTGTTCGTCAGTTTGGGATGGTACAAGAAATCCCCCCAAATGTTGATACTGACGAAGCCCTTCATGCCATAGACCTGAGGGGGAAGATGACAGTGAATTGGAGGGACAGACATTATGGCCATATCCAAGTATGGAATAATCGAGCACGATCTCTATGTCATGAAGCACGACTACAGGATGATATGTCGCCTGCTCATCCATACTTCGATTGGTACGATAGGGTGACTTGGAGGTTCATCGACCACACTACCGTTGCACTTCTTATTATGGTAATTGCTTCGACCTTTCTTTTCAGGATCAACTATATTTTCCCAAGTATTTGCATAAAATGATGAGGCAGAAGGTTCATAAATGGGGGTCGTATTTGTAACATGCTGAACTCTAACAGTAGCGTCCGCATGCTCATCTTCATCACATTCAGCCATATCATCAACATGAGGAATGGGAGTAATTTCATGGTCATCAACACCCCTGTCAAACTCGCCTCGCTCAATCTTCTCTTCGTACTCATCTCTATTGTCAAGATCTTCCCCAAAACAGTCTTCGTCTTCATCTTCAACTACTAGAACTGTAGAGGATTCACCTCGATGTGTACAAAATTGATCTTCATATCTATTTCTAGGTTTGCTCTCAATTGTTGTTGGTGTCTCTTGAAAAAGGGGTGTATAGCCTGATCATCTAAGACTATGAACTGTAGAGATGTAGTTATTTGTACAATTTCCTCTACGCCAACTTCCACACGCAGCTCCAAAGTGACGTACAATTCAAAATCTGTTATGTGTTTCCATTTCTGCATCTTACTAAACATGAATTTCACATGTTTGTCCTCTGTTATCGCCATATATCTGTAAATAATGCATTGATTGAGGACTTCATATGGAGAATGAAAAGTAATATGTATGTCATGCAAAGCAGGGTTCACTTGCAACTCTTCCATAATTTTTACTTTCAAATCATTCAGGGTCTTGAAATGAGAATCCATCATAGGGGTTAGCATTGCTAAGGGGTCTACCGTAGTATATATTTATATGGATCATTGTCAACCTATAGATCATCAAGTGCAATTGTGTTAGTGACAAATTTATAACGCTCAATCAACATCAATCAAAAAACTTTGCGTATGAAATGCCAACAATACTAACCTCAACCAAATTTGCATATACTCACCTTAGGTCACATACAAAAATAGTCATTACCAATTTCATATTCTTTTAAAATTCCAAATCATTATAGGGGCATGACTTTCAAAACCCATTCAAATAAGTTATGATAAACAAAAATATTATATACCAACCAGTTATCCATTGAAATCTCTATTACAAATCATAAACAAACATATCTTGAAATAATTTATGGTAAAAAGACTACAAATACTATCTTAGGTATCAAACTCATAATCCATTTCATATCCATGATAAAGACCTAAAAGTACTAAATATTCCTAACAATTGATCACAATATTTAGTACTAAATATTCCCAATAATTAATCACAATATTTTTTTTTTTTTAAAACTCAACATATTATCACAATATTTACACTAACAAACAAAACAAGCATATTCCCATATGTTGTAATAACATAATTAATCACAATAGTTGGTACTAAATATTCCCAATAATCACAATATTAATTTGTTTAAAAAAAACTTAGCAAATAATTTAATCACAATATTTGCACTAACAAAAAAAAAATTCCCAATATGTTCACAATATTTAGTACTAAATATTCCCAATAATTAATCATAATATTACTAGTCATTATAGATATTTTTTCTTAAGTAGATTCATGATCTTATATAAATGTGTCCAAATATTCAGACATTGGTTTGGCGGTAAGTAATCAAGTTCATCATTCAATTGAGCACTAATGTCAAAACTCAAACAGCTTCACTTGTCGTGATTAAATGCAAGCTATCAAAATAAAAGGACTGAGCAAAACCAATTTCAAGATATGACTAATTTGAAGGCCACACTTTTTATAATTAATCATAATATTAATTTCAAAAAAAAAAAAAAAAACTAGCAAATAATCACAATATACTAACAAAGAAATTAATCAAAATATTTACACTAACCAAAAAAAACAAAACTTTTCCTAATATGTTCTAAATTTAAAATAAATAAAAAAATAAAAAAAAATAAAAAACTAGCAAATAATCACAATATTGTAAAAACATTACCTGAGATGAGTGTTGTGTGAGATGAGTGTGTTGTGTGAGACAACTGAAGGTGTGAGTGAAGAGAATATAGCTGAAGGTGTGAGAGATGAAGAGACGGGTAATGAGGAAAATAGGTCCCAGCTGGGATCCACGGCAACACGTGGAGGGTTGGGGACCATTCATAGAAATCAAGTCCAGTAGGCTCAATTTCTAGCTCAGTACCACGTGATCAGAAACTGTTGATGTCGTGGGATGAGACTAGTAAATCGAGTCCAGTAGACTCAATTTTTATGAACAAAAACCGAGTCCAGAGGACTTGATTTCTATGTACAAAAATCGAGTTTTTGAACTCGATTTCTGGGCCTACATGGACACTTTCAGCTGATGGCAAAATAGAAAACTCGAGTATAATATATTCGAATGGTTAGAAATTAAATATATTTGAAATGCACCTAACTAATAATATAGTTTGGATTTTATAGTTATTTTAAAAAAAAATCCGACCCGTCTCTTTCACTCACATATGAAACACCCCAACGTACGAAACACTATTGCACGTGAGAGAGAGAGAGAGAGAGAGAGAGACCCATGTAGGAAAAAGAGGTGGAAGTTTCCCAGTTTTGGCTTTATATTCCGTGCATTTTATCACAAGCGAGTGGCTTTTATTAGTACCTTTCTACTTTATACTCATCATACCGACACTAATTGCCTCTTCCTCTCGTATATCCTTCCCTAGATTACATTTTCATACACTAATATAGCTCTCTCTCTCTCTCCCTCAGCTATATTACAATTTACAACGTACTGATTTGTTTGGGGCAGTCAATACTGTTGAGTTTGTTTGGTTTTCAGTGTTTTGGATATCGATGTATATATATATATGGTCCCTTTAGGAATGGACAAGTCACAAGTTACATAAATTCTTACATTTGGTGGGCTGTGTGTGTGAGTGTGAACCCGTTATTGTTTCACAAGACTTTGAACTTTGTAAAATATATAGGAGTTGTGGACGGTTTTCTGTCTTTGGGGATCTGGGTTTGTGTTGTTTAACGATGGGAAGCTCAGAGGAGAGAGTTGTTGCTGTGATCATGGTTGGTGGACCCACCAAAGGTATGAGCTTGTTTCCTATGTAGTGTAATTGGAATTCTTAATGCAGGTTGAGAATTGGAAATTTTGTGATCTTGGTAATAAAATTTGTCCTTTTGAATTGAATTGATGACACCCTTTGCTTATTTTTGATAAGTTTTACAGCAAACGTTGAAAACTGGTTTGATTCCAATGGAAAAGAATGAATTTTGATTCGAATGCTGAAACCCATTCGTATATTCTTTGTAATTTTTTGGAAACAATGTTCTGATGAGAAACTCTGACATTGTTCTCGTGTCTGTTGAATATAATTGGTTACTTTTCAAATTTAGTTTGATTATTAATGTGAATTTTGACTTTGATGTTTAAAATGAGATAGATTTCTTAACATGCAAAAATTTTGGATTTTACAGGTACTAGATTCCGACCACTTTCACTGAATATTCCAAAGCCCCTTTTTCCTTTAGCTGGACAGCCAATGGTTCATCATCCAATTTCTGCTTGTAAAAGGGTATATTCTTGATTCTTGAATGGAACTATAATGTGATTCTGTAATGCATATGTCAGTTTCTTGCTTTTGAGTTTGCTAAGTAGTACAAAATTACTCCTTTTCCATACAGATTCCCAACTTAGCTCAGATCTATCTTGTTGGTTTTTATGAGGAACGTGAATTTGCATTATACGTATCATCCATCTCTAATGAGCTCAAAGTCCCTGTTAGGTAACATTTTGTCTAGCTTTCCTGATAAATTTATTAGCTTATTTCTCAAAATTATCATATGGATATTGATTTTTGAATAGCTGTTTATTCTTCTTGTTGATGGTGGTTTCAGATACTTGAAGGAAGACAAGCCACATGGTTCAGCTGGTGGGCTTTATAACTTCAGAGATCTGATCATGGAAGATAGCCCGGTATTTGCCTTTGACTTTTGCTTTGTCTCTGATTCATAATTACAAACTTTTACTCTTTAATATTATTTCTATTATTTAATATCTCTTTAAATTCTCTCTCTGCTCTACTTTTCTTGGTTTACTTTGAAATGAAATGTGTTAAAAATCTGATACTGATTCTGAAATTTTGTGTGGCAGTCACATATTTTCTTGCTCAATTGCGATGTTTGCTGTAGTTTTCCACTGCCAGAAATGCTTGGTAATTGCTTCCTTCTTGTAAAGATGGGATCTTTATTTTTTGTTGGGCTTCTAGTGAAAATCTATAATTTTCCTGTTCTTATGTTCTTTCTTAATGTCTTGCATGTACAATTTTTTGTGAAGCAGTAACTTCAAGTGCTTAGTAGTTGATTTATACTAGGCTTGCCAAAAAAAATTATCACTTTCTTTACCTGTTTGCAGAGGCTCACAGAAGATATGGTGGGATGGGAACAATCTTAGTGATCAAAGTAAGTTTAACAAATGCAGAAGCAAATTTCTGCGAGAGCATCATTATTTGATGTTATTATTTATGTGGTATTTTCCGTGTTTGGGCTTCAATCTTCTTTCCATGTGCAGGTTTCTGCCGAGACAGCAAATGAGTTTGGAGAATTGGTAGCTGATCCAGTCACCAATGAACTGTTGCATTACACAGAAAAACCTGAAACTTTTGTATGTAAAACATGCAGACATTCAACTCTTAGCATATTCTTAAGCATTGTTGTTTCCTTATCTGGTGAATAGACTTTTGAAGTTCTTTTCTTCCCTGTTTTCTCTTTGGGTGGTCTTATATTTTGATGTAATGCAGGTAAGTGACCGAATAAATTGTGGGGTCTACATATTTACCCCAGATATTTTTACTGCCATCCAGGAGGTTTCCACTCAGAGGAAAGACAGAGGTTAGTGATATAGGTCTCTAAGAAAATGATTCATATTTAGTTTACAGATTCTCCAAACTCACAAGGATATGCTGTATAACTATTAGGGTCTAGGACTCCAATTTGATACTTATTTTGAATTTGTGCCACTGACTCTCTTTTTATTTTTATTTTTGGGGGGAATGCAATACATTTAGCCTGGTGTTTAATGAAACTATGCATCAGTATTTATCATGCTGAAATCTGAATTCTCATTTTGTTATTTGCAGCTAATCTGAGACGTGTATCCAGCTTTGAAGCCCTCCAGTCAGCAACAAGGTTTGACCCTATTACTAGCTCTGAATTTTCCATTGGTGTTTTTATACTCAACAAATGTAGCAGTGACAGCAGATATACAGTTTAGCAGTGCTATACTACATAAAGAACCTATTGCTCTATTTAAGCTCAGCATAATGTCTGCGGTAAATCTATTCTAAAAGTTGTGGTTGATTTGCAAATTTATGCTAATGAAGCACAGCATAAATGCTCCATTATGGATTTCAATATGTCCTGGGTCAGTTAAATTGTAAAAAAGTGTGCAAATTAGTTAACTGGAAAATGTGATTATTGGCCCTGTGTAATCAAAAGGGAAAACTCTCTAGCAAGTGGCCTAAGGTCTTTATTTCTTTAAACAAATGTCATTTTCTCAATTCTGAAACTTGTTACCTGATCTAGATTAGTCCTTGGAGGGGTGCTTTAGAATGTAAATGCTTAAGGTTAAGTAGGTCTAAAACAAAGTACATGGAGTGTTAAGTTTAGTAAAAGGAGAAATAAAAATGGAGTTCTAAAAATTGACAATCAAGAGATACCAAAGAGTGAATGATTTCGATATCTTGGATTAATAATTCATAATGATGGAGACATTGAAAATTATGTGAATTATAACATAAAAGCAACGTGAATGAAGAGATGTGCACATAAGGAGTATTGTGTCATTATGGAATACCAATTAAGCTAAAGGAAAAGTTTTACAAGACTGCTATAACACCAGTCACCCTATATGGTACTGGATTTTGGGTTATTAATAAGTAACATGTTCATCAAATGCCTATTAGCTAAAATGAGAATGCAAAGATGGATAAATGGAAATACAAAGAAAACTAAGATTCAAAATGAAGAAATCCATTTAAACATAGAGACCGCTCCTATTTAAGAAAAGATGAAAGAGAGTTTCCTGTAATGGTTTGGTTATATATAAAGGAGGGCAATTAATGTATTGGTGAGTAAGAGTAATTTGATCCAAGTCAAGGGAAGAAGGGAAAGGAAGACCTAAAATTATAATAATAGTAGTAGTAGTAGTAGCAACAGCAGTAAAAAAATGACGTGTTAATTAAGGAAGTAATAGAGAGTATAAAATGACGTGTTAATTAAGAAAGTAATAGAGAGTATAACTTTGGATAAAATTACCTGGCAAAGAAGAATACATGTGATAAATAGGGCCGGCCCAAGTGTTTCGGAGGCCTAAGGCGAAATTTTCAAATAGGGCCTTTATGTTATCACTTAAATAATATTTAACTAGCATTTAATATAATAATTTTTTTTACTCTTTAATATGATTTTTTTTTTTTTTTGAGAAAATGCTAAAGTTATAACAAATTTTACTACGAACTGGTGTTGTAATAAAAGTGATCAATGACACGAGGCTTACAAAAATACTAGAAATATTATAAAATTTACAAGAGAATTATAAAGATATATCACCACTCACAAATATTCATTCAAAAATGCATTCAATAGTTTGTTAAAATCTACCTATCATATTCATTGTCACATCAAATTATAAAAGTTATGGAGACCACCACGCACCATTGGTGCAGTGATCTCTCCACAAGTATAAGTTCTTGTTGGGTGTGGGGGACAATGGCCAAGATTTAAGTCTCTAGAAGAGAGTGTCGCACACATATACACATAGATTAGGCTAGAGTATAATTTTTATTTTGTGTAAAAATAATTAAATAAATAAAAGTTATGTAGTAAAATTTATAGTACTTTTAACATTTTCCTATTTGAATTACTTGTGATTAGTAACACATTTATTTGTAAGACCTATTTATTTAAATTTGTCTTATCTTTATCTCTAGCATTACTTAATTCTTTGAGCCTTCTTAATAGTGAAAAAAAATGTGAACTAAAATGTTTTAATATCTCCCAAAAATATTTATATATAAAAAATAAATAAATAAATTTGCCCCCAAATTTGAGGCCTTCTCTAGTGGGGGGCCCTAGGCAATGGCCTAATTGGCCTAAGCCTAGGGCCGGCCCTGGCAATAAACCCCGATTAGCCGCTTGAGGATCCATAGCTGCTTGACTGTTTTTCTTCTATTTTTTGGTATTAAAAAATCAATATATGCTTTACCCAGTAACTCTTGCAGTCTTGCTATATGTCCATGTAATATTCTTCCTCTGCATTAGGGTTAATTTTCTGCCTTTGCTCTGGGTTCACAAATGTCTCCTTGTTACACACAACCTGCATTAGTGGGGACTGTTGTTATATACATATATTCATGGAGTTAGGGATGTGTTTGATGTTTGCTTTGAAAACCCAAGTTGGGTTATTGGGGTCAGATTGTGACAACCTATGGGGATTGTTACTACAGAATCTACCAGATCTATTTCTGTAATACCATCTGATATCATACAGTTTAAACTTAACTAGTATACTGTCACTGTTTCTGAACTTTGGATTTAATAGTGATTTCTCTCAATTTCCTGTCCTGATATAAGTGTTGCTTCAGCAGGAGTCTTCCCACAGATTTTGTAAGATTGGATCAAGATATTCTGTCACCCCTTGCAGGGAAGAAGCAGCTATATACATATGAGACTTTGGACTTTTGGGAACAGATCAAAACTCCTGGGTAAGCCTGACAACAAGGTGTTGTATTGTTATAACCTAAGCCCCTCCAATCAGGGTCATTATATGAGAGTTGATGCTTGCAGGATGTCCTTGAAATGTTCTGGTTTATATCTTGCACAATTCCGGTTCACCTCCCCCCATCTTTTGGCACATGGGGATGGTACAAAGAGTGCTGCCATTACTGGTGATGTTTATGTTCATCCATCAGCAAAAGTACATCCGAGTGCTAAGGTGATCTCTCCCTTCTCAGTCTGACTTAATAATGCCTCTGACTAGTTTTACTGGTCTATGCAAGCTCCTCATTACGATGGTTTCTGATGTTTTGGAAATCACATACCCATGTCACTGTTGTACAATTATATTACTAGTAGAATAGGCAATTTTTCCTTTGATCTTTTGCAGTTTTTTGATGTTTCATTTTGTGTGTGTTGGGGGGGTGGGGAGGGAGGAGATAGCAGGTGGGTACACTTAAAATCAATAGGTAGAGAAGTCATTTTTGCTTCTATCTAGTTGGATTGGAAATAATTTTATATTTATAACTATAGACCTTTCTGCTGTGGTGAAACAGATTGGTCCCAATGTCTCGATATCTGCAAATGCTCGTATTGGAGCTGGTGTAAGGCTCATCAGTTGTATCATCCTTGATGATGTTGAAATTAAGGTATATAACCAAATCAAAGGGTATGACATGCATGCTTAAGTTTACCTTAATCTTGACATTTTTACTTATTGGTTTTCAGGAAAATGCCGTCGTTATTCATGCAATTGTTGGGTGGAAGTCTTCTGTTGGAAGATGGTCCCGGGTCCAGGCAAGTTCAGAAACTTGATTTTGTTTTGATTTTAAAGTAATATGATATTTTTTTGTTGGTTAAGAAAATGTGCCTTTTTATCATCCAGTTCTGAGCTCCAATAATATCACTGCTATAATGCAAGTGGAACATTTGGCAGCCTTTCGCATAAAAGGACTCATGTCCAACTCCCATGTCACTCATGAAACAAACACTTTCAGCATCATAGTTTAAAATTATATGTACACGACAAAGTGATTTGGCTCTATCTTATCAAAATGAATATACCCAAGTAGTTATAGATCTTTCTTCTTACACATGAAGTTTGATTTTTCAGCTAATTTTTCTAATATTTTTCATTTAAAAGAGGTAAAGAAAGAAAAAAAAAATCTATCAAAGCTTTTACTGTTTAACTCAATTCTGCAGAAAGTCTGTCTCGCTTCTTTTTTTGGTTTGGAAATTGTTGCAATTGACATTCTAATTTTGGTCAATTGATTTCAGGCTAGTGGAGATTACAATGCAAAACTTGGGGTTACAATACTTGGTACTTTCCATAATTTTTTATGCACTCCCTCTATTCCTAAATAAGGAGCTTAAATTTACAGTGCACTGACCATCACTATTGTAATGCAGGTGAAGCTGTAAATGTTGAAGATGAAGTAGTGGTGACTAGCAGCATCGTCCTACCAAACAAGACTCTCAATGTCAGTGTTCAAGACGAGATAATTCTGTGATTAAACAAGACCAGTTTCATACCTATCACCAGACTATCATTCTGTCACAAATTAGTGTTATTCTTTACAATTAATGATATAAGTCAAATACATTAAGTTGCTTTTTGCCCTTATGTATACTGACATTGCTCCAATAAGAAATAAGAATTTAGATTGGCTGCTATATTATTTTAGTGCTATTAAAATTGGAGCATATCAAACCAATAATGCATAAAGAGTGTGTGGTGATCCATTCTAAACAACATTGGGCTTTAGGGCTTAAACCCCCAATTTACTTGTACTTTAAGTTGGGCTTACCCTACAATGAGAGGTCCAAAAAATAACTCTAAAAATTGCTGAGTTAAACTATTATTTTGGGCCCTAAACTCCCTCGATCCTGGCTCAGCAGAGATGGTGATTGGGTAGCCAAGCCCCTCCCTTGAAATCCTAACAAGATTTCTTAATACTCGCATTGTATTCTTCCTTATTACTCTCGTGTAGCACTTCTCAAAATTTTTCAACCCCTAATTCTTGACTCTCCTCTATCTATAGCCTCCCCCTAGTGAGATTGTTATGATGAAGGAATTTTCCCCATGACAGTGGGTCCCCCTGGCTATATTCCTGACCAGATGGAACCCATCGCCATTGCTAATATGATCTCTTAAAAACTTGCGTCCAACTCCAGTTGCTACTCGGTGTGCATACTCCCCCAAGGCATTACTTCTTGTTCGCAGCATATCATGGGGTACGCAATCTAAATATTCGACCAAGCCTATCTAGGCTCAATTAAGTGGGCAAAGATAGGCCGAGGTCATCTAGAAAGTGGGCCTACAGCTCAGGAACAGGCTGGTATTTCTTGGTCCGTACAGAGCGAATAATCAGAATGGGGATAAAAGATGATTCTTCTTTAACAAAAATGAGGAGTTTTCATTTTGTATTTGTTTGACCAAACGGCCACAATTGTAGCTGAGTCCTCAGACACAGTCAAGCAAGAGTCATCTTCCTAAAATAGGTTAAGCTTGCAGAATTGCTAATCCAGTTTTAACAGGATCATTGGTGAGAACAGTGGCAAGGAACTCCATATATAGCATTTGTAAAGACCTATTGGGCTTATGCTCAACTGTTCAATGGTTTAAAAGAATGGCCAAATGTGACTTGGCTCATTGATGGTGTCTGGGTATGCCATTCAAAGCTAGATGTTCAAGGTTGTGTGAAGTGCCCAAATTTTGTTCTACTGAAAAGAATAATGGAGAAGCTAACCCTCCCTCAGGAATCAGGATGATCTAATTGCTTGTTATAGGACCATGGATTTTATAGGAATCATAACAGGTAAAAAGAACTCCGGAAAGAAAGTTTCTAGAATAAGAGAACTATATCTAATGCATACAGGACAATCTTAATCATCTATTGAAATACATGAGATTAAGAAATGAAGAAAATGCATCTGGAATCAATGCATTCAGGAACCTAAAAAAAATGTGGACTGTAAAGACAAGTAAGAAATGAAGATCCCGTGGGTGGCCATTCTAAGTTGTTGCATAAAGAACATGCATACAACACGGAGCCACTCTTTGTCAAATCACTAATCAGTACAAAGAAAAAAAATGGTATTTTGTTGCTGTACTTATTCATTGGGAGCTCATTGGTAGGAAGTATCAAGAAATCTGTATTGGCTTCTTTCCAGCAACTTCTGAGTACCATGATTTCCATGCTTCCACGTAATGGGAGAAGAGGTCTTTCAAAGCTGCAACATTATTACAACTATCCATCAGTATATGCACAATAAGTAGAAATAAATACATAATAGGCAATTGAATTGGCAAAGAACACCTCAGAAAATCCAATTCTTAAAAACTAGCGGGGGTAATACTCTTAGAAACTATGGTATCCATTCCATTACAATTGCTCTCATCATCAACCTATGTGCACATTTAGTATAACTTTAAGTAGAATTTCAACTATAAATCTTATAACCTTAGAGCTTTTGAAATACAAAGCTTTAACTGAAAAACCCTTGAGCATTTTCAAAAATTTGCAAGTAAAAATAGATAGTGCTTTGAAGTAATAAATGGTAAATGTTAGAGTTTACTCCTAAAAGTTTCAAATTACTTTCCCATATAAAGATGTAAGAGGAGCCACTTAAAACTCTTTGGTGAGTTACCACAATAGTTTAGCATGTTTTAAAAAAAGATGTATTCCAAATTAATCAAGACCTCTAAGCACAAAAATGGAGATCAAAAAGACGCAGAACAAATTAGTGGGAGTATGTAAGTCACCTTCAGAGATAAAAGATGACTTCTTGACCTCCTTTTCACTCGGTTTGCTAATGTGAATCTAGATCATAGACAACATGCTTAAACTAGCGGGATCTCTACTGGAGAGAATGATTTTCAAATTGCAATGACTCGGGGCCTAGGAGAAGCATTTCACTGAACTGTAAAAGGGCAGAAATGATACCTTGGTTTTGATATTGAGGACGATGGGTAGAAGCAAGACTTTCCCAGTCATGAACTCGCTTTACACTGTTATTCTCGGGGGCTCCAACTTTGGATACACTGGCAGGAGCGAAAGGACCAAATTGGTAGCTCTTTAAAGTCTGTTTTGAGTCATGTTCTGAATTGCCTCTATCAAGATCATGTACCAAACTGTCAAATTTCCCTTGTTTTTGTACTTTCAGATCCTGGTTTATATTCGTATCAAATAAAGACTCTACTTTGCTCCTCTTAAAACCGGTGTTTGTGATATCACTTCCAAACATTCTTTTCCTAGAATCAACCGGAGCTTGCACATTCTCAGCTTTCCCTCTGCACCCTAACCACCTGAATGCAGGTTTCCTGGTGTCTGTTGTATGGGTCTGCATATCATTCAAGAAACATTTGACGGGTGAGCAAATGATGGTGATTGGGCCAAACTCAATTTACTACTTCAGTTAAATTGTAGATAACTGAAGAGCTCAAATGTAAACAGGTTTCAGTTTCACATCTTTCTCAGCAAAGGTTTACAATGATGTTTTACCTTCTCAATCAGTTTCATTGAAGATAACACATTTGCAATATCATATAGACGCCTTACTTTTGCTGCAAAGAGCAAACACCATGTTAGTTAAAGAGTTTCAGCTCCATTTCAGTCAGTGGGAAGAATTCAGGTAGCAAAAGACACAATTTATTACTTCTCATTATTGAAGAATTGTGGGCATCCCCAAGCAGTAACTTTGCAGCTTCATCAAGGGAGATCAATTTCGCCTATAGAATCATTTGGAAACAAAGTCATAACTTATTACAAGGCAAATAAATGACAGAAATATAATAAAAAAAAAATAGAAGGATCCTCACATTAGAGCAGACAAAGAGCTTGACAAAATTTTGTGTAAGAAGTGCCAGAGACTTTTCCCTCCGATTATCTGTGAAAATTCATTAAAAGCAGAGTTGCAGTCAAATTCCTATTCCACTACTATTTCAGGATGTTCTATTCAAATTATACTGACATTTCTTGATGATAATATTAATTGTAATTATAATTATGATAATTGATCTACACACGGAAGAACTATTCAATTTCTAAGCCCTTGAATTAACTCTAAAGACAGTCCTAAGACAAAACAATTTGATAAGGTTACATGGAGTAATCAAATTCACATAATCAAGCTCAACCTAAACTTTACTGCCTTATATCATATCTGACCCATCAAAGCAATGAAAATTTGTTTACTCCAAAACTTATGCCTAGGATAATCTCTGACTCAAAAACGTTTACAAACATTGCAATCTTAAGTAAACAGAACACAAGCAAACTACAAACAAAAAAGGGTTCCAAAGAGAAATACCTTTTAGCAAGCATTTGACAGAACTATTAGGGTTTGACTTGTCATTCTGACTTCCAGTACTGGGATTGGAAAGTCTTTCATCATCATCCTCATCATCTGAAACCTACCCAAAATACAAACAACAATTAAAATTAAAATTGCCCAAAACAATTTTCAAAACCCAAATAATTGTAGAAAAGGAAAAGCACTTAAAGCCCTATAAATTCACATACTTTGGCAAAGTCATTGCCATCAAAGCCATTGGTATTTTCTCTCATACCCTCTTCCTGAAACAGTACCAAACACACAAATCAGAATTCTTTTCCAAATATTTAAGCTTCCAACTATATCTTAGATATAAATTTTTTTTTTAAAAAAAAAAACCTTGAGTTCGTTTAAGGCTATGGGGATTGCACCAAACCCTTTCCAGGTATATTGATTCTTGGCTCTTCTTGCAAGAACCTAAAAAAATTGGACCATAGAAACACAAAAGCTTAAGCATGGCAAAATTCAATAACTACAAAATAAAGATTTTTTTTTTTTTTTTTTTGAATTAGAAGGTGAAAAAATTGAATGAATTTCTCACCCCAACACTCTCCAACACGTTCACAATATCGTAAATTCTTCGCCTCTCAACCCCTGCAAAACCCCAAAAATCCATCAGATCCAGACTCCAAATCATATACACGTATGTACGTACGAAACTTTGTTAAAGATTTTGTGAACCTAATCGAGAAGCGGCATCGTCGAGGCCGATCAAGCGGACGTCGTTGCGATCGTACAAGCTCAAGAAACTGCAAGAGGAAGAAGAATGAGAAACCAAAGAAACAAACTCTTTGAAGACAGAAGAAAATAGAGAGAGAGAGAGAGTTACTTGGAGCACAAGAGGCCGAGGGACTTTTGCTTTCGGCTGTAGGTGTGGTGGCGAGATGAGGTGTCGAGATCAGTAGAAGAAGAAGGCAACGGCACCGCCATGGGTGGCGGTTGTTGTGGTTGTGGTTGTGGTTGTGGCGGTGGCTGTGGCGGTGGTGGTTGTTCAGATCTGTGTGGCTGTTGCAACGGCGGAGAATCCGGCGGAGACACTGACGTAGATGAAGGCAAAGATGAGGCCATTGGATCTAAGCTTTTGTGTGTATGTGAGAGAGAGAAGCAAGTTCAGGCTTTTAAGAGAGAGAGAGGAAGGACCGTTAAGAAAAGGGGGGGAAGAGAAGGGTTTGACGAATGGCGGGGTTCCAATTTTGAAAAAATTTGCGAGCGTTTTGGTTTTGGATCCAATAGGTTTTTTTTTTCCGCTCGCTTCCGTATCATGGTTTCCTTTTCTCTCTTTTTTTTTTTTTCGTTTTTTCGAATGTTGGAATAAGCGGGAATTTGAATTCGGAGACAGGCGCCTACGAATCTGCTTATGTGAAATACCGGATTTGCCCCCTAATGGGTTTTTTTTTTTTTTTGGCCATAGAGTAGTGGGGCTTGTTTATTGTTCTTGAAAGCACACGGGCCGTTTGATAATGCTGTTTTAGTAACGTTGTTAGTATTTTTTTTTAAATACATGTGAGTGAAAAAGTGTATAAAAATACGTGTAATATTGTTTAAACACTAAAAACTATTGTTCTAATTATACTACCAAATAGCCCCATTACCATTTGAATCAATTGGTTTAAAATTTTACACAATCGCTTTTTAAAAATACCAATATCAATTTATTTATTATACACTTTTGTCAATGACCTTATAACTGAATTAATATATTCTCATATATAAAGTGTTTAGAGATCTAAGGGAGAAATTGTTCAAGTTGCGGTATTAATAACATATTATAATTATCTTTAAAAAAAAAATGGGTGGTACTTTTCTTCTTCTTCTTCTTCTTCTTCTAGTGGGTTGCTGTAAAATTGGTTGTGGTGGTTGGATGGTGTTAGGTTGGTGGCTTGGGTGGTTCTCTTCTTGTTCTTGTTCTTGTTCTTTTGGGTTGCAATGGATGTTGGGGAAAGGAAAGTCTCTAACAAAAGCAATGGTGAGACCAAAAATAATAATAATCATAATAATAATAATAATAATAAACTAATGTTATACAAAACTACAATAACTATATATATATACACGGTTAATATAGAAAATGTTTATACTTATACATTTATACACTCATTGATGTGGGTAGTTTTGGGGCAAAATTGTGAAAATTTTTTGTAAATTTCACTATTTTTACTATTTATAAGCACTTATGTGAATGCTATCATATAGCAAAAGAGGGAAAGCTCTATGAAAAATTAGTACTTTCCTACAAGGGGGGAGCTTGTGTCCAATGGCTAATACTATTGGACACGTTACGATGTGGACACATGTCTGTATCCTAACATATCTAGTGGCAACTTGCCACTAGACACAAGTCATTCCCTTCTTACTATGAGGCCATCTTGTTCTTATGGAACATTCTTGTGAGCTCCACGTAATTAATTAAGTATTATGCAAAAGTTTGTGTTGATGCCCTAGTTAAAGAGAAGGAACCATCTAATTGGTTTATTTGTAATGTCATTAATAATGTTTTTTATTTAACCTCATTATGCATCTAAATTTTCTATAGTTCTTAAAGCTAGTTTCTCTTATAATAATTGCAATCTGCCTCTTACGGTTCTAGAAAGTCTTAAAAAAATCAATTAAGTCTTCTAACTTTCAAGTTTATTCAATTTAAATACTCCAATAGATTATATATATATATATATAATTTTATTTTTGTTCTTGTATTATTCTCCTATAATTTCTAAGTTGATAAGAATCTGAATTTGATTACAATCCAAATACTTTATCTAATCATTTTATTATTAATTTATCTATAATTTCTAAGTTGCTAAAAATCTTAATTTGATTGCAATCTAGATTTTTTATCTAATCTATTTTTTAGACTTAAGAAAAATAGATATAATATTTTGTTCTTATCTTTTTCCCCTATAATTTATTAAGTTTTACATATTATTGTTTTTATTTTTATTTTTGGTTTTGTGGTATGCATTTGTGTTAGAATCCATTTTCCTCTCCCTTGTGTTTGTGTGTTTGTTTCTAAAAAATAAAAAATAATAATAATTTTAGTGTTTTGGCTGCGCCAAATTTATCAACTACTTTTAATCTATATATATATATATATATAAAACTGAAGTCTCTAAAGCTTTCACAATTTTCCACATCATCACTATTTTCTTTTTCTTTTTATTTTAGATTCTTTTTATTTTAGATTTTATATCTTATATATTTATTATTTCTCTTCAACATGTAATTATCTTATTAAGTGTTACAATAGTTTGGTTTAAGTAAAACTCTATTAGATATATATTTCAAGAGCTTGAAAATTGTTCTCCAAAAAAAAAAAAAAAAAAAAGAGCTTGAAAATTCTACTTCAACTAAAATCCTATAACAAAAATAACCCCTAATGCAAATTAGTCTTCTAGCCAAATACAATAATACTCTCCCAGCGCCTCTACTCTCTCCTATTTAAGAACTGCTTGTGTAGAAGACCTAAAACCCAAAAACTATTTTCGGAGAAGATGATGTTTGAGGACCCTCACCACGAAGTGAATATTGAAGCTGACATCTTTTTATAAAGATTCGTCAATATCTTATATTTATATGTATGGCCGTTTTCTGTTAAGTTATTGTTTAGCTACATTGTATTGTCAACGGAAAATATACAAAGCTATGGAGGGGTAGTCCTTCCTCTTACTGAAATCCATCTTTTGCTGGACTCTTTGAGTTTTGACATATCAAACATTAATTTCAAGATTCTTATTAATACAAATAAGTTGAAGGTGTGTTCGTTGTATGGTTTTGTTTTCAGTTAATAAACTAATTTTATTAGCTGAAAACACAATGGATCAAAAGCTATTTGCAGTGGAAGGTTCAAAAGCTCTTTGTGGGATCATGTTATAAATCATTGTTATCTCTATTACTTGTGAATCTTATTATAGGCTACATCAGCGTAAGATTGTCTCTTCCTTTATAGGATGCCTTAGAACATTTATTTAATTGTTTCAGTTAAATTCCTTAATATTTGTTGGTGTAAGGTCACATTTTGTAATGGACCCTAGACAATAAAATTTGTAGAGCATGGGTAGAAAGGCTAAGCACTAACAAAGCAATGAAAATGTGATATCAAAATTCCTAGGATTTTGATAAAGGCAATGATCTTCTGAGGGTCTTGGTAGTGATTTTGATTAAGTATCGGTGAAGACTTTAGTTAAGTGTTTATGGGGATTTCCTCGTCCTCGGCTCAATCCGAGGACTCTGTTCCTTCAAACTGGCCAAAAAATCAGGGTTTCTTCTCCCACTTCATTGTTAGGAATATTCTTGGTTATATAGCCTCGTTTTAGCTAACCTTAGTCGTCCATTTGTCGGTTATCTGAACTCTGTGCATACGGGCCTGTCCCATCATCTGCTTTTGCAGGTTTTATGTTAGTTCTCAGCCGTCTTAGCAGACTCTAAAAGTTGAAGTGACTGAGGCATCTGGGTTTGCTAGTCACTTCATCATTAAAGCAGTCAGAATGTTGGTGGAATACATTTTAATGGGTGAGGGATATTTTCCCCTCATTAACGTTGGTTCGCCGAGGAGATTGGTGTCTTCGGCGAGGCCCATTGAGGGTCTGGGCCTTTCCTTCCTATCCTCAGCCTCTGTATTCTCCTCGGCGCGAGCCTTGGGCCGGCTATAGAGTGGGCTTTGGATGTTAACTTTTAGGGCCCCACAGTTGGTATTTCAGAAATTTTAACATATGAATTTTTGAGATATTATTTTGCAATATTGAAATTATTTGACAAATTTCCATGACTATGGTGATAAATTATTTCTTTTAAAGGTATCACTATAGTCACATTTTTTTATTTTGTTTCTATAATTTGTAGGTTTTGACTATTTTGATTCTTTAATTTTTTTGTCATTTTGGAAGTTTTAACATCGATATTTTTGGGTTCATTTTTTTTTTTTTTTTTTTGGTAATATCTAAAACAATTTGGCAAATTTCAACCGTTATAACCATAGATCATTCTTTTGAAAATAACACATCTTTCTCTTATGTTTCTCTAGTGTGCAGTCATATATATATTTTGTTTTCTTTCAATAATTTCTAGATAGTGAATCTTTTGATTTTTTTAATATTTTTTGGCATTTTGGAAGTTTTTATATCTGAATTTTTGAATTTTTTTTTTTTTTACAATATCTGAAAACATCTAGCAAATTTTTTGCAGGGTATTGCACATTCAAGCAATGGATTCTTTATCAAATTTAAACATAAAAGACTAGAGTAATTTATGTGATGGTATAGTTTCATAATTAAGTTATGATTTTATAAAAACTATTTTAGTCTACTACACAAATAGGTAGGTAGGTTATTGTGCGTAGCACGAGTTTGTCACTAGTATTTTAATAAAACATACATTACGGTCACCCTTTTTTTTCTTTGGATTTCCTCTTCACACACTGTCAATTTTTTTTTTTTGTCTTTAGATTTCCTCTTCGCATGCCACTTATTTTTTGGATTTAGATTTTAGCGTCACACCTCCACAAATTAAATTGACATTAAATTTTTTGTTCATATCAACTTCTTCAATGTGAAGTGTGTCTATATATATACTTCATAATAAATACTTCATGATAAATACTCTCCCACTATTAAAGCATCTCCAGGAGCATGGCCATCCAGGTATATTAGCTATAATATAGAGAACTTGTGCACTGTGGAGGCTCCAGCGGCCTCAGCAAAGGCAGTTTTTTTTTTTGGGGCTCATGAACAGTAGCCCATCAGTCTTCAAATTCTTATTTTCTATTATAATAATTAGGTGTTGAGTAAAAAAATGTTAGAAGATGTGTAGTTGTTAAAAAAAGAATAAATAATGAATGAAGAAATAATATTTAAATAAGATAGAGAATGGGATAGAGAGTCTGTTAAAAAGTATATTTGAAAAGTGGGTAGGCAAAAATTAAATGTCACTGTTCATTAGCCAAACACTACAAAAATTTAACTAGTCTGCTGGAGATGTTCTTAGCCACTACTTTATTGGTTATTTAGAAAGGCCACTACTGTCAATTTGGCAAGTAACTGGCAAACTTCATTCTCCGAAACTTCTTCTCTCCGTGAGAAAGAAATAAAAACAAAAAACACACTTTTCGGATTTTCAAAACTTATTCATATAAGTTATAAAGATTAAATCATACTTTATTTCAACAGGTAAATTCTCGATTGGGATTTTAATCTGATGTTTTATTTTGCAGATGGTTATGGCATGCTTCAAGTCTACAAGTCATCCTATCAAATCTAGAAGGAATGGTCACGAGAACACAACATAATGGCATTGAAAATTTTATCGGAGTTCTTATCAATGAATCTACAGATCTGGGTACGTTGTCTTTAATTTGTTTTCTTTCTTCAATTTTTTTTAATCAAGCACACTATTTATGGACCTTAAATTTACAAATGTTAGTGTGATACTACACTTGCTCACTGTGTTGAGAATGAAAATTTTTAGCCAACTGTCCCACCAAATATGATAAATTTTGGTAACTTTTTCACCCTTAAATTTCCAGGTTTTGCCTTGATCTGATCTCCAATTAATTTTTATTTTCACTTTTATTGGCGTGCCGTATAGCTCCATAGACCTTTACTAAAAATTCTTTAGTTAAATTGCAAATTACAACCCCTAAAGTTGTTGAGAAATTGTCTCAAATTCCAACTATGACTTAGAAAGTCAATTAAGTTTCCTAGTCGAAGAATGAAAAATTAATTTGAGTTTCCTTATTATAGAAGTAAAGAATATTCCTTAGTGTAGAAAGAAGTCTATTTATTATTAAAGAGATAATGTACTCCTAATTCAAGAAGGAATAGACTCCTTGTTAAATAGGTAACGTATTCCTAGTCGAAGAAGGAATAACAAAATATAAATAGATAATGCTACAAAGAATTTGATGACTTTGGTTTTGGCCTAAGGGTCCTCCCTATGAATAGAAGGAAAATAGAGCGTGAAACTAAGAGAGAGAAAATTGATTTTCGCTTAGGAGAAATGAGAGAGTAAGGTACTGCCATCTTTAAGAAGACATGAAGAGAGTATGTTCAAAAGCAAAGAAAGAAGAAGCCGCACAAGAAAGAAAAAGAAGAGAGAGCAGCAACAAGGATTGTCACACCAGGGAATTGAGAGAGCCCCTAAGAGGGAGTTGCTTAGAAAAAGAAGACAGCTAAGAGAGAAAGCTGTGCGTGGAGAAGAAAATAAAAAGAAGAAAGTAAAGTATTGCTACCTTTGAAAGAGATAATTAGTGTATGTGTGAGAGTAAAGAAAATAAGAGAGATTTTTCTTTAACCGTGAGACATACACAAGAATTATTATAATTAATTTGATAAGAGTGAAATTATTTGGAGTTTGTCTTATGATTTTTTTCCCTTCAAGAAAGAAAGAGTTTTTCACGTAAATTTTGTGTTCTTGTGTGTGATTGTTATTTTGGATTGCTAATAATGTTGATAATATTATTTAGGACCCAACAAAAGTTTGAGGTGTTTGGATTTTACACCATGAAATTTCAGAATTTGAATTTTAAACCCCGACATTTTAAAATTTGGATTTTACCCCATAAAATTTAAGAGTATTTGAATTTTACTCTCTGAAATTTAAGAATGTTTAAATTTTATACCCTAAAACAGTAAAGTGTTAGAATTTAAGGAGTAAAATCCAAATTCTGAAATATCAGAGTGTAAAATTCAAATACCTCAAACGTCAGGGAGTAAAATCTAAATTTTGAAATTTTAGGGTATAAAATCCAAATATCCCAAACTTTAGAAATGTAATTTGCAATTTACTCAAATTCTTTTGTTTTGTTTGTTTGTTTTTTTTTTTTTTTTTTCAAGAAATTACCGTTTTAAGAACGTCTACTGTCTCTACTCAAGTTTTTTTGTGATCGTAATATCTAGTAACTTCAAATTATTATTAATGAAAACTATTAATAAAAAAAAAACAAGTGCCACCGCTTACTAAGGCTAATATAAGTGGGGAAAGTTTTGAGTCATTGTTTCTTGTACTCGTATAATTTCCTTTTCCGAGTGGGAGAAGGTTTGTGCACCGACCTTGTATAATTTTTCTATAAATAAGCAACGAGTAAATAATCTTTAGATCACTGTGTTAAGATTTAGATAGCAAGAAAATACAAAGATGGATAGTGTAGTAGTGAGAAAAGTATGGAAAGAAAATCTTGTGAAGGAGTTCGAACTCGTCAAGGTAGCATTGAGGAGCCACCGCATGGTGTCAATCGACACAGAGTTTCCTGGTGTTGTCTACCGACCTGCTAACGTCGACGGGCACGACCTCGGAAAACTCCCTCCGAACTGGAACTACCAGGTTATCAGAGACAACGTGAACTCCACCAACATTATTCAGTTGGGTCTTGCTCTTTGCGACGACAAAGGTTGTCTTCCTGATTTCGGTACCAAGAGTCAGTACGTGTGGGAGTTCAACTTCAAAGATTTCGACGTCTACAATGATCTCCAGAACCCTGAATCGATCGAGTTGCTTGAGCGCCAAGGAATCGATTTTGACAAGAACTTGAAGGAGGGCATCGACTCTGCCGACTTTGCTGCGTTGATGTTGGAGTCTGGGTTGTTGGGCAATCACTCTGCTTTCACTTGGGTCACCTTTCATGGTGCCTACGACATTGCCCACTTGATGAAAATCTTGATTCGGCGACCACTGCCGTATGATCTGACGGGGTTTATGATCATGGTGCAGAGTATCTTTGGGAAAAGGCTTTTCGACTTGAAGCATATGATGAAGTTTTGTGATGGCCTTTATGGGGGTTTAGAGAAAGTGGCTAACGCATTGGGAGTGCAACGTTTGGCTGGGAAGAGTCATCAGGCTGGTTCGGATACCTTGTTAACTCTGCAGACTTTCAAGAAGTTCTTGGACGTGTACTTTAAAGAACAGAACAATGGTGGACTCGGAGTCAGACATAATGGGCATTTGTTGACAAGGATGCAGTGTGTTCTTCACGGCTTGGAGTTGAATAATGGCTTTCATCAATTGAATAATGCCGGCTTGAAGATAATTAATCCGTTTAGCCATGGCTTTCATAGGTTAAATCTGAATACTGCTGGCTTGAAGATGATTAATCCGCGTCAATTGATAGTGCCGGCTTGAAGATGATTAATCCGTTTAGTCATGGCTTTCATGTGATAAATCTGCATTTGTGCAGACAAACATCTGCAATATGTAATTGATTTTCATTCAAAAAGTTTTATTGATTATTCTTTTCTGTGTTTTTGGTTTATAATGTCACAATACAGGGTTAAATCTTTTTCGTTTCAATTTGTTTAGTTTTATTTTGTTTTTCAGGTTCTTGATTTTAATATGGGTGCAAACCTGGGTCAATATCTATTATAACACACGACTATCAAAATAACATCGCTATTTACTACAAAGAAAATATAAATAACATCGCTATGAATTATTCTTGCCTGTGTACGAAAGAATTACCCAGCAGACGGTAATCAAATGGGAACAATTTGCAAATTGTTACACCTCTTAAGATATTGGAGTAGCTATAGGAAGTCGCATCCACTTTCCCTACACCTAAACAATGTTTTGATTGTGAACCAAATGGTCACTGCACATAGTATGCAACCCATAGTATGTATTAAGTAAAGTGAAAAGAAGAGAGAATCAATATACGGATATTTACAAGAAAAAATGAAATGATAAGACATTCTGCAGCGTATGAAGTTCTATATACAAGGTGTTCATCTAGAACTTGTTTCAATTTTTGAAAGAAACCAAAACAAAAAAAAGACACTATCCTCAATGGTATCGCAAGGCAGAAGCATGGACCTAAAAACACTTCCATAGAAGAATGACTTTCATGTATGATCAAAACCAGTTCAAATGCTTTGGTAATAGTAACTATACCTATAGCTAACACACCTGAACCTTTGGGCTAAAAAAGGAATTCCCTTTGATAAATGTTTCTACTAGGTGCCAGCAGATTCACAGACGGCCCCAATTTTCAAATGAACAAAAAATTACTATGTCAGTCAGCAACGATTTGAGACCACCATAATCCCTGATGCTCATCTTCCTCCCTAAAGGAGCCAAAGCTGTGCATCATCCAGCCCCCTCTTGCAACAAATGAGTTAACATCAAAACCAAAGGTCAATCTGATTGCTGAAGTATGTTCACTCTATCACGAAAAGGAAAAGACGATCCAAGAAAGCATCCTATTTCAACACAGCCCTATCCACACCTTTTCTTCTCAACCCTACAACAGTGCGTGTATTTCAAGCGGTGTCTTGGAAAGAAACTTGAATTTCGGAACTACACCTTGGCTTGATAACTGATGCAGTGGCCAAGCCCTGAAGCAATTTCACAACATCCACAGTATCGTCAAGATAGTACCTAGCTTTGCTTGGTTTTTGGCCAACCGTACATGCAAAGATCTCTGGTGCTGCAGGGAGACATGATTCATTAGCTATGCTTGATATGCTTTCAAACATGTCCTCATCAGATCTATCATCCCCAATGCACATCACAAAATCAGGTTGTTTCCCATTACTAATCATGGCAGAGAGAACTTTCTCTGCAACTAGCCCTTTAGTAACTCCCTGCAATGTGGATGCCAATGTTAGACACTCCAAAAACCAACCAAGAACAGGGACACAGAAGAGAGAGAGAAGACATGCATACCTGTGGCTTTACTTCAACAATATGCTGGCCCCTCTTGACAACTACAGGCTCATTTGCTAGTACATTTTCAAGATGGTCCAAAAGCTCCTTGGCCTGGCAAGTCCCAAAGTCAGGATCAGCATCTTGATGGTGCCATACCAAGGCACTCTCCTTGGCCTCTATATTGGAGCCATCAGTTGTCTCCGTGTATGATCTCATTACAGGTTCTGCAATCCTTTTCCAATCAAAATCTGTGGCTATGGGATTTGTTTCCCAATTTGATGTCCTACTCCACCTAGAATTTGAATCATAGTAAATATGAAATTAAGACTTGTTGCCAATTATCTGAAAAACATCATTTTGATAAAGGGACACAGCACATTCAATGCACTTGAAAATTACCTTTATTAAATGGAACTCCTATTTCATGTAGGAAAATATATTAGAAACGAAAACTACAAATTAGCACCCATAGTTATGAAAATATAACATACCTTATGAAGTATCCATGCTCAGCCGCAATACCAAGATTCTCACATTGAGCAAACCATTCATTAAGTGAGTCTTTCCCTCTACCACTAACTATGAACACCGTGTTCTTAGGGTCATCACACAGGTTGTTCAGAACAGAAATAACTTCAGGGGATGGGGTTTTAACAATTGAAGCTTCGGGCACTACTGTACCATCATAATCCAAAAATATTGCTCTCCTATTCGTCCTCTTATATGCAGAGACAATGTGATCAATAGAAAGCTTCCGGAAACTTGGGGAGAGAGATAAAACTCTAAAACCCAGACCAAATCCAAGGCCCCAACAACGTTTACTGTAGTGATCTTTGCATGCTCGATCCAAATCCTGCACAAAAGCGCGGGACCAATAAGCCACATCATGAGTGCTAATATAGCGAAAGTGTTTCTCATGTCGCAACTGCTTCTCTAAATCAGGCATCATGATTGCCGAATACAGTGCATTGGCTACAGCACCAGTATCCCATGGGTTCACCTTAATTGCCCCACTTAGCGATGGTGAGCATCCTATGAACTCTGAAACAACAAGTGTACTAGCACGACAAGAAGCAGAGGCAATTCCCAGAGCTTCATCCATTTTTGGAGCCCCTTGCCTACAAACAGTATACTTGTATGGGACTAGATTCATACCATCCCTCACAGCATTTACGATGCAACATTCTGCCAAAGCATAATAGGCAGTCTTCTCATAGGTAGGGACCTTACGGTCAATTAGAATAACCGGTTCATAGCCTGGAAAACCAAAATCCTCATTTATCCTTCTGGTAGTCATATATGTCTCCCTTTTTGCTTCTTGAACATCTTTCCCTGTGCTCCTTGCAGGATTTATAATTTGCACCAGGACAAGTTTGCCCCGTAACTCTTCATGCTGCTGCAAAAGCTGTTCCATGGCTAATAATTTTAGACTGATGCCTTTGAATATGTCCATGTCATCGGCACCAAGAATTAGTTTTTTCCCCTTGAATTGTTTCTGGATCTCTTTGGCCTTCATGGAAGAAGATGGGTGATTCAATGCAGATTCAAGTAGACCCATATGAATCCCCACAGCCAAAATTTTGATATACACAGTGCGTCCAAAATATTCAACTCCAATGTGGCCCCGCTTAGATTCAAACACCAAGCCCATCAGTCTACTGCAACAAGATAGAAAGTGGCGAGCATAATCGTATGTATGAAAACCAATCAAATCAGCATTAAGCAATGCTTTCATGATTTCTTCCCTGACTGGCAAAGTCCTGTAGATTTCTGATGAGGGAAATGGGCTATGGAGGAAGAAGCCAAGCTTGACTCGATTGAAAGCCTTTCTCAAAAATGTAGGGAGAACCATGAGGTGATAGTCATGAACCCATACAAAATCATATTCCGGATTGATCACCTCCAGAACCTTGTCTGCAAATATTTTATTAGCAGAAACATATGCCTGCCAAAGCATCCGGTCAAAGCCATTGCCATGGTCTGGGCAAATAGGCAGCATGTAGTGAAAAAGGGTCCACAAATATTGTTTACAGAATCCATGATAGAATTTCTTTTGAAGGTCAGGAGGAAGGAATGTGGGCACACAATTAAAATCATCCAGCAGTTTCTGGGAAACTTCTTCTTGCTCACTTGCATCTACATCAACCTTCAAAGATCCCACATATACAACATCATTGTTAGATGAGAAACCATCCTTAAGCTGTAAATAAAGTGAATCCTCATCAAAACTAAAGCACCATCTGCCAGATTCTGGATCCTTTTGAGCATGAAGAGGGAGAAAATTTGCCACTAATATTATTTTTTGACGGGTTTTAGGGGAGAGAACATCTAAATCTCCACTACTATCTACATCAGGAATGATTCCAGGAGCAGTCAACACCCGTGGAAGTGGTCTAGGAGTTTGAGGGAAACTCAACATATCCGCAGATGACAATTCCAGCAAACTTATGCGAGAAGTCCTTGACACCATGATTGCCTTTAGGTGTTCATATATCTGTTATTTAAATTTTAAAATGCAGAACAATGAAGGAAAGATGCCCTTCCCGCCAAAAATATCGCAATGGATTAATCCAAATTAAAGAAAACCAAATACCTGCAGGAAGGCAGCAAAAGACCGTTATAACCACCCTATAAAGGACAATGCCCAGCATTGGAACTATGCAATAAAATAAGCTTCCGTAAAAATCCACCATTCAATAATTACAATGGAGCAATAAATCTTTCATTTGTTATCAACTACTGGTTGAAATCTATGTATCAGGATTTTTTTTCCTATTAGAAATGCTATATACTGCTTTCTGTGAATGTTTCTCCACCAGCAAAAGTCATTCAAACAGTCAAACTCACTAAAGAAGAAAATTTCACATGATTCTACTATAAGATGAATAACAATTTTCAAATATGTTCCCTACCGCAATGATTAGAGCTCTAACTCTGGCACATCCCCAACTAGGAACATCAAATGTAAGCGCGCTTAGAATGTATTTTATCAGCTATATATGTAGCTATTAAAAATGCAGGTGCCTCTTAGACAGGGAGCTTATGCCTGCTTCAACCTATGAAGCAATGAAAAAAAAAAAGGTCCCAAACCATAGTGAGGATAGAAGAAAGACATGCCTAGCTGCTATTTACAAGCAAACAAACCCACATCAAACTAAGCAGAAAAGAGAAAAGATAATCAGGATAAATGAAAGAAACCCAAAGGCAGAGCCTTGAATTCTTTCTAAAGTATAGACACCATAGAAAGGCACAATTGATCTTGCCTACAATACCCTCAGATATCAAATTATTTTTTATAAACAATTTCTATTCCATACAAATCTAACACCATTTTCAATTATACAGGAAATATCCTTCGATGCTTAATTGCAGATCAAGGTTGTCAAAAAGAACTATATGATCTTATGCTTTCATATGCTGAAATGACGCAGTTATACAGCCTACCTTGTTTCTTAAGATAACCATTGCATACATGAGGTGCATATGTTAAAATGGGAATAAAGACAGGAAAAATAAAAGACAAAATGTGTAGTTACAGAATGAACATGAATAAGCAGATAAAAAAAATGTCAAGAGGGATACTACAGCCACAGCTTAAATAATATTGAAATCTACAATGATTAAAATTTTCAAGTCCTATCTTAATTTCCATCATATTCTATAGAGAAAAGAGCTGCATTCATGTATCCACAATTAGCAGAAAAAAACAAAGAGCTAAATGTTCTGACATAATTTCAAATATCTGAATGCTCAAAGACCATCTAGAGGTGACTTCTTTGCAGAGACTCATCCAAGAGGTGACTATTCATGTGAACTCAATTTATATCATGCAAGGTTTAACTAACAACAAAGGGAAGAAAATGTAGATAGAGAAACAGATAAAAACATGTATATACAATTATACAGGTAACAAGGGAAGGACTATGTGTCTATGTTTCATTGGTTTATATGAATATAGTCATTGTATATATGAATATAGTCATTGTATATACTTACCAAAAAGTCCTTTATAATAATTCTGACCTACTTGTTAAAACGTATGAATCCAATTACTAAAAGATCAGGACAAATTTTATGAAGCCAGCGGAATGGAAAGGAATATTCTATGAAACAAAATTTATGAAGCTTGTAGAATGGAAAAGAATATTCTTGAATTGATTTTTTTAATATAAAATAAAAAATTAAAGTATATTGTATCAATATACTACTTAATACACATCCCTTTGCTTCCACCAAGACCATTATTAAATCACCTTATCGGATCTTCTAATAATGGAATAGGGATATGTTCAATTTAACAAATCAGATTTGACATAAGTGGTTAATAAATTAGATTTGGATAATGATGAAGTTCTTACTTACATTGATATACATAAGACATTTTTCCTACGGATAGGTTTATTTTTACAGATTTTAGGAGGGCACCATTTGTCTTTAGCTCCTTGAAATTATTATTGATTCATCACTAAATCAGCTTATCTGGTTACTAATAATGGACAAAGCGGAATAATCTTCAATTAATGTAATAAATAATAGCTTCTTGGCCATTCATTGGTTCATCCTTATCTTCAACAGTAATTTAAATTTTTTACTAGAAATAGTATAATAAAACTCAAAAACCATTGCTCTAACCAGATTTAGTATTCCAAATATTCACATGCAATTTGTATATTTGAGCAGAAAAATATTTCATTGATAAAATTATCACGATATTGTTTTTCTTCAAGACTCTATTTTTCTTGACCCTTCATCCTTATCCACTGTGCTAAAGAATAACTCACATGCCCCTTGACCTTTCTTTAAAGACATATCCATCCATACATCCATCCATCCATACATACATACATAAACATACAAAAATTACATCCATAGAACCAAAAGAACAAAAAGAAAGAGAGAGAATTATGTAACCAAACAAGAGCTAGCAGAATTGGCAATATGAAACCATAGAACCAAGAGAAGTTTCAGCAAAAAATTGAAATGCCAACAAGGCAACAATCCCACGTGGAGAGAGAGAGAGAGAGAGAGAGAGAGAGAGAAAGAGATTACCAGAATAGAAACCAAGCTGATCCAACAATAGAGCTTCTAGTTAAGCGGTGTGTAACAGTAAAGATCTATTTTTCTGCAAAGAAAAACCATACCCAACAAAAGAAAAAAATCCAGATAAGCAATGCAAGTTATGTTTGGTTGGCAAGAAACCCAAGAAAAGATAAAAAAGAAAACTCTGCAATCTCACAGAAGAAAACCCAAGTTCTCATCTTTTACATTTCCAAGAGCAAAAAAGCAAAGAAACCAATGTGAACAAACTTACCAGCAGAAAAAAAAAGGAAGTACAGAAACGAAATACTCCATCAGAGAAAAAAAAAAAAAGAGAAGAGAGAAAGAACGTTTAGTGTATGATGTTAGGTTCGAAACTGGTGAGATTTGTGAGGAGCTTTATGGGTTTGAAACTGACTTGAAAAAAAATAAAAATGTGAAAAAATAACACTATTTATATATTTTGTAGGTTCCGTTTGGAATGGTGTTTGTTTGTATATTTGTTAATTTGATAAATTGTTCGTTCAACAAAGGAAGCTCTCAGATTAGATAAAATCGTAGAAAGTCAAAAAAAGAAAGATATATATATGAGTGAGAGAGAGCGAGAGAGAGAGAGAGAAAGAGAGGGAGTGTTACAGTTGGATTGCAACTATGGTTGGTCTTACGTTATAGTCTTGTGGATTTGGTCACCCACAAATACCCTTAACTTTCAACTTTATTAGGTGTGTACCCTTACTCATTTCCTAACTTTTGTTCTTTTTCTTTCTTTTGATAAATGTGTTTTTTTTTATATCATATTTTGGGAAAACTTGGGTGATGGGCTCAATAATTTGTAAGGTAGTATTTATTACACACACGTTTATGCATATAATACACATGCATATAATACACACGGTTTTCAAAAAAAAAATTAGTCGAAGTTGGAACTTGTTTTTGGAATGTGTGTATACTATCTGCATTAAGTGATGTGCACTAGATATTTTTCTAATGTAAAAGACATATTGTAAATCCAAAAGTTTTATATGTTTCATTCTTCAATTATTAATTTATAGGGATTTCAAGGTATCTTATAAACTTTCCTCCAAAAACAACAAAAGGGGTATCTCATAGTTAGGGAGATAAATAGTTTGACTAAAAAGAAACTTGGATACCACGTATAAAAAATGTGTTATTTATATTGCTTTATCCTCTACGACCTCATATAAATCAATAAGTCTTGTTAAGAAAGCAAAATTTGACAACTTTGAGGTGATATATATATATATATATATATTTTTTTTAAGTTGTTGAGATGATATGTTGTGAACTTGTAATCCTAATGTTGTCATTTACAAAAAAAATATTTATCATGTTGAATTAGCACCATTCACATTCATTATCAATCTATTTGTAAGTGTTTTGTGCTAAAAATTGTAGTGATTTCGATGTTTTCCTATGATAAAAGTGCTATTGGTAGGACCTGTTTAAAAATGATATTTAATCAATTATAACTCACTCTAACAAATAGTGAAAGATGTGCTATCACCTTTAATATTTTAATGCCATTTAAAAAAAAAAAAAAAAAACTATAACATTTTAACATGTAGGCCGGTGATAATTTTTTTCTTCAACACTATGTCTTTCTAAATGCTATTTTTTTTAAAAAAAAAAGCAGTTTATCTTTTATTTAAGTGTTACTTTTGATGGCTTCATTTGGAAATCAGGACACTTGTCATCCTTGCAATGCAAAGGGTGTGATGTCCCATTTCTAATTTAAGAAATCGGTTAAATAGGTAATAAAGATAAAGAGTAGGAGTAAAGAAGATCATTCATAGGTCAGTTTTCTATCACTTCAAAAAAATATCATAGGTTATTAAAAGAAAAGGAAGACGCTAACGAATGTTTTTAGGGTATTGGTTAATAATCCATTTAAATTAAATTTTTATAAAAAAATAAATAAATTTTTTGACAGTTTTTTTCATTTTCCATAAAAGTGGTGTCAAAACTTTTCTAAAATGAATTGTTAACCAATGCCCTAAAGACACTCGTTAACATGACCCTTAAAAAAAAACACATACACAAATGAAGAATACTTCAATGGAAAAATGGCAACATGTCATCTGGCTAAGAAGAAGGGGTTAAATATGTAATTCAATATGATTAATAGTCAACCCATGACTAAAAAAATTAGGTTAACCTCAATCCTCCAATAGATTGTTCTGTACCTAAAACCTAATTCTTTAGGTAATTCTTTAGGCAACAAAAGAAAGACTTCATTATCACCATAAAGAATATTATCCTTCAATCCTGTTCTTGCTCTACCAATCTTTTATGTGCTATTATTATTTTGTAGGTAGAAATAATGTTTATTGTCTGTCTCTTGGTTTCTAAAAAAAATAAGTAATGAATGAAAGCTGAAAATCCCGGGTGTACTCTGTCTGTCTGCCTCCGGATAAACATAAACATAAATTGTGTGCCCACAACTATCATTGTGAATCTCCCCTGTTTTTTTTGTGTTTTTCGAATTTCTCAATTTTTCAATTCTTTAAACTATTAAAACAAATATGAGTATAATAAAATAATCAGTAATCAATAGCTTTTTCTTGGAGGGAAAGACTTTTGAGACTAATAAAATTCATGAGTTTGTAATATCAATTGATACGAGTAAATTGAATTAGCTTTGATTTTCTGGTAGTAGGTTGATATTAAAAAGCTGAGTTCCTTTAGTTACTTAATATTTTGTTTCGAATTTTGCTTGTTAAATATAAATAATAATGTGAGTGTAAAGTTTTAATACCACGACAACTATACAAAACGCCAAGAGCCTTGTAAATTGTAACTCAATTCACATTTCATGGTGTTTTTAATTGAAACATTTAGAATTAAAACTCTCTCTTCCCAACTGTCAATTAAAAAAAAAACAACTATACAAATCACACTAATTATAATTATATATATATATGTCATTATATGGTTGAACAAAAAATTCTGCAACATGGGTAATGGCCTTCTACCCTCTACTCTCAACCTTTTTAGCTGCAACTGCAGTGGTTTAGAATGAGAGCAATAAGCAACTCATTATTCCATTTTGTACTCCACTATGCACAGTACGTTACACATTCATTTTCCCCCTTTTATAGTGACCTAAGTTTAAAATGGAAAAATAAAAATAAGACACATGATATGCTTTAGGTTTTTTTTTTTTTTTTGAGAAGGATGATATGCTTTAGTTGGTCCAATATAATTGAAACATTCGAAATGGAACATTTGATTTTTATTCATGAAACCCTAATCCATAGAAGGCTATAATTGATGTTAGCCTTTACAATAAAACATGTATCAGACCCCCACTAAAATAATAAGCCTCGCTCTCGTGTAATAAAATGTACCACGTATAGTAACTGATAATTGATAACGTATAAATAAGTGGGCTACTTGATTTGCTATCTTCACTTATTATAGTCCAACCAATGGCACCTTATGAACACAAAAATTAATATCTATTTGGTGATTAAAAGCTTTCCTCTCGATGCACGATTAGCTCTATTTGCTATAATATGCTCACATGCTATGGAACCCACAGGCTGCGAGAGGCCTAAATACACCGAATACGTAAGATAAATTCTCTCCAATTTGTCAATTTTATCCATTCCATGCTAAAAAATAAAATAATAATTTTTACGTGCATTATAGCTCATTCTCTAGTCAAATATATATTGTTCTTTAATATATGTTTTTAGGACACTTGTTAATTGGACCATCTTAGAATGAATTGATAATAAATTTAGATAACAATCCTATGAATGTACACTAAATAATTGAGTTTATGGCTATTGAGAACCCATATGGATACGGCAAAATAGAATGGAGTGTGAGTTACGTAGAGAATAATAAGGTTAATAAAGGGTCAATATGAGCTGTAACCTAATCATGACCAGCTTGGTGAAATGCAACAAATTAGTAGTTTGACGAAAACGCCTATAATGCAGAGAGAGAGAGAGAGAGAGAGATAATAAAAAGTTAGTGGAAACCACATTTATTTTGGTAGGATAGAAAAAGTGCACGCGGCTGCTCGACCACGCTATTTCATAATCTGTCATCCACTTTGGATAATCCTTACGCATTTACTTACTTCCTTTTTACCTTATTCACGTAACGTTTTCAGTTTTTTTTTTTTTTTTAATACCAAAACTGTCATTATAATTAAAAAATGCTACGTTGATAATATTTTTACAAAAAAATTTAGATAATTGGTTGTTGCTGAATGTTATTAATGGATAAAATATTAATTTTAATGATTAATTCGAATTAAAAACACGTAACATCATGTCACTTAAGATTTGTTATGAAAATATTATAAATGTAACATTTGCTTTTAATTTAATCTTTTTGCGCCGACAAACCAACCCGGTGTAAGTTTGCAACCCATGATTAAGATGGTAAGATTAAAAAAAAAGTAAAAATAAATAATTAAAAAAAAAAAAGGTTTGTCTCTTTCTTTTATTCGTTTTGGATAAGTATAAAGAATAGTGTTGACATCTCTTACCTTATTAAATTGTTATAATTTGTAACTGTTAACTGTTTGCCAGTGACATAATGAGACGTAGAAGTTATTAATTCATTATTTTTTGGCCATTCTCTTGTTCTTTCTCCATCCTAATAGATAAATAATAGTACTACTTAGAGTTCTTTTACGTTATTCTTAAAAAAAAAAAAAAAAAAAAAAAAAAAAAAATCCTTTTACGTTACATACATACATTAGCAATGCAAGGGTCAAAATGTAAAGTATACATGTAAAAGAACCTACCTCATGATTTGTAATCCGACTCATGCAAGTTAATATTATAACCTTATTAATAATTTAAATTTAATTTTAAATTCGTAAAACCTACCCAATGATTTGTAATTCAACTCATGCAAGTTAAATTATGGAATTAAAATTATTAATAAGTTTTTTTTTTTTTTTTTTTTTGCGAAATTCTCTTCCAATTTGAGACATTAAAAACTATTAATATTTATGAAAAATAAAAGTAAGATAATTTTGAAATATCTAGAATGCCGTTCCTTGTAATTGGTAACTTACTATTAATCTATACAAATTTGGTAATAGGCAAAATTTAGATAGTTGGACACCCTAATTAAGGTCAATCATGTAGTGGTATTGGTCAATGTAATAATTTTATCTTTTCTCAATGATAATTAAATTTAAATTTAAGGTAATGTTAACGGATGTTCTTAGGGTAATTGTTAATAAATCATAATAGAAAAGTTTTGACATCACTTTTATGAAAAGAGTCATGCTAATGAGTGCCCTTAGGGTACTCTTTAATAATCCATTTTAGGAAAGATTTAATACTACTTTTATGGGAAATGAAAAAAGCTGTCAAAATATTAATTACTTTTTTTTTTCATTTCCCATAAAAACTTTCTTTAAATGGATTATTAAAGAATGCCCTAAAGACACTCGTTAGCATTTCCCTTATGAAAAATATAAAAATTGTTAATAACATTTATTATTTTATTATTCTCTTAATAAAATATTTCTAAATATAGTTTTCAAACCAATGCACTTTGGACATTGGTTAACATTTCCCTTAATTTATTGCCTAATAGGACAACGTTAATGAATTAATTTAGGAAACTTAAGACACAATGCCTTAAAAACTGTACTTACATTTTATTACTTGTAATAATAATATTTTTCAAAGTCAAACTATTTTTGGGAGAGAGATTCAATTTATAGGCTCCACTTTTGATAATTATTTTTTATCATCCAATTAAGACACCAATTGGTTTTGATGTAAGTAATGAATTAAACTCATTTAACAATATGGGAGAAACATTCCTTTTTTTTTTTTAGTAAACAGTAATACTTATTAGAACACACACGAAAATAGTAATAATAGTGTTTTAAATCGGGTTTATAATACATTACATAACCAGAATATAACTACAAAAATGTCTAACCTTTATAGTTGTAGACTAAGATTATAAATAGTGGATATTAGACACACACGACCAATGTGAGAGAAACATCTCTATTTTTTTGAGTAAATGGTAATACTTATTAGAATATATACAAAAATAGTAATAATAATGTTTTAAACCAGGTTTATAATACATTACATAACCAAAGTACTAACAAAAAATAAGGATATTTCTCCCATATTGGTTGTATGTGTTTAATATCCACTGTTTATAACCCTAGTCTATAACTACAAATGTTAGATCTTTTTGTAGTTGTATTCTGATTATATAATTTATTATAAACCCAGTTTAAAACACTATTATTACTATTTTCGTGCATGTTTTAATAAAAAAAATATATGGCATAAAGAACTCAAATACTTTTTAAAATATATGGCATAAAACGAAACACAATTGAATTAATTATACAAATTTTAAACTAAAAATATCTTTCACCTTCAAAACCCACCTAAAAATTAAAAAGTCTTATACAGGGATAAATAAATTAAAAAAAAAAAATGTTGTTAGGAAGACCATGGCAAAAATGTAATAATGATGAAAAGGAGGTCCCAATGGAATTGTGCAATTCGATGTGGATAAAATCAAAGAGACAAGGATCTTTAAATGCCTTTTCCTTCCTTTACCCTCACAGCTCCTTCCATTTTCCTCATCCTTAAATTTTAATTCCAACATTATTATCTCTTTTCCTTTTCCTTTTCCTTTTGCTTCAACAATCTCGTACGGCCTTTTCAGTTTTTCACGCTTGAGACCAATTCCCCTTTAACTTTGACAACTCAGAACGCACTTGTTTCATTTTTGTTGGATATTTCACACCACGTCAGCATATCATTCAGATATTCTAACTAATATTTTATGAATAAGTCTAGTACCACAACTAGTTTTATAATTTTACCACAATTTTGTCATGAAGCAACTCATGAGTGGTAGAATTATGGACTCACATAGACCTGTCATTTTATTTCCACCTCTTATAACTTGTCATATAGGCAAATTGTAGCAAAAATTGTGAAAATTATTGTGATAATAGACCTACTTATATTATATATATATATATATATGTATACTAATTCTTTAAGTACAAGTTAAAAAAACTACTATTACTACTTATTCTTTCATTACATGTATACTTATTTCAAGAAGAAAGAAAAGACATGTCAAATCATGACATGGAGCAAGAAATTAATAAGTATCAATGCCATTCCATTTACTTAATCTCATTCTATGATATTTGTAATTTTGTATTTATAGATTTTGTTAGTTGATGTTCTAAAAATATTTGTTTAGTAAATATTTAAAAAAAAATTATTAGAAAAGAAAAAAATTTGACATTTTGACTGTTTTTTATATTTTTTATAAAAATGATATCAATTTTTTTTTAAAATTTATCCATTAACAAATATTTGAAAAACACCCGTTAATCGACCTGTTGATATAATATTTAACATTTATAAAATTATATTATTTAGCTATTTTATTCTAAATTTTGAAAAGTTAAATAGTAAAACATTAGATCTATTTTAATTATCTTTTTATATTTTTATAATTTGATTGTAGGGGAATGAGAAATTTAAATTCTAGTAAAAAAAAAGTTATGTTATAAAATTATTTGGAATTATGCAAAATATTGATGTTTTTATGAGAGAACTAAATAACAAAAAGGTTTCAACACTTTTTTCTTTTCTTTTTTTGGATAGTTGAAAGCTTTCAAAAACTTATTTCCGTGGCCGCAATAAAATGGATGAAATAAGTCAAACTTTCACACACAATAATGGTTTTCGAACAACATTTTTCATCAAGATTAATGAAAGACACTTGTCATAATATATTTAAATTCCCTTTTTTATTTAATAAAAACCAATCTCGTGATCTCTATTGGTACTATGTCGGCGTCTTTCAAACATTGACATCATCGACTAATCCATTAAAATCCATTGTCAACAATAAAGAATAGCATGCTTTGAAGAGAGACTAGTGTTGTGTTATTGATTTTTCGTTTCTGACTAGGAATTTTAGGGGCCACTCATCCCGTGGTACATGGCACCCCTACGTGTCGAGAAAAAATAATATTAGCTTCACAATACCCGTAACTTATGGATTCACATATGCCTTTAGAGTATATGCACACGTATAACACGTGTATGCATGCACATAACATGTGTCGAGAAAAAATAATATCAGCTTCACAATATCCGATCCCTAATTTATGGGTTTTACTGATATATATTCTTATGGCATATGTTAATAAATTATTTTAAGAAATTTTTTATGAAAAAAAAGAAAAAACATATTTTTTCATAAAAAGTTTCATAAAATAGATGGTTAATGTAGGTCATATATTAACCGGACCTATAATTTATAATAAAAGCTAATGTGGTGTCTTCCTTTTAAGTGCTGTTATCTAGTGCTCTTACAACAATTGTTAATTGGGAAATGCTAACGGATGTCTTAAAGGTATTGATTTATGAAATATTTTTAGAAATTTTTTATTAAAAAAAAAAACGTAATTGAATTTTTTGACATATTTTTAGATTTTTCATGAAAGTGGTAGCAAAATTTTCATAAAATTATCTATTACGAAATACCTTTAGAACATCCAGTAATAGGACTCTTGTTAATAAACCATTTTAGAAAAAATTTGACACTACTTTCATGATAAATATAAAAATATGTAAAAAAATTAAATATATTTTTTCAATAAAAAGCTTATAACAATATTTCCTAAACTAACATCTTTAGGGCATCTATTAATTTCTCCATTTATTTTTATCTTCTATTGTGGGTTTAAGTTATCTTAATTGTTAAAATCTTTTTTGGTTGATCAAAGTATTTGAAATTCAAATCTTATATATACAAAAAATAAAATAAAATAAAATAAAATTCAACTGATGTCATCACCTAATAATAAATAACAGTTATCATATGGTGGAGATCATAGATTGAAATTTTATCTTATTTATAATAATAACAAAAAAGATTTTTTGTTTGTAAACTAAAAAATAATCATAAATCAATAGTGGAGAAAACCGAGAAAATTATAATGTGAGATTGTTATGACTTTTGTCTTTTGATATGACTTTCATTGAAAGTTGAAACGTGGAATTGTAAATGACGCCTTCACCAAATAAATAAATAATAAAAATTGTAGATGCCATAAAGACTAAAGTGGTTCAACCGTTTATACTTCATAGCAATTGTATTGCTGTCATCCTGAAAGCATCGTATATATCCTAGTATTTTTATGTCATTTTCCATGAAATGTGGGATTTTGTTAGATAATACTAAATAATTAGGACATTCTTAAAATTTAGAAGTATCACGGACAAAAATGAAGATATTAAATAGCACTCACAAATTTCTAACATCTTTGAATAATGAGATGTGGTAAGGGTTGAACACTGGACACTGATCCAATTCAAGTCCTTTGGGTTCACTAGCGGAGGATGTGAAACTTTATTCGAATCATTTTCAAAGTATGTTGTATTCTCAAGTAAAGAGAAATGGCAATAATGTCGCTTATAATCTGGCGAAACATGCTATATGCATACCAGATTTTCAAGTTTGGATGGAAGATGTTCCACCTCATATTGTTTCGTTTTTGTATTCAGATGTAACTCATTTACATTAATAAAAATACTTGAATTCTTTCTCAAAAAAAAAAAGTCCATAACAGGGATACATTATTTTTAATTTTTTCTATAATTATTGATATGGTCTGCTATGGTTAGAACAACACTCACTACACTTGTGTTCACCATTAACACAATTTTATTTAGGCAAATCACAACAAGCCACTTTGCAATTGTGAAAAAAAGTGAAATTTTTTTTGGCCTTAGACTTATTGATAGATTTATTTAAACATAATAAAAATAATTATAAAAAATGGATGAGGATCCTCTAGATTTATTAAGCTAACTCAATATTATCCATCAATTTTAAAACAAGAGGATTGGATTTTATTAAATTATCAAAGTTTCAAATAGATACCAAAATATTGGTGTGGAGGCCTTTTTTGTTGTGTTGGGCTGGGCTGCCCCTTTGTGATAGTAGGCCCAAGTGTTTTGGGTTGCGGGAGTTGAGACCAGTCAAACTGGAACTCACTTTGGCTAGCTTGTGCACAAACTGTGCCTCGTCTGCCAAGAGTGTGCTTGCGACAGGCTTTCAGAGGAGCTTGTTGCAGGCAAATACAATGAATAAAACAGAGTATTCTGGAATGACCAGATAGCTTTTTAATAGAAAATGACCAAATAATTCATAATCACAGTGATATTAACGACTTTTACAAATAAAGTAAGAGGGGCAAATGGTAATAGGAGTTAATCAAAAGATAAAAAAGTTAAGTTTAGTTCGCAGGAGCAAAACCAAAGAGGATAGAACGCCTCTTCTCAACACAATCAATCTCCCAAGTAAATCCTGTCGTAAAAATTAATCGTTTTGAGAGAAACAGACCTGAATGGTTAATGCCCAGAGGAATTCCTTCTGCTTTTGGCAGAGAGCAAGAATTTTGAGAGGGAAAGAGAGGAGAAACCTATCGGTGCATGCCGCCTAACTCTCACTTTTTCAATTTTCTCTCTTTTATCTTTTCTTTCTTTCCTTTCCTTTTGTTCCTTTTTCACTCGTAGTCTTTCCTTAGTAGTTTTTTTTTTACCACCGTGATTTTGGTGTTGTATTTCCTTTTCCTCCTTGTGTATGTATGAAGAGTGTTGTCCACTATACACGGCAAAGGCCTCCTTTTATAGTGCCTGCCGCGATCGGATTTTACTATTCTACCCCTTAACCACCTTTGTCTGGTTTGGGTGTACTTGCCGACTATCACTGTTCCGTCTGCGAGTCATTCCTTATTACTAAACAAAAACAACTATTTTGTTTGTTAGTCTGCCGTGGCACCTTTTCCTGCCGCGATGCTCTTTCTTTATCCCTCATGGCATACCCCTAGTGGTTCCAACTCAGCCTTGCCTCTTTTGGGAAGTATGTCATCCTAGTAGGACGTATCCCCCAAAAGAGCTTGAGCAGAAACCCTAAAACAGGTTTTTCCCTCTCCCCACCACTAAACCATGCCCTCTTACTTCTGACCCATGACCTCACCATGTCTCGTATTGGTTGGGTACAGGCTGGTGGTGCCTGGGTCTTGCGCATGCCTTCTATCTGTATGTGTCTAAAGTCTGTTTACTGCTCATGCATTCACCGCGGACTGGAGACTTTGCCTGCATAGCCTGCCATCTGTTCCTGGCTTTTTTATGAGCTGTTGCTTTGATTTCCCGCTTCCTTAGGGTATGGGCTTTACTTGGTACTGGGTTTCGCATTTCTTTCAGTCCACTTCTTAATTACCCTTACTTCCTACCATATTACTCGTCATTCTTGCCGTGATGACTTACTCATGTTGGGCCTCTTTTAGGCCTACCGTCTCATTCTTTCCCCCAGTGGCTTAATGTGGCCACTGGTGTTCTTTCTTATGGGCTCCAGTGTCCCTTTTGTTTTCCTTTGGGACTTTCTGGCCTATTTACTTTCTTTGGACTTCCTTCACCAGTTTACTAACTCTGCATTCCCATGGGCTTTTACTAACTTCATTAGGCTTTCCCGGCCTAATTTCCTTATTCTTATCCTTGAAGCTCATGGACTTGCTATTAACCCCTTACTTTCTTTGTTTACATTGTTTTGGACTTGCTGCAGCCCATTCTCACTTTTCTATACCATATACTACTCGTGGGTGCCATTTTTCTTTTTCTGGGCCTTTTAGGCCCATTTGTTTATATTATAGACTTGTGATCCATTATTCATGCCGTTTGGGTTTAATGGCTTTACTCTATGCTTGCCATGTTTCTGCTGCCCGTATTATTGGGTTGGGCTTCCTTCTTTCTATTTGGATTCCAAAAATTGACCCTAAACAAGTGGTAGTCAATTTTTTTTAATATATCTATGTTGATGACATGGTCAAATATAAGGAAAATAGTCACAAACTATTTTACGATTTTTTTTTTTTTTTTTTTACAAACTACTAATGTGATGGATGGTTCTTGGTAAGTAAAAATGTGATGTTAGTAATGAGTCTATGTGAGAACCAATAAGAATTTGCAATATCAACAATTTGTAAAAATATTGTAAGATAATTTGTGTCTGTAGCATTACTCAAAATATAATCCATCATGAAATGAATGGGTAGGATTATAAGACTTCTATGTTGGAGTTATCCTATCATTCTAGAAGATCTTGATATTTATTTAAAAAAAAGATGCTTGAGATTAATTTCTTAATAACTCATATACCTATTATAATGGGAACTTTACTTTTAACACGTTATAAGTTATATGAGTTAGTAGGGCATGTGAAAGGACACAACTTTGCATTTAGATTCACAGCATATATCAAATGTATTAACGCTTGGAAGTTTATAATTAGTTCATTTAATTTTAATATAAACAAGAACATCACTAAACTTGATTACTTATTCAAATTACATATTTCATATGTGTATAATGTTTTATATATATATATATATATACACGCGCACATATATATTCAAATCAGGACTCTTGATTGGTAGTTAAATAATAACTAATTGTTACTGTGGAAGCAAGAAATTAGTTTGGGCTTAACTACTTACTTATGATCACAATTAATTTATACTATGGGCTTAATACATTCTGCAATGGGAAATTTGAATAAGAACTAGATAACTCTCTACTTTATAAATTTGTGTCTAAAACTTTATTCATACAATTTTATTGAGGTTATGATGGACAAAGACTTTTGGGGTCTTATTTTTATTTTTTATTTTTTATTTTTTATTCTTATAAGTTATCTGTTGCATTAAATGCAGCTGTGTTAGGTTGGTTGCTGTGGATTCATCAAGATGATCTGGAAGACATCCTCGGATATTTTGTGCATGCCTTAGATGTATGTTAGCAAAAAAAAAACATGTGTCATTAGAGAAATTAAAACTAATTTTTTTGCAACTGTAGTAAATTGGTATAAATTCCAATTGATTGTAGCAAGTTGTTAAAAATAAAATACAATATTTTATTAAGATAATCTCTCGACCTTCAATTAAGAAAACTCAAATTCTCTCTCTTCCTTTATTATTTTAATGAGTTGTTTATATTATTTTAAATGAAGTGGTAAAAAAATAAAACATATAATGTTGGGTATTTTGTAAAGTGAGGTGGTAAAATAAATAAATTAGCTTTTTAAAGTGCTAAAAGCTAAATTTTTTAGTACCACTAGTGTGAATGTTCTAACTTAAAATAAAAAATAAAAATCCTGGCTAGCCTATTATTTAAAAAAAAAAACATTACTTCGTTTTTTTTTTTTTTTGGGTAAATGATTGCATTTTAATGTATTAAGAAATAATGATTTTATGTATTTATAATTTGTTAATACTATATGGATGTCTATTTGAATTTTTTTTTTCTTATACTCTGAGCTTGAAATCCTGGGTCCATTCATTTGGTAGCTTGGAACACGGATTGGCATGGGTAGTGTAATCAATAGGCCTTCATCTCGGGTGACTAGTGGTTTACTCAAGCTTGGACTACAGGTGACGGGTCCTGTTAGGTCGAATTCCAAGATTCAGGATCTTGGAGAAATTATACAGTCCTTTAATGGACCACGTCACTTATCCACCATTCCACTAAAAGACTCTCATTTGTTTAAAATTGTTGAGTCAATAATCAGTTTTTATTTAAAAAAAAAAAAATTAACTGACAAATTTTAAACAAGTGGGAGTCTCTTAGAGGAATGGTAGACCACGTCATTTATACACCATGAGGATGTTATAATTTTTCGGGATCTTGAGGGTGTTTTTGACAACCTTTTGTTTTACCTTTAATTCATGCTCTAGGGTATGTGCCTCCTTAGTGGGGCCCCACAGGGACAAAATTATGTTTAGACTAGGGGGGCCATGCCCCCCCCCCCCCCCAACTTTTTAAAAAATTTTACTTTTGTATGCATACAAATAAAATTTTAAAATATAATCCCAAAATTTATATACGTGGCCCCCCTCTCCAAAAAAATTTACAAATTAACCCAAATAGAAAAAATATCTAACCTACCCTTTTGCCCAGTTGTCCCAAAAATAACCCAAAAAAAAAAAAAAACTTTAGACAAACCAAAAAAACCAATCAAACAAATCACAAATCTTTTAAAAAAAAAAAAAAAAAAAAAGAAAAAAGAAAAAGAATACCCTTAAGGCAATATAGCAAATCAGACTCTTCCTTCTCTAATTTGATGGTGTATTAGTGTGTGAACTTGTGGCTATCGTTTTCATCGAGAAAAATAAAATAAAACAATTGTGTTGTGTTGTGTGAATGGTGAACTTGTGAATGCCAAATAGGTAGAGGGGGTTGTGGCACGTGTTTGCTATAGTGCTAGATGGAGATATGTGTCAAATTTTGGTTCAAAAGAAGTAACTAATGATAAAAGCTGTACTCATCCAAAAAAAAAGAAAAGAAAAGAAGTGTAAGGTATGTCAAAATAACACATAAAGAGTACTCACCTACTATTTATTTAATTAATTTTGAGATACTTTATTATTTCCCTATCTTATAAATCTATTGTTTTGAAAATTAGTTCTAAACAAAAACCAAATAAACATTTATTTTTACATTGGATTAAATCTCATGACTTTACAAGTCAATAAATTGTTTGAATGTGTATGTAGATGCAAAATAAATCCTTATAATTTATATGATTTCTTATATGATTTATAGATAATGGAAAAATCAACTATAATATTTGATTTTTTGAAAGAAAATACAAATAAATTCGAAGTCATTACTGATATACTATTTCTTGAAAATCATCGAACAACATTTTGAAGAAGCACTATTGATGAAATAAGTATTAGTTCATTGCAACTGATTATATATTTTTGTCCACAAATACGTGTTTAAGATGTTGATAGACGATACAAAATTCAATGAACTTATAGTAAGCTTCCTGCCCCACCCTCCTAAACTGTGAATCCTAGTTCTATCCCTAGGGCCCCATATTTCGAAATGATAAGTTATGAACCTGTTATAAGGCCTAATGCTTACTTGGATTTTATGTGCCACTTCCCTACCGTTATATTTGAGCTCAAAACATTATCTTGATAGATACAATAAGCATTCGATTTATGAGGTTCATCACTTCATAATTATTATTATTATTTATTATCTAATTAAAGTATTAATTGGTTTATAATATATCAAGATTGAAAATCAAATTTCTTATTTTACAATAAATAATTTTATTAGTTAAGCTAAATATTCCCTCAACTCAATCCGTTTTCCGATAGAGTCAAGATTTTTTTTATTTTGAACAAGATAGAGGATAGATTTAGTTTTGGATTTAGCTTGACTTAAATAATAAATAAAGTAATGTAAAACATCCACGAAATGAGTCATGTGGACAAGGAAGTCCAGGTCACGGAACACACTGTATAAAAAAGGATTGGTTAGGTGGGAACCACGTAGAGATTGGGATGGCAAAATACAAAGGAATATTTATTATTCCTCTAGTTTTCTTTCTTTCTATCTATCTATCTATCTTATTACATGCAAACTACATGGGACCCGCGTTATCCGGTATCCATGTTTCACGCCAGGGTGTCGTAGGGGCTCCTGCTTGCGTGTGGAGAGGGAGCGCGGGTCTTCGGTCCTTATCCACCAAAAAAGTGAAGAAAAATATTACACTATTTGGGTGAGTAAAGTGGGTCCCATAAATTGATGGAATGTTCCACCGCTCTTATCCTAAAAACTCATTGACGTTGCTTGCTTATGCATACTATTCTCACTTTGGTGACGTAATAATGACCTTAGTCATTACTTACTAATTCTAATCCTACAACTATGGGTTACTTGGGTAGGTAGGGGCTAGGGAATTAGGGGTCATAGGTCTGGGACCATGTTCGAGAAAGTATAGCCAGTTCGGATGTATATTTTCTTCCGTTCATAACTGAGTTGAGAGTGAGAGGAAACATACATCCAAAGCATAATGTATTTTCTCGCAATATTATTAGTCTTCGACTGGCTTTAAGTTGGGCTGGTGTGCCAAAGTCCAAGTTGATATAAAACTATCAAAAATTTTAAGGACACATAAATTGCTATAATTTGTGTCACAACTATTTACGTAGCAAATTGTGATCGATAAAGAAAAAATAGTGAGTTCATATGAAAATGATAGACAGTCAGTTACAGTCTAACACGTATGATAGTTATGCAAAAATTATGACATTTTATCTAGTAATGGAATTATTCTAAAACTATTGATGATTGTTGGACATAGTAAAATGTAGTTAGGACTATTTAGGATTACTTTAATTAAATGGGAAATGATAATGAATGCTTTAAGGGTATGGTTTATGAACTTCTTTTAGAAATATTTTTATGGGAAAATGATAAAGAAGTTAATTTTGATGACAGTTTTTTATATTTTCTATAAAAGTGACGTCAAAATTTTTCTACTATGGTTTATTAACAATTACTCTAAAGGCACTTGTTAACATAATTTGTTTACATGACCCTGATTAAATTAAAAGATATAACTTTATTGAATTTAATTGTTTGAAAAAAATAATAATGCTTGTGTTTTATTGGGCAATGCAATTATGCAGTTGAATTTAATTGGAGAACTTAATAGTTCACAGCTAAAGAATTGAACAATACAAAATTAGGAACTCCAGTAAGTCATATGTGTCAATTTTATTAACAAGTTTAATGATTAAAAAAGTCCATATTGGTTAAGTTGTCATGTTAATCATTTTGATTGCATGTGAAGATGGAGGAGAGATTTGAAACTTGAACGTCTCCATTGGAAACATTAGAAGGTGCTCGCCATTTGAGTTGTGAGGCTTTTGAAAAATGATTTTAGTACTAGTTGCGTATTACTAACCTCAACAAATTGTATATCTCCAGCGTTGCTTGAAATTTATACATGCAGGTCATTTATTCATTAGGGATGTTATTGTGGTGTATGATATAACTCTTCATTTTTGAATTCTAATTAGCTCAATTAGTAAAAAATTTTATCGAGTCTTAACCTAATGATAAAGAATAGAGTAGAAACCATATGCTAAAATTTTATCTTATTAAAAAAAAAAAAAAACACTTTCTTACTTTGCTGAATTAAAAAAAGATAAAGAAAAAGATTGAGAGACAAAAATAATCCAAAGGTCCAAACCCAAGAAGGCAGATCAAGAGGTGGACAAGGACAACTCCTTTTCCATTAATTAAGCAATCTAATTAGGCCCAAACCCAAAATAAAATATACCAACTTTGGAACTTCCAACTTCAAGACAGTGTTTATCAAAAAACCAAACAAACAAAAACCTCTTTAAACTAGCCTAAGTTTCCAGCTAGAACTCTCTCTCTCTCTCTCTGAAGTTTCAAACTTTCAACACAGTTCAGATTTGGCAGTGGCTGACGAGCCAAGCCATGCCAGGCCCAGGTCCGCACATGATGTACGCCATGGGTTCGGGCCTGGCCATGTCGTCTCTCACCAATGGCCGCTTCAGCCCGCACCACACTCTCACCTACACAGTCAACGCTTTCTTTGGCCCTGACATCGGCTCCTTCTCCGAGTGGCTCAGCTCCACCATTGGCTTCGGCCACACCTTTGCCTCAGCGCTAGCCGATGCTATCCACCACCCCTTTTACTATATCCTTATTCTTGGCCTCCCTCTCTGCTTTCTCTACTCTTGGGTCTCCAGGGTTTTGATCCAAAAGGGTGTTCTTGATTCTGTCTCTGGGGTGAGTTACTGAGTTTCTGAGCTTCGAAGTTTTTTTTTTTCCTTGTTTGGTTGCTGGGAAAGTGTGGGAAAAGGAAGGAAATTGAGTTTTGAATTCTGGGTTTTTCTTTGTTCACTTATTGAAAGCCATAACAGTACAAGGGTGAGTAAAGTTCTTTGCTTTTTGTTTATAAATCAGTAGCCAAATTATTGGTTTTGGGTGAAAATGTTATGATTTGGGTCGTTTTGCTATTCATATAGTAAGTTATCAATGATTACATAACTATATCATTTGGTTGAATGGGTGTGTGGAAAATCTGAGTTGGACTTTGAATTGAATAAATGGGATGTGTTATGGTGGTTTCTAATTCTAAGTTGTGAAATTTGGGTTTTAATGGTTCAAGTTGATTGATTTTTTAGAGAATCACGTTGGGATTGCAAAGCTAGACTATCAATGTGGATGATAGTACAACGCAGGCAAACAAATAGGTGTTAGTTTTTTGAATCTTATGTGTTTTATATGGACTATTGTTTATGGAAATATAAGAACTCAGATTATTGTATTGGTCTAATTCAATTTTGCATGCTTCTCAGTAAACTGTTGTTAAGCAATTGCATTTTTTTCATAGATAATGTGGGTTTCATACGTGCACTTAGCTGCATTAATTTGAAATAGTTGCACTGCACTAAGTAATTTGCCTCCTAGTTCTAGGTAATAAAAGTGTTGAGTAATTAGTTTTGTAAGTCATGCTGCTGCTAAATGTAGTAATATAGTCTTGTTGGGTTTTATACTGCAGGTACCACTTACTAGGAAGCAATGCTTATTGTTGATCTCTGCTGGTTCTTTAACACACTTTTTCCTTGATCACTTGTTTGAGGTATGTAGGAGCTAATATGCTATGTTGCTGACCGTAATTATTGTTTTTTTTTTCTTTCCATTTTTCTTACTTTAGTGAAAGCAAATATGATGGACTTGTTTTGGGCCAACTATCAAGTTTTGTATGATGGGTGCAAGTTAGAAGAAGTTAATTAAGAAAAAATTAATCCAAGAAAAAGAAAGTATTGGATAATCACTTGTTTTCATGTTAAATATTGATCATTCAACCTTTATTTCCAAATAGGCTATTTATGGTTTTTTAGAGAGAAGGTGAGAGCAGTCCACGCGGTATATATGGTGAAAAAATGGTATGGTGCCTGAAGAGATAATATGAAAGTGTTTTTTTTGATAAGTAACATGGCAGTGTTATAAGTTACAGTTAGTTTGTTGGCATATTGAAGGTTATTTTATTTTTAGATGGAACTTCAGTTTGGACGAGATCAATTGCATAATAGAGAAAGTAATTTACCTTTAAAAAAATGCATGATGACATAACTTATTTAATTAGCATATGCAAATTAAATTTAATGGTATATGCTATTTGGTATCATTTTAATTCTGATATGAATGGGCCATATCTAGGGGTGATGGAGTGAGCATCATATAAAAAATATGGTGAGATACTTTTAAGACTTCTCACGTGGATGGTAAATATAGTAAATTGGATGGTAAGATTGTGATTGTAGTTTAATGGTGGCTAGATAATAGTAAGCTTTGCTTTTCTTGTCTCAGTTTCTGGTAGAGATAGAGATTGAAGTAGCAGTTCTACAATGTTAAAGCAGGGTGGAGAGATGTTTTTACCTTTTGGATTGTCATATGTGGCCATGAGGATCAGCCATGCTTGATGGCATGAATAGGAAAGCAATTCACCAACATATTTGGGAAACAAGTCTAAGGATGTTCATTGGAGGAATGGCATGATGGAATTGGATAAGATTGTTATTAGTTGCACCCCTGAGAAGTCAGAATCAGCATGAGCGGGGAATGATATGGTTGGAAATTCAATAAATTGGTTGAGTTCATTCTGCTTAGGTTCAAGTTGAGCTGCTGCTAGGGAAAGGAGACATGTGGGGCTATGTAGGCTGAGGTAAGTGGAAAGTCTGATGATTTATGATTTAGAAAAAATTCCTCAATATAGAGTCATGTTGAAATATAATTATGTAAACTGAATTCGATTTGTTGGGGTGATCGGCTAGCATGTTGTGCTTGCTTGAGTTGGATTTGCTGAAGTTATTTCGAGGGGGTTGATGCATACTAAATATCTAATACAAACTTTAGCAGATAGTTTGTTTCCTTGAGCCTTAAAACTCAACAAAGTGGTAGACCAACAAATTTTGTTTCATTCTTAAAGGTCCCAATCCATGCAATTTCATAATGACCTGTATAACACAAGCAAAATCTTTATAGAAGTCTCATATCGAAAGAGAAACTTCTACATTCATTGGTGGTATGATGGCTAGTAAAACAGTTAGGGCTATCCAAGCAAATTCATGGCTTTTGTCCTAAAAGAATTTCTTATTCCTTTTATTATTTTGAAAAGGAAGAACCATGTTTGTTTTCTTTTTTGCTATTTGGATGGCACAATTTTATTCATAGTTCAAAATCGTTGTAGTTCAAATTGATGGACCATATATTATGTTGTAAATGTTCAGGAAAATGGACATTCAAAAATGTATACTTGGATATTGAGCACTGGTTGGTGGGAGACCCAAGCATCTGTCAACCCAGATGCTGTTGTTGTAGTTGGCTTCTTATGCATTTGCTTAATTGGTGGCTTTATTTACATCAACAGGTGATTTTATTTTTGTCTTTTGTTTGGATTTAAAAAATTATTGAAGTTACGGGTATGGTTCTTGGCATAATCATATTGCTGATTCTTTCTGGCGTGCAGAGTGAAGTCCGTAAAATCCACTAGAAATCAATCAAATCAATCAATGAAGCTTATACTGATCATAGCAAGCCTGTATTGTTTATGGTGCGCAAGCCAAATATACTTGGCAAATCCTCGACGGCCAGCTGTTGGTGAAGAGGCTGATCTTGGAGTTCTTGTGTTTTTAGCCACGTATTTTTTTCTCCCTCACTGTTTGTGTATTATGTCTATGTACCCAAAAGATCTTAATTCTGAGCTGATTCCCCTTTAATAATAGTGATAAATGAACAGCACACTTCTGCCAACCTTATGTAGTTGAACAAATTCTTCGAGCAAAGATTCACGTTCTGCAATTTGTCATGAATCCTTCAGTTTTCAGAATTTCTATTCATTAATTTGTACTCTTCACTGTGTATCAAGTTATTGTTTTTTTTTGAAAGATCATGAAATTTTTGTAAATTCAAAGCAGTATATACTTGGATTATAACTTATAAGCCATTCTTATAAAGCTTGGTTATTTCCGTATTTATGGGAACATCTTTTATTAATTACAAGTCACCAAATCTAAAAGCAAACAATATAAGTAATAAAATAAGAGAATGAAATGGAAACCCAGGAGGTTGGCTGAGTTGGTTGGGCTCTCAGTCTCAAGGTGCTTGTACTGGGCTCGATTGGGTATGCTCTCCAGTTTGAGTTCTACTACCTGCACTTCGCTTTACCCCTTCGTGAGCTCACCCAGTGCGAATAGTAAGACGGAATATTTTGATACCGGTTGATACCAAGATGTACTGTATTATGTTTACCGCTAATTTTATATATACAAATATAAATATATATATATATGTATGTATATATAGAAAAATTTATTTATTTGTATATTCACTAGTCAAAAGTTATATCATTTATTAAAAACATTTAAAATTAAAAGGTTTTTTATTTTTATTTATATATATATATATATTTTTAATATGCTAATTTCTAACTAAAATGTCAATCAATTTATTGATAATAGTTTTTATTTTTATTTTTTATATAAGATAGAAATTCTACTCTAACCTAATCTGTGTGTATATGTGTGTGAAGTCTCCTCCTGGACACTTGAATTTCGGCCCTTTCCCTCCACACTTCATAAGTACTTATACTTGTGGAGTGACCATCGCACCAATAGTTTGTTAAAATGATAATTGATAACAGTAGACAATTGATGTTCATGTACTTAAAATGATGCTCTAGTAAAAAAAAAAAAAAAAAAAAAAAACCTGAGGCTTGTTCTGTGTATTTATAATGCCATAGTGGTATTCTAAATAATAATAATAACAATAAAGAATAGGAAGAATAGTTCTGTTAAGCGGTGCTTTTGTTTTCTCGTTTTTACCTCCATCTCTACTGCCACACTCACCATCGTCAATATGCTGCTGCTGTCATAGTGGTATTCAATAACATGGCAGTGGCAATAGAAACTATAATTACTATTTGTACTCAAAGTGAAGGGAACAAAAGTCAAATAGTTGTATTCATAAATATCAGCCGGAAAACATTAACGTCGGCTTGAGAGATTAGTTGAGTACATAAATTCTTTGTAGGTAAAATAAGAGCAGTTGTGTTACAGCCAAGGAATTATAACAAAGAAGACTTTGCAAGTTGTGCAATACCCGAAATATATAGGCAGTCTTTGTACAAAATAAAGCTACCACATTGACAATAATGTGAAGAAGAAACCTCAATGAGCGGCCGATTTCGATTGTGAACGGCTTATTCGAAATTTTGTTGAAAGTGGATTAAAGTATATTTGTAATTTAAAAAAAGTTAAAAAAGAGAAGTTGTCATATTAATAGTGTATAAAAATATTGGTAAGTAAAAAAGTAATGCAAGTTTAGTTAGGTTTAGCACCATAAACATGTGGAGGAAGATCTTCTATCCACACCATTAAATCATTAATATGTCTCGCATGTTTAATTAGATTATAAGTTATAGAATTTTCCAATCGATGATATGTGAGAAAATAACATCGCTAAAGGTATCTGTAAAGGACTTTGTCAAAGTGAGCAAATGTTTAGAAGGCTAAAGATTCATCCTCACTTCTCAAGGCTTTGATGAATTCGATAGATTTGTTGAGGCAATTGGCATCAATGTTTAATTGAAAATGCTACAGCTACAAACAAATTTTTTTTTTTTTACCAAATAGTTGATATTGTGAGTGATTATTAGTAAGTAAAAAAAAATGATATAAGTAATGAGCTCAAATGAATCAATAAAAATTTGTCACATCAACATTGTGTAAAAATATTGTTAAAATTTTTGTGTTTATAGCATTACTCATGCTTAATTTATGTTAATCATTTAACTTATTTAGAAAAATGCTAGTGGTTGGCCATAAAAGCCGATAAAAATTTGGTCACAGCAATAACTTATAAAAAACATTTGTTAGGTTTAGCCCAAAATTTTAATTTATTTTACTTGCTCTTTCTCTTCTATAAATAGATCACATTGTCACTTTAGAAATGCACCAGTACTCACCCTTCTTCCTCAACTTCCTCTTTTCTCTCTTTTATTTTTTTTTTCTCTCATTTCTTGTTCCCTTCCCCAACCCTCACCTTCTCCTCCAGTGAGGTCCTCAGCCAAAGCATTATTCTCTGTGCTTCACAGCCTATTCTTCATGGCCATACCTCTCTCTCTAGTCCTTGCTCAGAACACTCAAGGAGGATATAGAAAATGATGTCCTTGCCTTTGCGGTATTGGTGTTGCTGCTTTCGTTCAACACTAAAGAGGTGTTTTTTTTTTTTTAACACCTTTTTTTTTTTTCAAAGCTAGTTTTTGTTATTTCTTACCATTTTTTGGTTATTTTTGAGATTGTCCAGTTTTTGGCCAATCACAATCACTTCGGTTTAAAATTCCCTCTCAACTTCCCTCACATATTGTCTAGCTTCTTGACAGCAACATATTTGTTATGACTTCATGCTAATACCCCTTTATTGTGAACAAAAAAAAAATTTTACCCAGTACTTTTTTTTGATAGGATTTATCTAGTACTTGAATTCTTAAAAGTAAAGTACCATATAAAAAGAAAAAAAAAAGATAAAGATAAATCACTCCACAGTTCCACACTCTAAATAATAATTTGTTATCTTAAATATTTATAATCCACTTAATAATATAAAATTTAGAAAAGAAAAAAAAAGGGAAATTTTTTTTTTTTACTCAGTATTTGATTTCTTGAAAGTAAAGTACCATACAAAAAGAAAAAGAAAAAAATAGATAAAGATAAATCACTTCACAATCCAAACTCTAAATACTAATTGTAGGCGAGAAAGCCCAACGCCACGTATTGGGCCTGGGGCCTGTTTTGAATATCATCTTTTGTCCGAAGAGGCAAGAGGGATCAGCACAGCCCATTTGGTGATTATGCACTTGAGGAAGGAGGAATGGTGCGTCCGAAGACAACATGGTTGGTCCGAAGAGGTTACACTCATCGGATCGCTGGGGAACTTGGAAGTAAATATACTGAAAAACCACAACAACCTTTCTAGCAGATTCCACGATAAAGAATGAGCTCTGGGCACGCCTGAGGGTGAGAAGGACATAAAATATCTTAAAGGACAGACTAAAGCAAACTTCTGATGTGACTAGTACTCAAGTGGACGCTTAGATGAAGAACAAGTGGACAACGAAGATGAGGAGGAAGGAGTATATATAAAGGGAATAGGCCTCACAGAAAAGGGAGGGAGAAAAATTGTATTAATTTAAGTCTGTAAACTTTTAACCTCTTCGGATTCAAAAGGGTTCCTACTGAATGCTAGTCTGAGCACCATTTTGTTCCTTGTTTCTGTCTGAATCGTTGCTAAATCCATTTCCAGCCCAGTTGTTCAACCCACTCTCTACAAAATTTATTGTTAAGGGTTTCATTGGGCTGAATCTACAAAGTCCATACTTGGCCCATCAAAAATTGACCCTACACTAATAAATATCTTAAATATTTATTATCCACTTAATAATATAAAATTTACAAAAAATAAAAATAAAATTAAACTAGTACTTTATTTCTTGAAACTAAAGTATCATACAAAAAGAAAAAGAAAAAGAAAAAGAAAAGATAAAGATAAATCACTCCACAGTCTACAGTCCACACTCTAAATACTAATTACTATTTTAAATATTTATAATCCACTTAATAATATAAAATTTACAAAAGAAAAAAAAAAGTGAAAAAAACAATTTACCCTGTATTTGATTTCTTAAAGTAAAGTATCATACAAAAAGAAAAAGAAAAAGATAAAGATAAATCATTTTTCAGTCCACACTCTAAATACTAATTACTATCTTAAATATTTATAATCCACTTAATAATATAAAATTTACAAAAGAAAAAAAAAGTGAAAAAAAGTTTACCCAGTACTTTATTTCTTGAAAGTAAAGTATCATACAAAAAGAAAAAGAAAAAAATAGAAAAATCACTTTGAGGTCCACGGTCCACACTCTAAAAACTAATTACTATCTTAAATATTTATAATCCACTTAATAATATAAAATTTTCAAAAGAAAAAATATTAAAAAAAAAATTTACCTAGTACTTGATTTCTTGAAAATAAAATACCATACAAAAAGAAAAAGAAAACAAAAAGATAAAGATAAATCACTCAATGGTCCACACTCTAAAAAATAATTACTATCTTAAATATTTATAATCCACTTAATAATATAAAATTTACAAAAGAAAAAAAAAAAGTGAAAAAAAGTTTACCCAGTATTTTATTTCTTGAAAGTAAAGTATCATACAAAAAGAAAAAGAAAAATCACTTCGAGGTCCACGGTCCACACTCTAAAAACTAATTACTATCTTAAATATTTATAATCCACTTAATAATATAAAATTTTCAAAAGAAAAAATATTGAAAAAAAAAAATTTACCAAGTACTTAATTTCTTGAAAATAAAATACCATACAAAAAGATAAAGATAAATCACTCAATGGTCCACACTCTAAAAAATAATTACTATCTTAAATATTTATAATCCACTTAATAATATAAAATTTACAAAAGAAAAAAAAAAGTGAAAAAAAATTTACCTAGTATTTGATTTCTTAAAAATAAAGTATCATACAAAAAGAAAAAGAAAAAAGAAGAAGATAAAGATAAATCATTCCACAGTTACACTCTAAATACTAATAACTATCTTAAATATTTATAATCCACTTAATAATATAAAATTTACAAAAGAAAAAAAGTGAAAAAAAAAAATTTACCTAATTTTTGATTTCTTGAAAGTAAAGTACCATACAAAAAAAAAAAAAAAAAAAAGATAAGATAAATCATTCCATAGTCCACACTCTAAATACTAATAACTATCTTAAATATTTATAATCCACTTAATAATATAAAATTTACAAAAGAAAAAAAAAAATTCCAATACTTTATTTCTTGAAAGTAAAGTACCATACAAAAAGAAAAAGAAAACGAAAAAAAAAAAAGGATTAAAGAAAAATTACTCCTTAGTCCACACTTTAAATACTAATTACTGTCTTAGATATTTATAATCCGCTTAATAATATAAAATTCACAAAAGAAAAAAAAATGAAAAAAAAATTATCCAGTACTTGATTTTTTAAAAGTAAAGTACCATACAAAAAGAAAAAAAAAAAGATAAAAATAAATCACTCTTTAGTCCACACTCCAAATACTAATTACTATCTTAAATATTTATAATCCATTTAATAATATAAAATTTACAAAAGAAAAAAAAATGAAAATAAGTTTACTCAGTACTTTATTTCTTGAAAATAAAGTACCATACAAAAAGAAAAAGAAACAAAAAGATAAATCACATTGAGATCCACAGTCCACACTCTAAAAACTAATTACTATCTTAAATATTTATAATCCACTTAATAATATAAACTTTTCAAAAGAAAAGATATTGAAAAAAAAAAATTTACCCAATACTTGATTTCTTGAAAATAAAGTATCATACAAAAAGAAAAAGAAAACAAAAAGATAAAGATAAATCATTCCACAGTCCACACTCTAAAAACTAATTACTATCTTAAATATTTATAATCCACTTAATAATATAAAATTTACAAAAGAAAAAAAATGAAAAAAAATTTACCAGTACTTGATTTCTTGAAAATAAAGTATCATATAAAAAGAAAAAGAAAAAGAAAAAGATATATCACTCCGTAGTCCACATTCTAAATACTAATTACTATTTTAAATATTTATAATCCACTTAATAATATAAATTTTAAAAAAGAAAAAAAAAAATGAAAAAAAAATTTTACCTAGTATTTGATTTATTGAAAATAAAGTACCATACAAAAAGAAAAAGAAAAAAGAAGAAGATAAAGATAAATCATTCCACAGTTCACACTCTAAATACTAATAACTATCTTAAATATTTATAATCCACTTAATAATATAAAATTTATAAAAGAAAAAAAAGTGATAAAAAAAAATTTACCTAGTATTTGATTTCTTGAAAGTAAAGTACCATACAAAAAATAAATAAAAAAAGAGAAAAAAAAGATAAGATAAATCATTTCATAGTCCACACTCTAAATACTAATAACTTAAATATTTATAATCCATTTAATAATATAAAATTTACAAAAGAAAAAAAATTTATCCAGTACTTGATTTCTTGAAAGTAAAGTACCATAGAAAAAGAAAAAAAAAAGATAAAGATAAATCTCTCAACAGTCCACATTCTAAATACTAATTACTATCTTAAATATTTATAATTCACTTAATAATATAAAATTTACAAAATAAAAAAAATGAAAAAAAAAATTTACTCAGTACTTGATTTTTTCAAAGTAAAGTACCATATAAAAAGAAAAAGAAAGAAAGAAAAGATAAAGATAAACTACTCCATAGTTTTGAAAGTAAAGTACCATGCAAAAAGAAAAATAAAAAGATAAATCACTCCACAGTTCACACTCTAAATATTAATTACTATTTTAAATATTTATAATCCATTTAATAATATAAAATTTACAAAAGAAAAAAAAAAGTTAAATTTCTTTTACCCAATACTTGATTTCTTGAAATTAAAGTACCATACAAAAAGAAAAAAAAAAAAAGATGAAGATAAATCACTCCATAGTCCACACTCTAAATATTAATTACTATCTTAAATATTTATAATTTAGTTAACAATATAAAATTTACAAAAGAAAAAAAAAAGTGAAAAAAATTTACCTAGTACTTTATTTCTTGAAAGTAAAATATTATATAAAAAGAAAAAGATAAAGATAAATCACTCCACAGTCTACATTTTAAATACTAATTACTATCTTAAATATTTATAATCCACTTAATAATACAAAATTTAGTTGCACAGGGCTTTAACATTTTTTGAGGATAAACAACAGACACAGAGGTTTAACCTTTGATGTACAAAACTGTGGGGGTGGGTCAGATTTTGTAGGTTTTGAGCTACACGTGGGTGGAGAGTTCAGACTTGGGTCATAAATCATAATGGCCAGGCTTGGGCTTTTTGTCTATTTTGAGAAGGTAGTAATTTGTTTTTAGAGAATTACATTTGTTTGGTCTAATTGTCAACCTGAGCTCATATCAATAACTAATAATAAAAATAAGTTATTATAAGTTATCGGGTAATAATTTAAAAATTTGATGAAAAAGGTTTAGAAAACTAAATGGAAATTTAGAGTGCCACATGGTAGAACTTCATATATCTCCACATGAGGTCTCTACTTTTATATATACTAGCTTGTAACCTCATACATATGCATAGATACACTTAAAAATATATAATAAGATGCATAATAAAATTCCTATATATAAAATTTAAATACTATTGATAGTCACTTTTATATTTTGTTAACTCTTTAAAAAAATTTGTAAGGATATTATTAGGTGTAAAATATAAATTGTCCATGTTTTTAAAAAAAAAAAATTATTGTGAAGCACTTTTTTTTTTTTTACGATTTATTTATTCTAGACTTTTTGGTTTTTGTACTTAATAACTCACTTGAATGAATATTTATGATGTGGTCTCACATTTGATTCTAAAATTAAGAAATAAAATTCTTTAAGAATAAATAATTTAGGACACATGGCGCAAAATTGAAACTTTAATTTGAAATTCTAATATATAGATATATATTTCCACAGTCTGCACTCTAAATACTAATAACTATCTTAAATATTTATAATCCACTTAATAATATAAAATTTCAAAATTGGACAAAGGTCCAAGCCAGAGAGAGAGAGAGAGAGAGAGAGAGAGAGAGAGAGAGAAGAAGAAGAAGAAGAAGAAGAAGAAGATGGGCTGGATTTGGAGGGTGGAGAGACTCATTTAATGCTTTATCACTTATTTTTAGAAAGATGATGAGATGGGTAATAGTGTGTTTTTAACCATTGGATTTTATAAAATTCAATGGACTAAAAAACGTATAACTCTTGTAAAGTTATACAAAATGTAACTTGAACTCATCTCATATTAATATATTATAAACTTGGTTTTCTTGAATTTCCGTCGTTCTATAGTAATCCCTTTGTGTTCCAAAAACTAATTCTGAATTGTCTTGGGTTTGCAACTTTCATTTTATCAAAGGCAAACCCAATAAAACTGGAAGTGCCTATTAAGCAAATATTACTTTCCATTAAAAGTATGTTCCAATTATTCAAGTTATGTAATAAAGTAAACTAATCACTTATAAAACCAATTTAAACCTAATTCATAACCCAAAAACTAGATAGGATTAAAGAAATATTATCATACCAACTTAATTACAAAGGCTTTACACAATAAAAACTCTAAAAGCTTAGCAAGCGATTTTGTGTGTTCAGATTAGATTTTACTAACTTGTTTAAAGTAGATAAAAGCACTGTCATACTCATACTTAAAGTGAGGTTATACAAATTTATTGGACTTGTTAGTCCAAGTAACTCCTCATGTTCATTCTCAAAAAAAAGAAAAGAAAAAAAAAAAAAAGTAACTCCTCAGGAATAAAGTGCATTTGTGCATGAGATCCAAGGGGAGGGTCAAGTTGTAGGGGTAGCATAAATTTCTAGCCATTAAAAAAAAAAAAAATTGTACATAAGAAAAATAACATAAAAACATTATTTAAAAAAAAGAAAAAGAAAAAGAAAAAGCTAAACCAAAGGCACACAATACGTGCATGACTTAAAGATACAACTTTGTCAAATTAGGTTAATGATTTTAGGGCCATGAAGATCAAATTCTCCTTTTGTTTAAGTAGATAAAAGTTATTAAAAAAAAAATCCAATCTGCAATGTACAATTGAGAGAATTTTCCTCCAAAATGAGTTAGAGAATATTATGCCATAACTCAAATGAGCAAATACATATACTTTTAGTCATTCTACCTATTTAATAGTTGTATAATTTTTTTTTTAAAATAATTTTATAAATCATATAATCTACATGTGAATAATCTAATAAACTTTCATATAAACATAGTGGATTAGATAAAATTTGTGTTTGAGAAAATATTCTCAATACTTTGAGAATAATGCTGACTTTTTTCACATCAATATTAGTATAATTCACTATTACCTAGTATGAGGAATGAATATTCTTTTCGATTTAGTAAATAATTAGTCATCAGTTTGGAGTCTTGGAAGAAAACTTTGGTCTATATCTAGTTAATTGGATGATTCACTTAGGTCTACTTATATTATCTCCAAAAAAAAAAAAAAAAATCACTTTAATCTATATATATATATATAAAACCGAAGCCTCTGAAGCTCTCACAATTTTCCACATCATCACTATTTTCTTTTTCTTTTATTTTAGATTCTTTTTATTTTAGGTTTATATCTTATATAGAATCCACCAGAAAAACAATAGACAAAAGTTTAAATTTTTATTAATATCAATAATATTAAAAAACGTATACAAACTTGGAGGCCTATTTAAGGGCTCCATAAAACTTGATGGACAAGAAAATATATTCTAAAATAAGTCCTAATTAATACCTAACCATAACAGGAACCAAATTTGATCTAAAAAAACATTAAAAGAACCTAAAAATAAGGAAATAAATCACTTAGAACTAAAATAACGTTTTTTTGCATAAAAATACCAAAATAACAATATCCTACATCAAGTTATCACCAAAAAAAAAACTTTAGGATTAAGAAAAAAAAAAAAAAAAGAGACTCTTGGTATAACTCTCTCTTCTCTCCTTAAAACCCTAGAAATTACCATCTCAAAACTCTAAACTCAACTTCACTTTAAGATTAAAAAAATAAGAAGGAGAGAGACTAATTAAAAAAAAAAAAAAAATGTAGGTTTTAGTCTTTTTTATTTGCTTTCATATGTGCCTGAAATTTTCATTCTATCTTATTATTTTATTATGTTTAGAATTGATTTTCTTCTAAGTATTTGGGTTAATCTCTATATTTTGATAGTGTTTTTATGGGTTTGGTTTTTGGGTTGAAATTCTAATAATTATTTTGTATTGTATATGGTAGATGAAGCATCTCTATTTTTTGGAGAAAAATCAAAACTGCAACTTATGTCTTCCAGCCCAAGGTGTAATAAATTTTTATATGTTCTTACTTTATTGAGAATTTTTATTTGGATTCATGTGATTTTTCGTTTTTTTATTAAAGTTTTGATTTTTGGTTGATTAATTATTTGTTTGGATTAATTTCAATTAATTATTTGTTCGGATTCAACGTAAAAGATAATATAATTAGATGTTATAAATTTGATAATATTTCATGTTTTGAATTGTTTATATTATTTAGACTCCTGGTAGGACTCTCTCTTCTCTATTTAAAATCCTAGCAATTACCACCTCAAAACCCTAAACTTAACTTCACTTTAAAATTAAAAAAATAAGAAGGAGAGAGACTCAACTAAAAAAAAAAAAAACGTAAGTTTTGTCTTTTTTATTTGTTTTCATATGTGCCTGAAATTTTCATTCTATCTTATTGTTTTGTTATGTTTAGAATTTATTTTCTTCTAAGTGTTTGGGTTAATCTCTATATTTTGATAGTGTTTTTGTGGGTTTGGTTTTTGGGTTGAAATTTCTAATAATTATTTTATATTGTATACGGCAGATGAAGTACCTCTATTTTTTGGAGAAAAATCAAAGTTGCAACCTATTTCTTCCAATCCAAGGTGTGGTAAATTTTTATTTGGTATATTATATATGAATTTTTTGAATTTGAAGGGTTTTGTTTGGTTTTGAAGTAGAATTTGGGGATTCTATAAAATTTGGAAAGTTCAAGTTTTGGGGTTTTGGGTATTTACGTTTTAGTAGGTTGATCTTAATTCTTTACCTTATATGTTTTTTCTTTATTGAGAATTTTTATTTTGAGTTTATGTGATTTTTTGTTTTCTTAATTAAATCTTTGATTTTTGGTTGATTAATTATTTGTTTGGATTCAACGTAAAAGATAATGGAATTATGTGTTATAAATTTGATAATGTTCCATATTTTGAATTGTTTATATTGTTATTAATACGACTAAATAAGATTTGTTTTATCTTTGTAGTTTATATTAGTTTTGAGTGTGTGTATATATATAACTTTTGAGAATTTTGCTTTATTAATTTAAGAATTATAAATTACCTTGTAAGTTTCAGTAACTATGTACTTGCAGTGAGACATTGACAATATAAGCATATATATATGGTATTAACATTTTATAAACATCTTTCTTACAACCCAATAACATTCTACGTTAGGCAACACTTCTAAACTATAAAAAAGCATAGAAGTTAAATATTTATTCCTATTGTATTTTATTTAATTATGACAGATCAATTTTTTTTTAAACGCTAACTAGTAAAATGTCTATAATATGCATATTATTAACCCAATTTTTTATTTCTAAATTTTTTAGATTTTATTATATCAATCTTTTTTTCTTTTAAATTCTTAGTGGGCAAATTAGTCTCTCACTAATTCTTTTACCTTAACGTGATGTTGGTTAATTGTCCTTTTATTTAACTATCCCGTGCATCGCACGGGTTAGCGACTAGTATGATATATAAAACTGAAGCCTCTCTAGCACCACAATTTTCCACATCAACACAACACAATATTTAAAAAATAAAATTAAAACCACTATTTTCAAAACCCAATATTTATCTCTTTTTCTTTTTTCTTTTTGATAAAACCCAATACTTATCTTTAAAAATAAACAAAACCCAATAGACACAAACACAAACTCAGCATGCAGGTTTGCTTCTCTCTTTCACGCTGCCCCTCAATCCTTTCTCTTTGGCTTAAACGCAGAGCATCCCTCTTCTCTCAGTCTCGCTCTCTCTGCTCATAGCCTTTGCTGGCTCAAGTCTTGACCTTTAATTTATAATCAATGGTACCAATATCCTTTTGTAAAAACAGGTCAACCCCATCACCATGAATAGGTACCCTTTGTTCAAAATCTGTATCCTCTCCAGGTGAGTTTTTATTTCTTAATTATATTATTCTCTTTAATAATATATGTTTGCAATTTGATTTGACTCATCCTATTCAATTCTTCTCTGTTTTATATATATATGTGGACAATCTTTCTGTTTGATCTTGATCAAAACCCAACCAAAATATATTTAACTAAAACTTAGGGATCAGGTTCTCAAAAACATACAGAGTCTCACCAGTTTTCTTGCTTAGTCTCTCTGTAATATTCTCTCTCATGTTTTTGCTGGTATAATGGTTGAAAAAATGATTTAAGAATTGGTATCCTTTGTATAGGCCAACCTAAGTGTTTGACAAAATGTCCCAGTGAAATTAGAATCAGTGAAAATTAAAGGCTTGGTAAAATTTTTACCTCTGTAGCTATTCATCTCTCTGAATCGAAACCTTTTTTTGTTGATAAAGAGAAAATGTGTAAAGTGAGCAGCTCAAGGAAATCATCAGACATAGCATGTGTAATTTTCCCCCCCTAAAGTTTTCCGAATTTTGGAGAAACCATTGCACGAGTTCCACAGGCACAGTGGTGATATATTGGATTTCTCATGGTCTAGGAATAATGTAAGTAAAATTATTTCAGTGCCAATTTAATTTTATGAATTAAGTATAGCTGTTATTGATTTTCATGAATGTGATGTTTATTTTGATGCAATATGTGCTCTCATAATCAATCGACCATACTGTTCGTCTGTGGCAAGTGGGATGTGATCATTTACTCAAAATGTTTACACAGTAATTATGGTGAGCTCATTTATGTTTCATTGTTTCAATCTAACATCTATTTTGTTAGTTAAGGAACCAACCAGGGTTGAATAAATGTTGGGGTAGTATCCTGATGTTATTTGTTTTATTATGTTGGAGTTATTGTTGCTGATTTTTACGTTATGCTATGATGTAGTGACTTGCGTTCAGTTTAACCATGTTGATGATAATTACTTCATCAGTGGTTCAATAGATGGAAAAGTTCGTATTTGGGCTATTCATGGTTGTCAAGTTGTTAACTGGACTGATGTAAGAGAAATTGTCATTGTAGTGTGTTATCGCCCTGATGGGCAGGTTTCGTGATTTTCTTGCTCTTTTGTCTTATAGATAGGATCATCATTAGTAAGTGATGCTATGTTAACGTCTCTTTGTTTTTGTTACAGGGGAGCATTGTTGGCTCCATTGATGAAATTATAAGATTTTATTAGCTTAATTATAAGATGTAAGGTGAGTTAGGTTGCTTAGATTTTGTGTAAATGTAATATTTGCTTGAAATCACTTTTGATGGCTTAAAGGAAATAAATGAGATTTTAGGACAATGCTTGGGTCAAGATTGTCTAATTGCGGTTGCCATTGGCTTATGTGTAAATTAAATGTCTAGAACAAAGATAGATGTGGCAATAGTGTTTATTGAAATTCTTGACACATTGAATGTTTAGGAGCATGATCTCCAAAAATACAGTAGAGCGAAAATTAGATTCATGTAGTGAGGTTGATTTACAATTAATATGAATTTGTATGTTTTATTGTTGCAAAATTAAATTTGGATTTTGGCTTTGAGCCAAGCCAAGTAAACATACAATGGTTGCAATTCTTTACAGATAGTTTTTTTTTTTCCTTCTTTTAGATTTTTCCTTGATGGGCAAATCAACCTCTTATTGATTCCTTTAGCCTTTCTTTTTACGATGAGGTTGTTTAATTATTTTATTATTTAACTATTCTGTGCATCGCACGGGTTAGCGACTAGTTATCTTCTCTATATAAGAGGATATAGAAAGTTAGTTATGACTTCAAAAAATGTCAAAAATACTTTTATTCTAATTAGATAATCATTATTCTTAAAAAAAAAAAATGAGGTTAAAATTGTTATTTAACAAAATAAAAAAAAAAAAAAACTATTAGAGAAACTTTTTTCATAAAAATTAGCACACTCTCTATTTAAATATATCTCACACACGTTTAATACATTTTTTCCTAAAAACTAGCACATACTAAACCCAACAGTTTACTTCATTTCAAATCTTAAGTTTTAGTTTCTTAAAAATTTGTAACCTTGCTATTGTAAATTCAAATTGAAAAATTACATTAATCTAAAAAAAAAACAAAAAAAACCTCATCATATATGCGAAGCACGAGTGATGAGGCTAGTATTACGTTAATTTTTTGCAAACATAATTTTGCTTTAACGAGGATGTTTTTTCATACCTTTATAAATTTAGTAACGCTACAGTTACAAACTATTTTATAACATTTTTACAAAATGTTGATGTGTCTAACATTTTATTGGTTTTTATCTAGACTTACCGTTAATACCACTTTTTCATTTACCAATAATCACTCATCACATTAACAATTTGTAAAATATTTTGTAAAATAATTTATATCTCTAACATTATTCTTATAAATTATAATTATGGTCTATTATAGTTAACTTATAGTTGACCTTTTTTTAATAAAAGTTTGAGGCATTTAAAAAAAAAAAAAAAAACCACCTTATGTTACTAATGTCAATGTGGCTTGCCACTGCATTTCTTTTTCTCTCACTAGACACTACTGCTTCTATCTGCCACGGCTTCTCCATTGAAGCTCCGGAGATCCACCGAAATCCGACCGTATCGGAGTAGCTGTCAGAACTGCTGCTTCTTCTTCTTCTTCTTGGAAATGGGTAGGGGTGGTTTTTCTGCTAAATCAACAAGCGCTCTTCTTTCCATATCCAATCGTTTGAGAATTAGAGTAAGCCTTCCATTTCGTTCTTCTTATTATTATTCTACTCTTACCGGTAGTAAAAATGCGGAAAGCCCAAATGGGTTGTTGAAACATGTGAGAAATGAGTGCAAATTTGGAAGCTTTAGGAATGTTGATCATGCCTTAGACCTGTTTGATAAAATGCTTCACTTAAGCCCTTTGCCTTCCATTGTGGATTTCACTCGGTTGTTGGGTGCCATTGCAAGTATGAAGCATTACTCTCAAGTCATTACTCTAATCAAACAAATCGAATCATTTGGTATCTCTCCTGATCTTTATACTCTTACTATTTTGATTAACTGCTTCTGCCATTTAAACCGTCTAGATTTTGGGTTCTCTGTCTTAGCAACAATTTTCAAACTTGGTTATCAACCAAACCGTATAACTCTAAACACTCTTGTCAAAGGGCTCTGTCTTCAAGGTAACATTGCAGGAGCTGTGAGGTTGGTAGAAGAAATGGAGAAGAATGGGCATGAACCGGATGCAGTTACTTGTGGAACGATACTAAATGCTCTGTGTAAGATTGGTAAGACTGATATGGCTATTAGATTGCTTCGGAAGATGGAAGAGGGGAAGTTTAAAGCTAATGTGGTGTTCTATAGCACAATCATTGACAATTTATGTAAGGACAAATTGGTAACTGAAGCTTTGAACCTTTTATCTGAAATGAGTAGTAAAGGCATTCAACCAAACATTATCACTTATACGTGCTTATTTCAAGGCCTATGCAATTTTGGCCGGTGGAGGGAGGCTACTACTTTGTTGAGTGAGATGGTGCAAAGGAAGGTCATGCCAAATGTGCATACCTTCAACATATTGGTGGACACACATTGCAAAGAAGGGAAGCTGACAGAGGCAAAAGAAGTTTTTGATGTGATGATTCAAAGAGGCATTGAGCCTGACACTGTCACTTACAGTTCTTTGATTGATGGATACTGTTTGCAAAACAAAATGGATGATGCAGTCAAAGCATTTAATGTGATGGTTGAGAGGGGTTGTTCACCTAATGTGTATAGCTATAGCATATTGATCAATGGATATTGCAAGAATAAAAGAATTGATGAAGCAAGGAGTCTGTTTCATGAAATGTCCAACAAAGGAGTGACTCCCAATATTGTGACTTACAACACTCTTATAAGTGGTTTTTGTCGAGTGGGGAGACCCCAGGCTGCACTAGATCTATTCCATAAGATGCAGGCTTGTGGCCAACCTCCAGATCCCCAAACCTATGCTATATTGATGGATGGCCTTTGTAAGAATAAACAAATTGTTGAGGCAATAAAATTGTTTCAGGGGATGGAAGGCAAAACGTTGGGCAACGATATTGTGATTTACAGCATATTGATTGACGGTTTGTGTAATGCCGGGAAACTTACAGCTGCAAGAGAACTCTTTTATAGTCTACCTACGAAAGGATTGCAACCCAATGTTCGAACTTACACCATAATGCTCAAAGGGCTTTGCAAAGAGGGACTACTAGATGAAGCGAGTGAGCTACTTGAGAAAATGGATGGGAACAGTTGTTCACCTAACGATCATACATATAACACAATCATACAAGGGTTATTGCAACACAATGATACATCAAAGGCAATGAAATATCTCAAAATAATGGTTGACAAGGGTTTTTCGGCAAATGCAACGGTTGCAACCATATTGGTTGACTTTCTGTCATCTAATCAAGTAGATAAGAACATTCAAGAATTGTTTCACAAGTTTGTGTGAAGGGGTTTTAGTTTCTCAAGATCGAGGACAAGTTTCATATTTTTACCCATCACATGTCAATCTGTAAGTGACATGTATTTGTTTTGAGTAAATTTTATATTTTTTGTAAGATGATATTTCCCATCATTTATATGCGCAAGATTGATATTTCTCATCATTTGTATGTGCAAGATTGATTGTTCCTTTAATTGATCTATCTTTTGTTGAGATTTCATTGTGCACTAATGTTGTTGCTTTTGACCTATTTTTATGGATAGTTATTTCAAATTTCGTCTAATGTAAAGTTAATGCAAAAAATAGTTGTTATAAAGTTTGGCCTTCTTTGTGGTCATACATCCTTTTGCTAGTGGAATTAGCTTTAATAAATGTTCCCTCCAATAAAATTAAGTGCTGGAGTTGTGTTTTGAATGTTACAATAAAAATATATATTATGTTTAAATTTAAGGTGTAGTGAATACCTTACTTCTATTTGTCTTAGTTTCACATGCTTTCCTGAATTGTATTGACACTAGACTCGGGAGTTGACTAGTGGTAGATCATATTTACTAATTTTAGTTTGTTATTTTGTGGAACGAATGAGACATTTGTAATTATTTAAGGAATACTTGTTTCTTAGTTATTTGTGCAATCCATTTGTGCATTTGGGTATTTTGTTCACATCATTGAGGACCTGAGATCCCTCAACCCATCTGAAGATATCTCTTCCAGGTCAGATTTTCTGCCAAGCTTCAAGTCCCCCATAAGTCCTTTTTTCTTCTGCCTTACCAAGGTATTGGAACCAACCAGCTGCTACCTTCTTTGCTTTTGGGCTCTAGCTCAATTGAATTTCATGAAAATTCCTTCGAATCCCAGTTCATAGCAAGTAAACCTCTTTCACTACTTATCAAAAAAAAAAAAAAAAAATCACAGTATGAAAGAAAAGTGAATGCTTCAAGCAGAATTAAAATGAAAGAATCAATGATATTTTTTTTTCTTTTGGTTAAATCTTATTTATATGGAGCTTTGTTACTTTTAAAACTTGATTAGTTTACCCATTAAGGCAGTTCAAATGTGCAAAACTATTTTTTGGTTAAAAAAAATATTCTTTAAGAGTATGTAAAGCTGCTGGAGTGTGTACATGTATTATAAGGATATTGTGATGGAGTTGCTTCTGTTGGTGTCATCAAATAAAAAGGTATAATACATAGGAATTGATCATCTCTTAAAATGATTCTTTCTTACTAGAAACTCCTATATTAAATTTTGTACCAAGTTGAACCTCTCTGGCCTCAGTTTTTCTATAAAATTCTAGTACCTGAAGTGATTTAGTAATAACATTATACTCTCTTCTTTTTTCATCCTACTTGGTGTCTGAGGTGGCATGCACTATTTCTTTGTTGGTTGATGCTTTTTTCCAGTGGTCAATGTATCAGTGGTCACTTCCTTGTGCTATCAATTTTTATGTTGTTCTATATGTACAGGAAAGGTGCTAAAGTTTTACTGTGAGTCTGTGATTGCTGCATCAAAATATCACACTGTGAGGCTGTAGAAGGCAATTGGAAAAGGGGGAAAAGAAAAAAAAAACTACATTTGGTAGTTAGATTAATTTCCTGACTAATTTATAGTTGACCTTTGTGGAGACATTTTACTCAAGGTGGAGTAATTACTACCAAAACACACCTTTCATGGTTGATAGCAATGACCGTGACAATGGTTGAGGCCAAGCATAATCTATGCCGGATGTTGGGTTTTGGTACTACATATGACCTCCACAGGTAACTATTTATTGTTCTCCTTTTTTTTTTTATTAGGTGCTTTTCTTTTAGTTTTTCATATTATTTAAGAAGTGGAAGTGTGGAACACTATAATTCTGTAATTATCATTACGAATTTGTATATTACTACTATAAAAATTGCTCAACATCATTTTATTGTGGTTATCTGAGTTTAAAACCTTAGTAAACAAGTTGCAATACCACCGAAACACAGTTTGTATAGGTGCAACATCTTGGCAAGGCAATTCATACACAGTGCAAGTTGTAAATTCTTGATTTAACAAAGCTTGATAGCTTCTAATGTATAAATCTCATACAAACATAAGTTTAACTTGTTCAATTACAATAGATCTTAAAAAAAGACAACAAATTTACATAGCATCATTGATTACTTAAATGATCGGCACATTAGTTACAAGAAGGATTGTTGACTGTGTACAATGTCTCCATCCTCCACAGGAACAATAAAAAATTTACCTACGCTGAAAGTTTAATCGTGCTATAAAATATGCAAACAAGGAAGCAAAAACAAGGGGGAAGGCAATGAGAACAATCGCCACAAGAGGTAATTGATCATTGTGAAACCCAAAGTAATCTTTTAAGAAGGCCACAACAGTTTTGGTTTCTCCAAATACCATGATGTCCTTATTTATATCTCCATACTGTGAAGTAAGCAATCCATTTAGCCACCAAGATGTAGGAGTCAGATAATACAACCAGATCCACCATTTTGGAATTTGTTGCAAGAGTAGTACAACATAATCGATTCAACTATATATTCATAAGTTTTCACAATCACACATACACTATGGCCTGAATGGGGACAGAGTTTGCCAACCTTACCGGTTCAGGAATCAAAAAACCAGCAAAAAGGTTGAATGTTGTGTAGAATCCCGAGGACAAAATTTTAGCTACCATGTAGTTTGGTGTGAATGAAACAAGTAGCATTCCAAGATAATTGTAGTACAGCAAGGAACAAAATGTGACATAGAAGTACCAGGAAACCTTATAAGCTGACCCATAATATCCAATCATTGGATATATGATCATCACGAATATGACAATTTCAATGAAGAGATAGGGAACTTCCACTATCACCTACAAAATTAGTATCCATCACTTTATAAGCTGAAAAAAGGAAAAACAAGTGTCCCTATCAATATCTTAAGTTCTTAACTTTCTCTCTCTCTCTCTCTCTCTCTCTTCCCTTCCTTTTTTGGATCAATGGTGATAGTGTACTACACAAGTGGCATTAACAAGTAGAACATATACAGCAAAGAGGTCATAAATTTCTCATGAACATGTAGGTCATAAATTTCTCACGAACATGTTTGTTAAACAGCCCCATATTCCACTGTGTATTCATGTTGTCACTTTCAAAGATCTAGCAAGATTCACCATACATAAAATTGACTTCATTTTAGTTTACAAATAATATCTTGAAATCAAATCTACACTAAATTCAATCAGTTTCAAAGAAAATTATACCTGTGCAAGTGAATAAGCCCATGAAGAGTACATTCCTACAAATTTTTCCCGATACATAATAGTTCGCTCTTTAGCAACATATGGTAGGACTTTTGAGCAGTTACTTATGCCCAAGAAGATCACAGCTGAGTACATTGCCCCAAATATATTGAATACATTCTGCTGGTTATTTCTGTAAGTAAAATAATAGTCAAGTCTTTTATCATGTAGAGAAATTTATATATCTTACAGATATAATCTATCTTAAGCAAAGTGAAGATCTACAATTGTAAGAATCACGTTTAACATACATCATAAGTGGCACTCTCATTGTAGTTTCACACTACAAATTCGATTTGTCCAAGGTCACCATTACTAGTAGTTATCTCATGCTGTAAACATTTTTCTAAAGAGAGTGGAAAACTTAAACATATTAAAACTTACATTTTTTTTCCTTGGTTCCAATATAGTACCCCAAAAATTAAAGCTGATTTAAGTGCAAATACGATATGCATCAAGTTGTATGCAGGACTCCAATAAGCCAAATGCTGTTTCCATAGGCAAGATTTGAATTGTCCCCAACCACTTTGTGAAAAGAGGGTAGGAAAATACAGATCTCTTGAACCAGCAGGTGGACTACTCAACTGCCTTACAAGCTCTTTGTTTTTTCTGCAAATGGGATAATAGTAGGAGTCCCATTCGAAGTTTTAAAAATGCCAATACATGTCAAATGTAGATCATTCATCTTAAGGACACTATTTTACTCCACATCGACACAATAGATGGCTTTAAGAGAGATTAGCACAATCTTGATACCTTCTAACTTACATCCAGACACATACACATAAACACAGAGAGAGAGAGAGAGAGAGAGAGAGAGAGAGAGAGAGAGAGAGAGAGAGAGCTTTCTAAGCTCCGTTACAATTGAACGCTAATTAAGTGAATGAATAAATTGAGTTTGAAATGCTCAGCATGGCCAGAGTAGAAGGTTGTAAAACAGATAAAGATTTTTTACTGATATCTCACACACATTGATTGGCTCAAAATAAGCAAACCAAGGCAAAGTTTCAACTTGGAATTCAGCAAAAAGCTTGTTAGGAATAGTTTACACTAAATTCACCTGCAATCTGGTCATCATATGGCTACAACTCTGACATATAAAAACCACCATAACAGAGATTTTGGAAAGAGAGAGATCTGCGTAGGACAAATACAACATGTCCGTTCTAAACCCTGATCTGTCTCACAACAGATTGTTATATTTTCTACTTTATGCCATATACTTTTAGATCCCAATAATTGAGTTTGTTCCCATTGAGGTCGCATAAGGAAAAATATAATACTGGGCCACCCAATGCTTTTCAGAACAGATGCCAAGCAAACTGTTTGCTTCTTTTGATCTTATTGTCTGACATTAGGAATAAGTATGATGGAAACACATTATTTGACATCAAAACCAATGACAATCGTAATTGAACTCAGCAACTCACTCATATAAAGCAGATTCCCTGTACTTCAGAGCAAAATCTATGCCAAGTTTTGCTTCTGCAGATGTAGAAGTGACGTCTAACATCCATGCTGCTGGATTGTAATTATTTCTAATCTTTGGAACTCCAGGAATACTTTGTCAGAATACAAGTTGAGTAACAAGAAGATTTATCCACTTAACTAGTTGAAGAAAATGGTATTACTAAAAGAAGATGAAAGAGGAAAATGCAGAGGATAAATATATTGTTACGGGAAACAGACCTCAAAATATTCTATAACGCTACTTGAATGCTCTCCTAGTTGTCCGGAGTAAATCAAGTGTCCACCAGTTTTTAGAAGAATTAACTGCAAAAGCGAGAGAAGCATGGGATAAGTAATTCTTCAAGATACAATACTATCCGACACTAGGTCTCATATTCTCTTTTTGGGTAGCAGGTTGGAATGGAGCTTATATAATTATAATCTGGTTGCTCCACAATGGAGTGCATTATTTTCTCCATTGTAGCCAAAAGTAAAACCTCTTAGGCCTTTATTTAGCTTTCCAGTACTTATGCATTTATTCCTAAGATTAATAGCACTCCTAGAAGCAATGGAGCACCGCTTCTTGTTTCCAAAAGTAAATTCTATTTACAATTATAATTTTAAAATTTTCAAAAATAGTATTTTTTTTACCTCATCAAATGCTTCAAATATTTCAATACTTGGTTGGTGGATGGCACAAACAGTTGTTCTTCCCGTATCAGCTGCATTCTTCACAGCTCGCATGACAATTGCAGCTGCTTTTGCATCCAATCCAGTTGTTGGTTCATCCATGAAGATAATAGAGGGGTTTGCAACAAGCTCCACGGCTATTGTGAGCCGCTTGCGCTGCTCATTTGATGGACCAGTAACGGCAGGTATGCCTACTAAAGCATCCTTTATTCCATCAAGCTCAATGGTCTCCAGGACTTCATTTACAAATTCCTGCATGACATGCCACCGCAGATCTGACAAATTATTATCTCAATGATGAATATAAAACCAAATCTTTGATTGATGTCGGTGCCTGGAGAACTTACAGCTTTAGTTTTTGCATCTATCTGAGGACACAGTCGTAGCCAAGCAGAAAATATCACTGATTCTTCAACTGTGATCTGAGGAGAATGTATATCCGTTTATTCACAATAACCTGACACCCTAGCAAATGTTTCTTGGACCTTGGGATACCCTCCAATCTTTATTTGCCCTTCAATAAAGCCACTGGTCTTTCTTCCTGCTAGGACATCCAGAAGAGTTGTTTTCCCAGCTCCACTGACACCCATCAATGCTGTAAGAACACCAGGCCTCAATGCACCCATAATATCAGAAAGAATTTGGAGTTTTTTTTTGGTGAATCCATTTTCTCTCATTTTCTGGGAGCCAAAAAGAAAAGATAAAGATAGGAATTAACATAATAGTGCACAGCTATCATTATAGCAACCACCAGAAACTTATACGAAGTTAAATGTGATACCAAGGGGGTGTCAACATAGTACTGCACATCTTGAAATGCTACTGTTAAGGGTATAAAAGGTAAGACCATCCTACCTGTTAATTAAGACAGGAAACTCATTAAAACACCGGAGAAATATTGCCAAACCTTTATTTGGTTCAATACTAGTCTGTGGAGAGGTAATGATCTGAAGAATAAGCAGAAGAACAATGATAAAACCTTTCTTTGGTTCAATACTAGTCAGTGGAGGAGAGTTTCTAGACTCTTTGTCCTGATGGGTACCATCATGTGAATCTTCACTTCCTCGTATTTCGGAGAGCTTTTCATGTGAGATAATAGCACGAGATGATCCAGGAGCTGGATGTTTATTAAATGAGGATGACTCAACATCTAGCTATTGTTTCATTGCTGTTTAAGTTAAAATATAATAAAAATTAAGACAAATTTACACTTCAAGAAGCTTAAGGCCAAGATGTATCCAATGTTGAATACTATTGTGAATCCAAATAGGGCACCCAGTGATATCCAATAAAGATATCCATCAAAGTTTAACCCTCGGCTTTTAAGTATTTCTTGCCCTATCGTAGTGTTTGTGGAAAGCATCTACAGACAAGAAAGGAAAGTAAACTTAGTAGGTAAGACCATCTATTTACTCTGGATGCTAATGTCAAAGTTAATTATAGAAATGGCAGACAATTGGAAGGTTTATAGCAGGATTATTGGTACACATGCCTCACATCTGAAATTAGTGGCAATCTAGCTAGTATAAGCACATAATCTGTAGTCTACAAGGTTTGGTTGTAATTGAAGTATTCACTACTTTAGTTGCTAGTGTATAAGGCCAGCTAAGATTTGTTACAATTAATAAGTGATATTACAAGAAAATCTATTGAAGTTTCAGTGCTATAGAAGTAATGAAGCCCCAATACAACATTATGACTTACTGGCTAATATTCTAAAAGAAGGCAAAAGTGGGTGGAAGTAATTAGTGAAGAAGTATTTTTGAATTTGCATAAGCTAACAAAAAATTGGCTAAGATTAGAAAAGGCAGAAGTGGGTGGATGGAGATAGTGAAGATGGATTTGAACTTCCACACCCCAAGAAAGGTTTGGCCCATCAACTTTATATGTTGTAACAGGAAATAAGATTTATATAGTTGGGACAAAAGTTTGAGATTCAAATTAAAATAACATACGTAAATAAAGACACAAATAATTAGTGAGGGCATTTGAGAATTTATCTGATTGGATTTAATTGTTGATCTCTTTGGAAGAGCCATAAAATCACCAGGTCTGCCCCTTGCTCATGAGCAGTTTGTATCAGCATAAAATAGACAAGATTTTTTGGTATGCAATGAGAGACTCACCTTTTGCCATCGTGGGGCAAGAAATTCATTCAAAGAAAGGCCTATTTCTCCATATGTCAGGGGAGAAACCCAGAACCCCACTTCAACCAAACAGGCATAGAAGCTGAAACAAAAAGCACAGCTGATCCTCTCAACTAATTATATTAGAATGAGATTGGAGAAGAGGTATGATAACCTTACGTTGAGTGATAATGAAGCCACCAAATACAAACTGTAAAAATACTGCCAAACTACCAGCAGTCATGGCAGAAGTATGAGTTCGGAAGACTGAAGCCACGAAACGAAACATGGATAATGAAGATAAGTGCACCGCGAAAAGAAGAATGAACTGGCAGAAGAACCTGAAAACAAAGAAAATTATTAGTCATAACAAAAAGAAACTGAGACTGCTTCTGCACTTACAGTTACATTCCAAATTTTGGACAGCTATATAAATTAAAGGGTAACTTCATTTATTTTTACTAGACAAGAAAGATAAAGTAAACATTGATTTCTATAAAAAAGATAAAAATCTTTAAAACATGAACACTAATTGATGAACCAAAAATATGGGGAAATGCACAAGTAAATTTACAAATTTTCATTTCAAGTTCACCTTTTGGCCTCAGGATTATATCCAATTACATAATAAGTAAGAGATGTCCAAACTAGAGATTCCACAAATGAAAGTGGAACCTTTAAAACACTTGCTGGGATTGCATATGCCCAAGCTGTGTAAAAACAGAATTCTTTTTGTTTGTAGAATACTTCAAGCCTTTGAAGAGTCATGGCCAAATCTGGAAGTCCATCAACAAGAAGTATGTTAAGAGAATAAAACAGGGCACCCATATGGTAATTTGCATGAAGAACATCAATATCCATCTGAGTCTGTAAAAATACAGTCATTGTGATACATGCAATGACAAAAAGCTGCAGATAGAAGAGACCAAAGTGAGTTTCAGATTTACAGGGCCTTTGACAAAGGAAATAAGAACATGAGTGCAATGGGAAGAATGAGAATCGGTTTTGATACAAAAGTACGTTTCCTAACCTGAGTTGTTTTGAAGATATATATGAAAGAATTCCTTTTCATGAGAAGAAGCTCCCTTGATGCACATGCTCTAAAAAGTTCCCATTTAGAAAGAGAATACACACTAAAGGAAAGAGCGTCCTTATGGCTTTGGGATTTATCATATGGCACCGAGAGCTCCTCATCTAGCTTCTTTCCATAAGGAGATTCCTTGAACTTCCTAGAGAACATATCAACTGAAACATAACTGTAAGGTACTTCCATGTGATGCCAGTACTGTGCTTGATCTTTTCTAGAGATAACCTGCATAAAGATAGGACAAAGTTGTTCTTTTAAAGAAACAAAAGCTTTAAAATATATATATATATATAAGGCTTTTATGCACTTACCTCTTGGACAAAATCAGCAACCCCTTCCCTCTCAGGACACCTAAAACCCCAATCCTCAAAATATTCTAGAACATGATCAAGTGGACAATGATACACAATCTTCCCTTCTGACATTAAAATAAGGTCATCAAAAAGATCAAAGGTTTCTGGTGCTGGCTGAAGAAGTGAAACCAGTACAGTAGCATCTGTGATATGCGCCATCTGCTGAAGACAAGTAACAATTTGAAATGCAGTGGAACTGTCTAAACCATTTGTTATTTCATCCATAAACAGGGCTTTTGTAGGACCTACAATCATGTCCCCTGCCAAATTTTAATTTAATTCCTTGTGGTCAAAATTGTAAGCTGAAATTGGGATTTAGCTATCTCAGTAACACTAGTAAATAACAGAACAACTATCATTCTATTATTCAAACTACCTGTAGTCAAATCTTTTTTTCTGACCACCAGAGATACCTCTCCTCATGGCATTTCCAACTAGAGTGTCAGCACAGATATCAAGTGCAAGAATCTGAGAAGCCAAGGCAGCAATAGACATAAACTGGTAAGGCATTCATCCGTATCGGAATTACAAGGTAAAAGCTTTTATTTCAGCTTAGTTAAAACAGAATGACCTTTAATATGTAATCTGTTTGAAGGGTTCCTTTTAGTCCTTTGACAGAAATTGCCTGTCAGAGAAAATGGTAAGATTAATATAGCAAAATATAACTTATGATTACCATCAAGAGGTAGGAACAAAAGAATATCATAGAATGACATGACCGTGGTGCACAATGCTTTAAATGAAGTCGCATAATAATTATTGTACCTAAAGATATTAGAGTTTTGTAACTTCAATCAATAGCTGCACTAACTTTACTATGCTGCACATTGCCTTACTTTGACTTGCATGATAATGCACACGTAGAACCTAGGATTGTAAACAAGTTCTAATAAAGGAACACGTTCAAATACATTGTGTGCACTATCAAATTTGCAAACAAGGAGTATGTTGAAACAAAGAGGCAGAGAAATTAAAGAATAAAACTATTCTGAAAGAATCTGCATAATCTCTGTATTTCTGTATATATTGGTACAGTTCAAGGAAGCATATATATAAATATGCTAAAGTTTACCTTTGAGGATCTCTTGATTGGACTGAAATTAAGGACAAGTAATGTTCCTAAATTTCAGTTACAATCAAGGGCTAACATGTGCCAAATAAGATACGCCAATAACATGTGCTAAATGTGATAATATGATAAATGAGTCTATACACTAACATCTCACCCCATACTTGAGGTGGTTTGAAGGAGGCCATCTTTAGTTTGAAGAAGCGAATTGGATGATCAAACTCTTACACATTGCTATGTCTTTTGCTATGGCTATGATTGTTTCCATGTACAGCAGAGAATTTCCTCAGAGTAAGGGGATTCAGTCTCAAGGATTCCATCAATACTTTTTGATAATGACATTATCAAATTTTTTTTTTTTTTTTTTTTTTCACAAAATATTTATCTAATGGATTTGGGTGGGATTTGATTCTATTTTTTTCCTTTTTGCTAATTTTATAGTTAGGGGAGGAGAGATTTGAATCTTGGATGTCTTTGTTGGAAACATCAGAAAATGCCAATTGAGCTACAAGGCCGGTGACCATGTTTGTTGATCAAAACAAAGGGATGTATTTTGACCTTTGTTATTAATTTCTCACATAGCCAAACCACTCAGCATGTCCCCTTCATACATATAAAGAACAGTATTTGAATGATGCTATAGCAGTACAGATAAGTTCACAAACATGAAGGAAAAGAAGACTAGAGATGCAATAGTTACCTTCATGTAAGTGTCTATGTCTGGATCTGGAACAACTCCAGCTTCCTTCTCCCTTTCACTGACCTCCACCATAACCTCTTCAATAGGCCAAAAACAAGTATTATTAGTATTATTATCATCATCATTGTTATGAATTGATAGGGAATCTATAATTGAATCATCTTCAAGGAGAATCTCTAAGGAAAAGTTACCTGCTCGGCTTCCAACACCTTGACAACGTGCTGAAAAATCCAGTATTTCCCTCACAGTCATCTCATGAATGTGCAGGTCATTTTGGCTAATATAGGATGAAGTCTTTTGGGGAATAAACTCTTCTAGCTTGTATCCATTGTAAGAAATTTCCCTAGTAATCTATTAGAGAAAAGGAGACAGAGGCATAATACAACACTTACATTACACACTACAGTATTTGTCTCACATATTTTAATTGTTAACACAAGGACATAGGTATAATTTAAAAGTTCTTCTATGGCCACAAAAAATTTTTACAATATTTTCACAAGCAGCTAAGGGGTCAGTTTGCTATAAGTCGGTATAGCATATAGACTCTGATATTTCAGTTTTATATGTTAGCATATATTAGGAAATTACCATAATATTTTTTATCTCTCACTCTCAATCCCAACAACTCTAAAATAGCTAGAATTTTGAGAATTCCTCTATATTTTAGAATTCCTTCTAGGAAGTATTTTTGACCACTTGAGCATACCAAAAATCAGCCGGAAACCCTTCTCACACTCTGCTAGAAAGTTCTTCCAACCAAGCCAATGGCCTACGCCTTCGCTCACTTGAACATGTTGGCAACTCCAGGCCACTCGTGTAGCCATCCTCTGAACATAATAGTTGTCCTCTGGTCTTCATGATGCAGTTACTTGTGGAACCATAGTAAATGCTTTGTGTAAGATTGGTGAGATTGATGTGGCTATTAGGTTGCTTGGGAAGATGGGAAAAGGGAATTTTGAACTTGATGTGGTGGTCTATAGCACAATCATTGACAATTTATGTAAGTATAAGTTGGTAACTGAAGCTTTGAATTTTTTATTTGAAATGAAGGGTAAAGGTATTCAGCCAGATCTTGTAACTTACAATTCCTTAATTCAAGGCCTATGTAATTTTGGCCGGTGGAGGGAGGCTACTGCTTTGTTGAATGAGATGACACAAAGGAAGATTGTGCCAGATGTGAAAACCTTCAGCATATTGGTGAACACTCTTTGCAAAGAGGGGATGTTGACAGAGGCAAAAGAAGTTTTTGATGTGATGATTCAAAAAGGCATTGAGCCGGACACAATCATTTATAATTCTTTGATCGATGGTTATTGTTTACAAAGCAAAATGGATGGTGCAGTCAAAGTATTTAATATGATGGTTGAGAGGGGTTGTTCACCTAATGTGTTTAGTTATAACATATTGATGAATGGTTATTGCAAAAATAAAAGAATTGATGAGGCAATGCACCTCTTTCATAAAATGTCCAACCAGGGAGTGATCGCTGATGTTGTGACTTACAACACTCTTATAGGTGGTTTTTGTCGAGTGGAGAGACCGCAGGGTGCACTAAAGCTATTTTGTATGATGAGAGCTCGTGGCCAACATCCAGATGTCCAAACCTACGTCATCTTGTTAGATGGTTTATTTAAGAACAAAAATTTTGTTGAGGCAATGGCATTGTTTCAAGAGATGGAAGACAACAAGCTCCACCAAAATATTGTGATTTACAACATCTTGATTGATGGTTTGTGTAATGCCGAAGAAATTACAATTGCAAGAAAAATCTTCTATTGTATTCCCACCAAAGGGTTGCAACATGATGTTTGGACTCATAATATAATGATCAAAGGGCTTTGCAAAGGGGTGCTGATAGATGAAGCGAGTGAGCTGCTTAAGAAAATGGATGGGCATGTTTGTCCACCTAATGAGTACACATATAACACAATAATCCAAGGGTTACTAAGACATAATGAGATGTCAAGGGCAATAAAATATCTCCATATAATGGTTGAGAAGGGTTTCTTAGCAAATGCTACCACTGTAGTCATGTTTATTGACTTGTTGTCAACTAATCAGGTAGATAAAAACATTCAAGAGTTGCTTCAAAAGTCTAGATGAGGGCTTTTAAGTTTCTCAACATCAAGAACAATTTTCATATTGTAACCCATCACAAGTCTATTTGTAAGTGATGTATATATTCTTTGAGTAAATTTTATACTTTTTACAAAATGATATTTCTTTTCATTTATGTGTGCAAGATTGTTTGTTCTTTTAACTGTTTTGAAAAATATTCATTCCTTTAGCTGTTTGATCTTTAGTTGCATTTTCTTCATGCACTTACATTGCTGCTTTGTGGCTGTATTTCATAATATTTTGTTTCCAAATTTGGCTGATGTGAAGTTCATATATTTATGTTGTTCTCATAAAGTGCGCCATTTTTTGTGGTTGTATCCATCGGCTGGCCAAAATGATGTTTTTCATGGTTCCCTCCAAAAAAAGTTTTTAATGTTTGTCTGTTAATAAAATCATTTAATTAGAAAAAAATAGCTATGTTTGACTTCTAATAAGCCTGTAATATTATTTCTTGGAAGATCCTCCCAAAAGAAGGTTCTTTTTACTATGGTTTTGAAATATGAAAAAAAAAAGGGAGGAGCTAAGCAACTGCTCCCACAACCTTTTTATAATTTTGAATACTCAATTCTTATATTCTGATTTATTGATCAGATGGAGAAATAGAACAAATTAATAATCCAAGGGATATAGGCAGAAGGATAATTATACGAACGAAGGTTCATCTTTGTTGGTAGCACATTCCTCATGGGTCTCCACATAAAATGTTTAATTTTTTCTGGGATTTTGCCTTGCATAGCTATTTCCATACCTAGGAGGATTGCTAGGCCAGCAGCCAGACTGACAATGAATGTGTAATGATGGTGATTCCACACTAGGCTCTCAAGTAGCTGAGTTGGAACGTTTCATTCCTTGCAATAAGCATATGGTATGCACTTTGCACGCTATATGTACCGTCCTTAGTACCTGTCCAGATCAGCTTGTCCCTTGGTCTTGTCATGGTTAACGGGATCTGTTTGATAATGGCTGCCTCTTCTGGCCAGATGGTCTAATCAATCACCTCCACTTTCCATGTCATTCTGTCTTCATTGATTAGTTCCTTCACTCATGCCTCGGATGAAATTTTATGTTTTGGGGATTGAATTCTATCAGTGGAACCCCCCCCCCCCCCCCAAACAAACCACCAATATATTCACTTCAACCCCATATCCATGGATCACCTCCATACCTTCCTCTTTTTTTATAATCAGGAATGAAGTGAAGACATGGGGGGGGGGGGGGGGGGGGGGGGGTTATTTTAAAATTTCCTATAGATCAAGTTGATATTAGGATTTAAAAAAAAAAAAAAAAAAAAAGAATATCGGTATTCATTGTGAAATGTCACCCTCTGTACTGTATAATGGTTTTTTTTTTTAATAATGAATTTCAGGTTAGTTGATTTTAATTGCTTTTAAAGAAGAAATTCCAAGCCTGTTCAATGAAAGTAATCTACTAATATTACATTGTTTTTTTTTATCATTTGTGGTGTTTTCCAATTGTGTTGTAACTTGTAATTGTAATTGATATGTTCTGCCTCATTCTTACATGAAATGAACTATAGACTGTTTTTGGTATCTTTTTTAGAAACAGCAATTGTCTTTTAAGTTGATAATTAGGTGCAAACTGGTGCGATACATGATGAAGTTACTAAATATAATGAGCAGAAGTAGCTTTGTGATAGTAACTAAGACCCATTTCGTGCTCTTTTTGTTGAAGTTTGATTAATCATGGGTCATAGGTGATTTTTATGGGTTGGACAATTTTATGACTTTATAGAAGACTAAAAACATCATATTTTGGTTCCCAGAAAAAAAAAAAAAACATCGTATATAATAATTATTCATAAGTGTTGATTATGATGAAGATTATAGGCACATATCTTGAAGTAAACCCATTAAGAAACATGATGTTGATTACCACCGATTTTGTCAGGTTAAAAAGAATAAGGAACAGATGTTGATGTTGATGTTTTTCAGTATATATTCCAGTGCTTCCCAGTAACATGAATGATTCCAAAATTGAAAGTTAAAAACTTGGAGTCATTCATCATAATGTTATCATTCCTAGTTGCACCAATTTCATCATCAGCATATGCTGAAGATCTTGTGATGGGCCCATTTCCTACCCTGCAGTCAAGAAAAACTTTCATTAAGTGATTTCTTAAAAAGGCTTATATAGCACATCCTCACTAATTGGCATTGATCTGCTTCGTGTTATGAAACATCTGTTTTATCGAACTCTATAAGCTCAAATTACCATTGACTTTAAAAGCTACATAAGAAAAAATTACCAGAAAAAAGGTTAAAATACTCCATTGTCTCTGTTGATGCATATACTGCGCAAAAATGCCAAACAAAATATTAATAATAAGGGTACTTTTTAGTGGATCCTATCATATTTTGAATCTCACTTCCTCATCACTTATGTTATGCAAGTGATTCTTTCCAGGATAGTAGAAACTTCTATCAATTGTTACGCTGCTATTCCTCATGCAAGATGGACAGGCATAGGATGTCACTCATCAAAGAACAATAATATGATACTAAAAAGTCCACAAGCTTCTAGCCTTCAAGATCTCAAATCATTAACTAGTTGTTTACCAGACTATGATTTTTAGGAGACGAACTTTTATCTGATTTTTTAAATTTTACTCCCTCATGAAGGCCTCTCAAAGAAGACCCAGGTTAACAATGTAGAGATTGATGTTTTTATCCATATTCTTGAGCCTTGATCTGTCAGCTCCTTTGCATTTTCTTGAAGTTTGATAGTAAAGTGTTCATTATTTAGGTATCAATCCCTTTTTTTCTGTTAAATTATTCATTAAAAGACCCCCAATAATTTTTTTTTTGATGACGTAAGAAAACTTTGCTTAGATTAGTTGCACGTCACAGATCATACTGTACAACAATTTTCATTGTTAATCAAACTCTTACGAGCAATTGACCAAACTCGCCAAAACTAGTTACCGGGTAATTCGGGGACTTTTCACCCTTGATGGGCTAAGCAGTTTATCCCCTTATGCCTAAGAGGCCCAAAGACCCCAATAAATTGTCAAATTGAATTAGATCATCAACCATTTCAGTATCATCTTGTAGCAGTCAGAACATCATGATTAAATTGAGTGTTGTGGATGTGATTTACTATATGTCAGCAAACTACCAAAAACTTAAACCATATAGTTATTTATATCCCCACCATTGAATTTTAATTTACTTATTAATTGGGGGCAAAAAGCAGTTCCTATTATGGTCAAGTCCACATTTTATCCATTAGATCCTTTCATGTCTGTCACTAAGCCTCCTTCCATCGTTTTCTTGCTTTCAGGATTTCTTAAGGAAATTCCATAAAAAAAAAAAAAGAATAAAAGGACTTCTTAATTAAGGAAATGATGACAGACAGGTTGATTTGTGGCAATCACCCTGGTATGTAGATTATGTGTGCTGCAATCCTAGTGGCATGCCAGACATGGTACTCACTTACTCAAGAAAATGTGTATCACTAGAGTAGCTTATATACTATTGAACTTAATTTCATTTCTGAACCAAACTAATTTCTAACAAACTAATTTTCCCTATTCACATTGTCAATTTTTCAGAACAGAATAACCAAGCAATCTACACTGATAAAAATTGCTTTCCTGGTCTACTTATTAAGAGGGTGGGGTGGGGGATTAGTAGTTTGCAAACATGCATAAATCATATGCTACACTATTTGATAGATAGTGATACGATGTGTTGAAAATTATATCTATAATACGATTCCATTAAAGAAAAATTAAACAGACAATTCATAAATTTTATTTCATCCAAAAGAAAATTTTAATTTGAAATGCCAAAAGACATACAAGAGTCCTAAGCTCTACAATTTACAAAAACAATACCTTGTGACAACTTTTCAGCTGTCAAGTTTTTAAAAAGATATTAAAAAATATAAAAATATAAAAACAAAAACAAAGTGTACAAGGTAATTGGAAAGGAAGAAAAAAAAACCTTCAATGACATGAAAAGAAACACCAATTCATAAAAACTAAATCACAGCTTCCAACAAATATACGTACTCTTTATGGGTTGTCTAGTGAAGCAATAAATTATGAAAGTTGTTCTTGATGTTGTAAAATTAAAAGCCTTCACACAAGTTATTGAAGTAATTCTTGAAGTGCTTTATCTCCTGGATTTGCAGATAGCAAGTCAACCACCACGGATGCTGAAAAACCTTTGTCAACCATTATCTTAATAAGTTCAAAAGCCTTTGCTCTCTCATTTTGTTGCAGCAACCCTTGGATGATTGTGTTATACGTGCGATCATCAGGAGAACAACCGCTCCCATCCATTTTCTCAAGTAGCTCACTTGCTTCATATATTAGCCCCTCTTTGCAAAGCCCTTTGATCATTATGTTGCATGTCTTAACATCAGGTTGCAATCCCTTCGCCAGTAGACTATTAAAGAGCTCTCTTGCAGCTGTAAGTTTCTTGGCATTACACATACAGTTAATCAAGATGTTGTAAATCGCAATATCATGGCCCAAATTTTTGTCTTCCATCTCATGAAACAATGCCATCGCCTCACCAGTTTGTCTGTTCTTACAAAGGCCATCTAACAAGATGGCATAGGTCTGGGGATTTGGCTGCTGCCCACATGCCTGCATCTTATGAAATAGGTCTAGTGCAGCCTGGGGCCTCTCCACTAGACAAAACCCACCTATAAGAGTTCTGTAAGTCACAAAATTGGGAGCCACTCCCTTGTTGGACATTTCATCAAAGAGACTCCTTGCTTCATCAATTCTTTTATCTTTGCAATATCCATTGATTAATATGCTATAGCTAAACACATCAGGTGAACAACCTCTCTCAACCATCATATTAAATGTTTTAATAGCATCATCCATTTTGTTCTGCAAACAATAACCATTAATCAAAGAACAGTAACTGATCGTGTTAGGCTCAATGCCTCTTTGAATCATCGCATCAAAAACTTCTTTTGCCTCTGTCAGCATCCCTTTCTTGCAAAGTGTGTCCACCAATATGCTAAAGGTTTGCACATTTGGCATGATCTTCCTTTGCACCATATCATTCAACAAAGTAGCAACTTCCCTCCATCGGCCAAAATTGCACAGGCCTTGAATTAAGCACGTGTAAGTGACAACATTCAGTTGAAAACCTTTGCTCCTCATTTCAGACAAAAGGTTCAAAGCCATATCAGTCTCACCAATCTTACACAGACCATTTAGTATCGTCTCACAAGTAATTTCATTAGGCTGAAACCCGTTCTTCTTCATATTTTCAACCAACCTCACAGCTCCAGCAATGTTACCTTGAAGACACAGCCCCTTGACAAGAGTGTTTAGAATAACAGAGTTTGGGTGGTAACCAAGTTTCAAAATTGTTGCCAAGACAGAGAACCCGAAATCCACCCGGTTCAAATGGCAGAAGCAGTTAATCAAAACAGTGAGAGTATAAACATCGGGCGAGATTCCGAATGATTCCATTCGTTTAATTAGAGAAATGGGTAGAGAGTAATGCTTCATTCTTGGAATGGCAGCTAACAATTGATTAAAATCGACAATGGAAGGCAAAGGGTGCACGTGAAGCATTGTATCAAACAGGTCTAAGGCATGATCAACATTCCTTAAGCTTCCAGACTTGCACTCATCTCTAACAGATTGCAAGAATTGATTTTGATTCTGTTTCTGATGTGGGTTTTTTCTTCTAGTAATAGTAGTAGTAAGAGTAGAATAATAGCAATAAAAAGAAGAAGTATTGGATATTAAAAGAAGAGAGTTTGTTAGTTTAGAGGCACGAAGCAGCGTACCCATTTTCCTGAAGATCCAGCAAACGAATCGGGTTGAGTTTCGGGGCAGAAATCAGAGATGGAAGCGATGAGACTGTTTCATACACTCTTCTTCTTCTTCTGCCACTCTCCTCTTTCATACATTCTACCTAAGCTACCTCCCGTGACATGGGAAACTGGTTTTACATACTAATTTTGCTTTAATACCATAATTTCTGCTTCTACTGACCATTTAAAAAGTGTATAGAGTACCAACGCACACTTTGGTACGATAGTCATTGTATAAAAAATGAAAAAAAAAAAGAAAAGAAAAAGGAAAAAGAAGAAGTGTCTAGAGCTATTTCTACGGTCACTTTGGTTTAGTCAATTTTAGTCTCTTTTGTAAGCAAAACTGTGCGTGTTGTTGCGAAAAACCAAAAGTAATTTCACCCTAAGACCAAAACAAAACTTAATAGTTAATGCAGAGGCGTTTCACGTGTGTTGGGCCTGCTGGCCTGGGCCTCTTTTTATTTTTCTCCTTTTTATTTTCCTTTTTAACATTTATGTTTCACGTGTGTTGGATTGAAACTAAAAGTTAGGTGAACAGTATAGTAAAACTTATTAACAGTGCCAAAAAGTATAATGAGAATTATGAATAGTAGTAAAAATAAATTGAAATTGCAAATAAGCTAAAATTTTCAGCTTGTCCCAAACCCACACGAAATTGTGTAAATCATGTTTTGAGCTTATTTCCATTTTTACTTTTTAAAATATTTATACGTGGTAATATAGTGTTTTTGTTATTTATACATCAAATTATCATAATATTTTCATAATTGATAAGGTGTCAATTCCTTATAAGTTAAAGTAAAATAATAAACTATCAAACCAAAACCAACTACAATTGAAAACAAATTTCTTGTGAAAATGTTATAACATTTTTGGTGTTATTATAATATTTTTACAATTTATAAGGTGTCAATTGCATATAGATAAAAATAAATAAATAAAATATGAAATGCCATACAAGGACGTACCACAACTTAAAGTAAAGGTATTGTTAAAATGTGATATTTTGTTGTTGTTATAATATTTTCATAACTGCTAAGGTATAAGTTTCTTAAAGCACTCACATTAGCTCATGCAAAATGGCGTAAGAGCCAAATTTGCCCAACCAATTCCAAACACCACCCACGTTAGCTTATGCATCTATTGTGTATAATACATTTAAACTATAATACTTATGCAAATATACACAAGCACTATTGTTATGCATTTTAGTTTTTATTATTTCTTTGCATTTTTTGATGATGAAGAAAGAGAGTTGATGTTGGTTTTGTTGTTGTCATAATATTTTAACAACTGCTGAGGTGTGAGTAGCTTATAGATCAAAATAAAATAAAATAAAATAAAATAAAATAAAACAATAAAATATCATACCATGAGCCATCACAACTTAAAATATTGTGAAAATGTAACATTTTGTTGTTATTACAATATTTTCACAACTAGTGAGGTATAAGTTATTTATAGGTCAAAATAAAATAAAATAATAAATTATTAGACCATGACCCATTACAAGTAATAAAACAATAAAATATCATACCATGAGCCATCACAACTTAAAATGTTGTGAAAATGTAAAAATTTTGTTACTATTACAATATTTTCACAACTGTTGAAGTGTAAATTCTTTATAGGTCAAAATAGAATAAAATAATAAATTATTAGACCAGTACCCATCACAACTGAAAATAAACATATTGTGAAAATGTTATAACATTTCGTTGTTGTCACAATATTTTCACAACTACTCAAGTATAATTTTCTTATAGGTCAAAATAAAATAATTAATTACCAAATCAAGACTCATCACAACTAAAAATAAAGTTATTGTAAAAATATTGTGACATTATGTTATGTACCTAAATGTTTTTTGTGGGGGAACGAATCCACCCTCAATCCGTTTGTTCGTGTAGTAGTGGTACACTAATCCTTAGGCCAAAGGCGAGCAAGTTTCAAAAACTGCTCACGTAGCTTGCAAAGAACAAAGCCGTGCAGGTCCTTCGGCCCCAAAGCGGACAAACGGATTGAGGGTGGATTCGTTCCCCCACATTTTTGGTTTAGCCAATTTTGGTAAGACAAAATTCACTGTTTCATGCACAATTTTCTTAGGCTGCCTTTTTGTTTTGTTTTTTGTTTTTTTGTTTTGTTTTTTTTTGTTTTTTTGTTTTTTTTTTTTTTTTTTCACACTGACATAGTTTCACTAAAAAAAATCCAGCTTATTTCTTTATGTTTGGATTAGTTCACAATTTCTCCCCTAAACTTTAACCAAGCAAATTCTTCCTTTATATTTTGGAAACAATCGAATACCCCATATTGTTACTCTCCCAGTTAAACCCTAATGGAATCTTACAATACCCATTGTGCAATGTCTAAACTACCCCCACTAAATTATAATATATATCCCAAAAATTTCCTTCATGTTTATTTATTTTATATGGTAGTTATGCTTGGAAAGTTGGAATGGCAATATAGGGTGTTCTATTTATTACCTAAAGAACACTGATTTAGTAGTTTTAATCTTCCAAACTTACAATTTTTTTAGTACATAGTTTCATACTTCTTCTAATAGAAACTCTATTTTAAATTTCTCATCCCAAGGGCAGCATGGGCAATTTTAAATTTCTTGTCCTAAGGGCAGCATGGGCTATTTTAAATTTCTTGTCCCAAGGGCAGCACGTGCCACTCAAACTAGTCTATATATAAAAAGTGTGAATGAGTAAAGGAATAGTACATTTGGTTTATTCAAGTGGCACTATTTCGTTGGCATTTCTTTTCTTTTGTATTTTTACTTTTATTTTTATTTTTTGCTGTTAACATTGTTGTTAGGTTCTAAGAAATTAGGAACTAAATGTATTAGAACTTCAATTTGTAATGTGTTAGCAAATCATGATCAAAACTTAGAGTCTAGATTTAGGCTGTTCAAAGTGTGTTTAATTGTAAAGTTGGAATCGAGTGATTGTAGGATTTATTGGTGTAAACTGCAAGGCTTGATCGATCGAAAATTAGACTCGATCGATCGAATCTCATGCAGATTAATTTTCTGCAGATTTTTCCAACTTAGCCTAAGCTTGGTTTGACGTGTAGGGTTTCATGTTTTACTCCAAGTATAAAAGGAAAAACCCTAGCTATGTTTTAGAGGTCTTTGATGTGTTGTGTGTTGAATCTCTTGTAGATTTAAAGGTGTTTACCTTCATACAAACTTAGAGTTATCAAGATCAAGATTCATGTCAAGAGCTTGGTGATCGTTTCAGTTATTGCATAAAGAACTTAAAGAAAGTCACAAGTGGGAGTACTTGTGGTTGCTGTGCATCAAAGAAAGAAGTAGTCTGCGAACTTGGAGTTATCATGTGGTCGTGGTAGTAAGTTTTCTATTCAATGTAGCAATAGGATGTTAGTGGTCTAAGTCTTATTGTACAAACTTCAATTCTTTCATAGTGGATCTGTTTTACATTGAAGATAGTTAGGTTAAATCATCACTATGTTTTTTATTGGTTTGGTTTTCTTGGATCATCAGATCTTTGTGTTTTTTATATTTTCCGCTACTTTATTATTTATGGTTATTTGTGCTAAACCTAATCTTGAATAACAATCTTGTTAATCAACTTAGTATAATATTAGCTTCTCAAAAAAAAAAAAAAAAAAAAAAACTTAGTATAATATTAGATTAAGCATATTCTGGTAAGGGGTCTAAAAACCTACAAACATAGTATGTTCAACTTTATTAAAACAACAAATTATCATAATATTTTCACAATTGTTAGAGGTATTAAGTCCTTATAGGTCAAAATAAAATAATAAAAATATCATATTGAGACCAATCTCAACTAAAAATAATGGTATTGTAGAAAAAGAAATGTTATATCTACAACATTTTTCACAAAATTTTCATAACAAATTATAGTGGTAAATTGTTATTGATTCTAATTTAAATTTCTATATATATAAGTGTAAATGAGTAACGGAACCGTGCATTTAGTTTGTTCAAGTGGCATTGTTCCACTGGTCTTTCTTTTCTTTTTCTTTTTATTTTATTTTATTTTATTTTGTTAGTATCGCATGATGAACTGCATGTCTTATTGGTCTATGTAGACACGTGAGTCAATTTTATTGATCTTGTACATTAATTTTATCCATGTTTCAAAATGGCAAACAAGTCCAGTTGCGTTAGTGATGTACTAACAACTATACCTACTAAGGCTAGCAAACCAAAAACCTGAGCAATTGCCAAAATCCTGTTGAGTTTTAAAGCACAAGCATGATTCAACTGATTCCTTTTGATGGAAAGATATTTATGTGGTAATCATAATTACCAAAACTTAAGCAAAACCTTCAGCTCCTCTCTCTCTCTCAACTTCTTTATTAAAAACAATCACATTCTAACTCTCAACGAAATTTGTGTTATACTTGGAAGGATTAAGGATGACCCATTGAAACTAATGAAGTCTATACAAACGTACAATTTATGACAACATCTTAAAAAATGAAACAAAATTCAGTACAAAATATATATATATATATATATGCATTTCATGAATTATTAATCATAAATGGTCAATTAAATAAAGCCGCATAGTTTTTCCTTTAAAACTTGAAGCGACTAATTACATAATAACTCCAACTTTACCGCTCCACTAGTGAAAATATATACGGGAATTAAACCCTGTATACAACAAGCAGGAGTTCAGATAAACAAAATTGCAGAGTGACAAGAAGCTAAGAAACGCAGCCAGCAAAATAGAACCAATACAACTAAATAATTATCTCATCATAATGATTTTTGCAGTAACCTATAACACGACTTTAATTAATTTATAAACCTTGTTGTATATTTCACAAGACCTATGGCTATGGGATAGTAGGTCTTCATTATCTATCTTATACTTGACCAAAGATGACATCACTAAGTTAAACTTGTGTATTTCAAAAAGCTTCATTTTCTCTGCATTGAAAATAAACCTTACTTGTTACTTTTCCCCAATTTGTTTATCAATATAGGATTTTAGACAGATCTAGGCAAACACATTCCTCAAGATTGAATTTTGCTTTTAGTTTTCGCAATTCATTTACTCAATTTCAATTGGTATTCTAAAAGTTGACAAAAAGTTTGCCAAAATTATCAAGTATCTGGTATAATATGACTCAAGTTACTCCCTCATGTTGCAGCTGAGGCCCATTTTACTAATCCATAGCAATGTCATGCTGATCTCATACAGATTTGTTAACTAATTATGTATACTAGCACTTCGATTTGTGACAAAGTGCTAGATATGACATACTGCTCCATCTTAATCAAAAAGTAGAACTGAAAAAATACCACCTTTCCAATGACAACAGAAGTGATTCTAGCAGCATCCAAGGCATCTGTTCTTTCACATATCTCACGGCTTGTATCAGCCATTTCTGCAGTCCACTGTACACATCGCTCCATAAAGCTTATAAGAAAATAAGAAAACATGCATAAATAATTTGTTGCACCATACAATAGGCAGTGGTGATATATCAATAACAACTTACCACTTATGATTTGTTGAGAAAGTGTTGTGGATGTATCACTTCTCATTTTAGGAGAGCTAGTCGCATTGTTCGTGTGTGATATGATTGCCAGTACCTATTCTGCATCTATCACAACAACTCCATAGAGAGTAAAGTTCTCCCATCCAATAACTCCTTATGAGGTTCAACCAAATTTTCGTTTCAAATAAAACCTATTTAATTACAGATTTTTTTTTTATTTAAAAAAAAGATAAAAAAATTTGAAAGGGAAAAGCATCAATGATATGAAAATAAACATCACTTCAAAAAAAGTAAATAACCACTTCCAACAAATATACGTACACCTTATAGATTGACTGGCAAAGTCTTAATAATGAAGTAATTCTTGAAGTGCTTTATCTCCTGGATTTGCAGATAGCAAGTCAACCACCACGGATGCAATGGTTGCATTTGCTGAAAAACTTTTGTCAACCATTATCTTAATAAGTTCCAAAACCTTTGTTGTCTCATTTTGTTGTAGCAACCCTTGGATGATTGTGTTATATGTGCGATCATTAGGAGAGAAATGGTTCCCATTCATTTTCTCTAGCAGTTCATTTGCTTCATCAATTAACCCCTCTTTGCAAAACCCTTTGATCATTATATTGTAAGTCTGAACATTAGGTTGCAATTCTTTTGCAAGAAGACCATTAAAGATTTCTCTTGCAGTTGTAAGTTCCCTTGCATTGCACATACTGTCAATCAAGATGTTGTAAAACACAATATTGTGGTCCAACGTTTTGTCTTCCATCTCTTGAAACAATGCCAATGCCTCCCCAATTTTTTTGTTCTTACAAAGGCCATCCAACAAGATAGCATAGGCTTGGGGATTTGGAAGTTGGCCATATGCCTGCATCTTATGAAATAGGTCTAGTGTAGCCTAGGGTCTCTCCACTCGATAAAACCCACTTATAAGAGTGCTATAAGTCACAACGTTGGGAGCCACTCCCTTGTTGGACATTTCATCAAAGAGACTCATTGCTTCATCAATTCTTTTATTTTTGCAATATCCATTGATTAATATGTTATAGCTAAACACATTAGGTGAACAACCTCTCTCAACCATCATATTAAATGTTTTGATAGCATCATCCATTTTGTTTTGTAAACAATAACCATCAATCAAAGAGCTATATGTGACTGTGTTAGGCTCAATGCCTCTTTGAATCATCACGGTAAAAACTTCGTTTGCTTTGGTCAACATCCCTTCCTTGCAGAGTGCGTCCACCAATATGCTAAAGGTTTGCAAATTTGGCATGACCTTCCTTTGTGTCATCTCATTCAACAAAGTAGTAGCCTCCCTCCATCGGCTGAAATTGCATAGGCTTTGAATTAAGCACGTGTAAGTGACAACATTTGGTTGAATACCTTTGCTTCTCATTTCAGGCAAAAGGTTCAAAGCCTCAGTTACCAATCTATCCTTGCATAAACTGTCAATAATTGTGTTATAGAACACTACATTGGGTTCAAAATACTTTTCTTCTATCTTCCTGAGCAACCTAATAGCCATATCAGTCTCACCAATCTTACACAGACCATTTAGTATCATCCCACAAGTAATTTCATCAGGTTGATACCCGTTCTTCTCCATATCTTCAACCAACCTCACAGCTCCAGCAATGTTACCTTGAAGATACAGCCCCTTAACAAGAGTGTTTAGAATAACAGAGTTTGGGTGGTAACCAAGTTTCAAAATTGTTGCCAAGACAGAGAACCCGAAATCCACCCGGTACAAATGGCAGAAGCAGTTAATCAAAATAGTGAGAGAATAAACATTGGGCGAGATTCCGAATGATTCCATTCGTTTAATTAGAGAAACGGGTAGAGAGTAATGCTTCATTCTTGCAACTGCACCCAACAATAGAGTAAAATCTCCAATGAAAGGCAGAGGGTGCATGTGAAACATTGTATCAAACAGGTCTAAGGCATGATCAACATTCCTTAAGCTTCCAGACTTGCACTCGTCTCTAACAGATTGCAAGAATTGATTTTGATTCTGTTTCTGATGTGAGTTTTTTCTTCTAGTAATAGTAGTAGTAAGAGTAGAATGATAACAATAAAAAGAAGAAGAAGAAGTATTGGATATGAAAAGAAGAGAGTTTGTTAATTTAGAAGCATGAAGCAGCGTACCCATTTTCCTGAAGATCCAGCAAACAAATCGGGTTGAGTTTCGGGGCAGAGATCAGAGAAGGAAGCGATGAGACTGTTTTTATGCACTCTTCTTCTTCTGCCACTCTCCTCTTTCATACATTCTACCTAATCTAGCTTCTGTGACATGGGAAACTGGTTTTACTTTAACTTTTACATACTAATTTTGCTGAATACCATAATTTCTACCTCTATATATAAAAAGTGGGAATGAGTAAAGGAACAGTGCATTTGATTTATTCAAGTGGTGCTGTTCCGCTAGCCTTTCTTTTCTTTTTTATTTTTATTTTTATTTTTATTTTTTGTTGTTAATATAGCCTGTTCAACTCCGTAAAATCAACAAATTTTCAAAAATATTTTCCCAATTGTTAAAGGCATTAAGTCTTTACAGGCCAAAATAAAATAATAAAAATATCATACTAGGATTAAAGGCATTAAGTCTTTATAGGTCAAAATAAAATAATAAAAATATCATACTAGGATCAACTACAGCTAAAAATAATGGTATTGTAGAGAAAAAAAATGTTACATTTATAACATTTTTCACAACATTTTCAAAACAAATTATAGTGGTAAATTGTTATTAGTTTTAATTTAAATTTTCATACACATATATGTGTGTGTGTATTGTAAATGAGTAAAGCAACCGTGCATTTGGTTTGTTCAAGTGGCATTGTTCCACTTGCTTTTCTTTTTATTTTATTTTTATTTTATTTTAATATGCATGTTGAACTCTATTAAAATAGCAAATTATCACAATATTTTCACAAATGTTAGAGGTATCAAGTCCTTATAGGTCAAAATAAAATAATTAAAACATCATATTGGGACCAATCACAACAAAAAATAAACATATTGTGGAAAAAGAAGTCCTAAATTTATAATATTTTTCGCAACATTTCCATAAAAAATATAGGTGGTAAATTGTTATTTGTTTTAATTTAATTTTCTATATATAAAAAGGGTCAATGCTCAAAGTTACAGTAGTTTTGGTTTATTCAATCAAAATTGTTTAACTAGCTCACTTTTCTTTTTCTTTTTTTTTGGTGGAAATATCGCCTATTGAACGCGCCTTTTATTTTTATTTTTTTATCTGAATATGAGCTATTACCCTAAAAGAATAAAATAATATCACAACAAATTGCCATAATATTTTCACAAATTTTGAGGTATTAATTCTTAATAGGCTAAAATAAAAATAAATAATAAAAAATAACATACTAGAACCAACCGCAACTAAAAATAAAGGTATTGTGAAAAAAAAAAGTATGACATTCACTACTTTTTTCACAACACTTTCATAACAAATTATAGATGGTAAATTGTTAATAGTTTTAATTTAAACTTAACAATAAAAATATTTTCTTGCCTACCAATAACAATTTGTAAGAACCTATTACTTTATAATTTGTTGTGAAAATGTTGTGAACATAGCATTTCTCTTATGAAAACTAAGTCTTTTTTTTTTGGGGGGGGGGGGAATATCGCCTATTGAACATGCTTTTTATTTTTTTTATTTTTTTATCTGCATATGAGTTGTTACCCTAAAAGAATGAAATATTATCACAATAAATTGCCATAATATTTTCACAAGCGTTGATGTGTTAATTTTTTATAAGCTATATATATATATATATATATTGTAGGGACTCGTTTTGTAGCCCAAACCTAAGATGTATGGGATGTTAGCCCAGTGAGCCCAGTACAATAAATTTGTAGAGAGTAGGTTAAAGAATTAGGCAATAATAAATTTGACAACGACTAGTATGGATGTAGAAGATGATTAAGCAAGAACAAAGAACATAGAGCTGAATAAATTTATTGTCCGATGAGGTAAGTTTTCATATAAATTGATTAAACAGAGTACAAGTGCAATTTAGGTTGCTACAGTGCCTCTTCCCTATTTTTCACCCTCTCCCTTTCTTCATGGAGAGTCTTTTACATTATATAGCTCCCTTTGGACCATCTTGATTCTACACTTGTTGATCATCTAAGCCCTTATTTGAGTACCTGTCCCATCAAACACCCTCTTTGGCTTTCTGTGAGTTGCGGTAACCAAGGCAACATTGTTTAGAGGTCTTTTTCACATAAATGGAGCCAGAAAAAAAGCTGCAGTGTATTAAATGCGGTGGTAACAACTTTTCCTTAGGTACGTCCTAGCTTCCACTTTTTGGTACACTCAAGGTGTACGTTCCTATCACTGGACTCCCTAGAAGGTCGTTTTGATCAATGGGATCCATATTTGGTTTGTGTTTAGCTTGTCTGAGGAGGTATTCCTCCTCGGACCACCTTTCCAGTCATATCATGTTCATGAAGGTTTGAGATTCAAACTACCAACTACTGTTTAATTGTCCTCGGATCACTTATGCTCTCGGCCAACGCCTAAGGCCCAACATATGATTTTGGGCCCTTATCCCTATAATAGCCCCTCAAAACTCTGGTTTTTCCCTCTCATCCAAGGAGGACAAGTGGGGTTTTGACTTTCAAGGGACAAGACCATTTATTTCTCTGGTTCACGTGTGTGACATTATCGTTTTGCGCATCCTATGATTGCTACTGATGCTTTGAAGTCTGCGAGGCACCATTAATTACTCCAGGCGTTGCCTTGTTCCCTATATCTAATAGTGAGGCGTAGATCCAACGGTTGATCTTTCTCTTGGAATTTTGAGTGGGATATCTCCCACTCATTTTCACCCTCTATATAAAGCACTCGGAGAAATCATTTCTCTCATTTCATAAGTCTTCAAGCTCTCCAACACTCAAACTCGTAAAGCTCTTTCAATCACAAAATTTCCCTAATTCTTTTCCTTAGGAGATTTCCAAAAGATCTTTCTAAAGGTTCAGGGTTTGGTACACCTACTCACTTTTGTAAGTATCTACCTCTTCAAAATTTCTTTTTCTCCTCGGCTATCCTTCTCGGTCTTCCTTCTTTTCTTAGAAAACTTCCTTTGCATCATCTACATTTGCTAGATGGGTAGATTCAAGCACTTAGTAGATTCTCCAGCCGGTATGGAGGGTTTTAGGGCTAAATACCATATCTCACAGGGAGTAGGCCTACAATATTGCGCCTCGGACCAAGTATACACACAATATTGCGCTCCTAACCTGTTTAGAGTCCTAGGGAGTGTAGATACTTTGAACGATCAGATGAACTTAGGGCTCACGTGGCACGATGTCGTTCATATGTACGAGTGCCATTCCCTTGCTAGTGCGGGGTATTACCTTAAGTCCTGATCCGATGTTGTTAGGTTAATCTCCTACCTTTCTAAATTCAACAAGGGCTTGAAGGATGACTATCTAGTTGCTTCCGGGGAGTGGCACGATGGTCTTCACTGCCCAACTCGAGCAGGAGAGCCAGGTGGGGTACCTAGGATCAGTTCCTTTAGACAGGGGATTCAGCCATTTTAGTTTTATTCCCTTTCACTTGTAGCACTTCATCTTCTTCTGATGATAATTTTCATTGGTCTGACCATGATTTTCGTCTCAGATGTTTTTGCAGATAAAATCCATGTTGCTTCGATGATCAGTCTGACCAACATTTCAGGTCTTAACTACTTATTGAGGTCAGAGATATTTGTAAGTGAAGATGGACAGCTACGAGCCGTTCACCTAATTTTGGACTATGAGCCTTTGTCCTATATATTTTAGGACGTAGGCTAGGCAATAAGGGCTGAAAGCTCTAGATTAGTTTTGATAGACGTTTCCAAGCTGAGGTTTTTGGCTTAGAGAGATCTTCCTCCCATGGAGCTGCCCATTCAACGCGTCCCGCAGGAAATAACTATCCCAAGAGAAGAGACAGCTTCTATACACCTATCCCTCAAGGCCGAGATCGACCAATTCCACTTTGGGGAGGAAGGTGAAGTGCCAAAAAGGTCGGTAGATCTCTCGGACTTCGAGGCCGACTTGGATAGATTCTCTACTGCATAGTCTCTGAGGCTAATAGTTGTTCGGGTTGACACCAGCTTAGAAGCTAAAGAAGAAGATATGGACTTGAAGCAAAGGACTGGCTTGAAGGGCCTAATGGCCAACAGGAATAAGGGGCCAACTTCAAAAGAAGTTCCTAAGACCTAAGTTACTCCTAATCTTCCTCCTCCTCCCCTTCTACTCCCCACTGACCTCAGATTAAAGGCCAATTCGAATCTAAAGAAGAAGAGGCTAGTTGAGGACCTGGAGGAAGGTGAGGTGCCACCTCAAAAGCGTGCCAAGCAACAGAAGAAAGCTAAGGACCCCCAGGACAAGAGAGCCAAATCAGTGGAGAGTTGGGATAAGGTTGAAGTGCACTGAGGGCAGCGCTCTTAGGCCCCTTAGCTAGAGGTGAAGGGTGCTCCCATTCCTTAGGACGCCACGATTTGGGAGTCTCAAAGGGGGAATGCCACCATCCTTGTTGAGGCTCTAGAGTAACCAATTCTCCTCCCTAGAGACATGGAGGGCCTTAGGTGTACTAGGCAACTTGACCTTTTCATATCATTGAAGAGGGACCTCCCAAAGGTAAGTCAGTCAACATCCTTTATAGTCAAACACTTAGACGCACATTTATTCATACACGTATATATTTTTTGTGACCTCTTTGCTACCTTTATGCAGATTACCCAGCAAATTTATATAGTTGAGGAGTGGGTTAGGAACGCCCATAACAAGGTTAAGGCTGAGGCCCAGTCCTGTTTGGAGGTTGTGAAGCAGTTGGGGGCTCTACGGCAGGAGTAGACTGAGCTATCCGAGAATCTGAAAGAAGCGGACAAGGTTCGTCTAAGTGCCTTGGCAGGTCTAAAGACTGCAGAGAGGCAGGCCGAGGATCAACACTAACAACTGCACATAACTGAGATAAACCTGGTCACCAAAAAAAAAACTGTTTTGGACCTCAAGTCAGAGCTGCTGAAAGTCAAAGATGTAGCTCGGGTGGCCAGGGAAATCGCTGAGGCCGCGGTGAAGGCGTCCTATGAGCGTGCACAATACGAAGACTCGGCTTGTAGAGGAGGTGGTTGTAATGTGTAGGGACTATTGCACCAAGTCCTGGGGAGTAGTGATGGACTGGGCGGGAGTCCTTATAGACTCCGAGCTAAGAAGGGTCGAGAATATCCACTTCTCGGAGGATATTGGAGAGATTCCGGAGTCAGACCCTCCTGCCGAGCAGCTCGCTTCCACCCAAGCTCCCTTTCGTGATGCCGAAATTCCTAAAGGGGCTGGAGTGGGTAAGGAGGCTCAACCACCAGTGAAGGTTAAGCCCTCTGAGGATATCCTTACAATCAGGGATGTGGTCTCCCAGGCTAAGGACACGGAGGCTAAGTCTAACGCTGGTGATGTCCATTCCAAGACTGCTGATCCTAAGAAAGACCTTCCCCAAGCCAAGGCCTAGATGTAGGACTTTCTTTTGTAGTTTTTTCTTCGCATATATATATATATATATTGGACTGCTGCTGCTCTAACTTTAATAAAAACTGGAAACAATTAAGTATCAGTAACAAAGAGACTTACCCCATACTTATACTATGAAATGACCCTTCTGCAATGAAGGTTGAATCTAATAAAGATAATACTGTGAAATGACCCTTCTACAATGATTCTGCCCAGCACTTGGATAAATGATCAAGGACTTTAACTTGCTTAAGGCCAATAATCCGAGGAGTTGGTTATGACCTTAGATTTGTTTTGACACTTAGTGAAAAACCAAAGCATGTGGTCCGAGGATCCAGGCATGTCTGAGGTTCTGTTTAATCACTTCAAAAGATGTCATTGTGTGTTAATTTCCCTAAAGCATGTGGTCTGAGAACCTAGGCATGACTAAAGTTCTGTTTAAGCACTTGTAAAGATGTCATAGTGTTAATTTCCCCTTAGCATCTGGTCCGAGGACCTAGACATGACTAAGGTTCTGTTTAAGCATTTGTAAAGATGTCATAATGTTAATTTCCCCTTAGCATCTAGTTCGAGGACCTAGGCATGACTAAGGTTTTGTTTAAGTACTTCCCTGATAGCCCCTACCTGCTTGAGCTTTATCACCTCATCTCTGACAGGATCTGCATGTTCCTTGGATGGGCGCTGAGGTGATTGCTTTTTGGGAGTGATGGATGGGCCAATATTTAAATGATGACAGATGAAGTTTGAATTCGCCCCTGGGGCTTCAGCCCCTTGTATAGGTCGGGGTACATAATCTCAGTACCACTACCCTCTTGATCTTGTTCATGCTCACGATCTCTTTCAAGCTTAAGGTTAAGAAAATTATCTTGTCATAGAGAACCTACGGGTTCTGTCCGGTGGATCCTATCATAGTCGACCGTTGCATTCATTAATACACAAGTTCTTCCCACAGACGGCGCCAATTGTAAGGACTCGTTTTGTAGCTCAAACTCAAGATGTATGAGATGTTGGTCCAGTGAGCCCAGTATAATAAATTTGTAGAGAGTAGGTTAAAGAACTAGGCACTAATGAATTTGACAATGGCTAGTATGGATGTAGAAGATGATTAAGTAAGAATAAGGAACATAGAGCTAAATGAATTCATTGTCCAAGGAGGTAAGTTTTCATATAAATTAATTAAACAGAGTACAAGTGCAATTTTGATTGCTACAGTGCCTCTTCCCTATTTTTCACCCCCTTCCCTTCTTCATGGAGGGTCTCTTACATTATATAGCTCCTTTTGGACCATCTTGATCCAACACTTGTTAATCATCTAACCCCTTATTTGAGTATCTGTCCCATCAGACACCTTCTTTGGCTTTCTGTGAGTTGCGGTAACCAAGACAACACCGTTTAGAGGTCTTTTCCACATAAATGCAGTCAGAAAAGTAGCTGCAGTGCATTAAATGCAGCCAGAAAAGTAGCTGCAGTGCATTAAATGCAGCCAGAAAAGTAGCTGCAGTGCATTAAATGCAGTGGTAATAGCTTTTCCCTAGGTACCTTCTAGCTTCCACTTTTTGTTTACACTCGAGGTGTACATTCCTGTCACTGGAGCTCCATAGAAGGTCGTTTTGATTAATGGGATCCATATATAGTCTGTGTTTAGCTTGTCTGAGGAGGTATTCCTCTTCGGACCACCTTTCCAGTCATATCATGTTCATGAAAGTTTGAGCTTCAAACTACCAACTACTGTTTAATCGTCCTCGGATCACCTATGCTCTCGGCCAAGGCCCCAGGCCCAACATATGATTTTGAGCCCTTATCCCTACATATATATATATATATATATATATAAAATATTGTAACCAACCACAATTAAAAATAAAGGTATTGTGAAAAAAAAAGTGCGACATCCACAACATTTTTCACAACACTTTCATAACAAATCATAGGTGGTAAATTGTTATTGGTTCTAATTTAAACTTACCAATGAAATTTCTTTTTTGCCTACTAATAATAACCTGTAACAACCTACTACATATTATTTCTCTTGTGAAAATATTTAGATATTTTGTTTTTATCATAATATTTTCACAATTACTAAAATGTCAATTCTTTATTGGTCAAAATAAAATATAACAAAATTATAAAGGTATTACGAAAATGTTGTACCATTATGTTGTGTTTCTAGAATTTTTTTTTTTTTGGTTTAGTCAACTTTGTTAAACCAAAATTTACTATTTCACATATAGTTTTCTTGGGTTGACTTTTTGTATTCTTTTTATATTGTATTTTTATATTTATGCACCATTTTAAGTAAAAACACATAGTTTTACACCAAAAAAAAAAAAAAAAAAAAAAAAAAAACTTAGGATAAAAACAATTTTCATCCTTTATGTTTGGGGTAGTTCACAATTCCTCCTTAAACTTTAAAATCAAGTAATTTTCCCCTTAATATTTTGGAAAATAGTAAATATGTCATATTATTATTCTCTCAGTTAAACCCTAATAAAAGCTTATGATTCTTAAAATATTACATTATGTAATGTCTAAAATACTCCCACTAAATTTTAATATTCCAAAATTTTTTTCACGTATTTTGAGTTTTAAATGATAGTAATGCTTAGAAAGTTGGAATGGTGATATAAGGTGTTATATTTATTATCTAAAGAACATTGATTTTCTAGGTTTAAATTTTCAAAACTTATAATTTATCTAATTTGAAATTCAATGATACATGCCTTTTGTTATATATTTTTTTTCTTGCCTAAAATGGGTGTTCATTAAAAACTAAGTAAGTTAAATATTGCACCTAGACTCATGTAGATTGATAAAGAAGAAAGTATGAATGAAAAAAATTTCATTGTGTATGGTTGAAGGTATTTGATGAAAAACTTCAATTGTAGCATATGCCATCATTCATTATGAAAATTTAAATATTGTGACAATGTCTTAGCTAAGACACTGTCATAATATTTAAATTGTCCACAATAAGCAACTGAGTTTGGAAGATGATGATATTCGTTATCATTCTTAGAAGTTTTTAGTGAGTGGATATTGCCTTTAGCAAATAAGTACTAAGAAAATATTATAGTAAAATAGATATTCATATATTAAATAGCTATCATAACTTTGTGTGTGATTAACTATTGAAATTATTAAACGAATAAGATTAACTTTGTATGACATATATATTTTTTTGTATATAGTTTCATTCTTCTTCAAATATAAATTTTATTTTAATTTTTCAATCAAGAGATAGCAAGTGTGTTGAACGTGCCACTCTACCTAGTTAGGAAAAAATGTGTAAAAATGCATTCACTAAACTTATTTAATTATGTAGAACTTTTTTGGGAACTCGAGTCCAAGTGAAACTTAAGTTTACAAGAACTACAGTATCAAGCATTATGGACAAGGGCGGCTCTACGTAGTACTTTCTTTACAGATATATCTTTTAATCTAATAGTTATATGAAAAATGGGTCTTTTTATCGGATAACTACGCCCTTGAGCTTGAGGTTTTAATTTTTTCACAATAGTACCCCTTCACAACTTCCACTTTTCTAATGATTAAACTTGCTTCGTTTAAACTGACATAGAGTTTAGGGTGGTCACAGGACCACCTTGACCTGGAAAAAAAATTATTATGTATAAATTTTAAAAATTTACGATTTTTTTATCTTTAAAAAGACTTTGTGACCACCCTAAATTTTTTTAGGTCCAACATAATGAAATTTTAAACAAAATTTGGCAACAAACTTGATTGTAAACTAAGGCCACAACTCTATTCAATATTTTTTTTATTGAATGAAAATTTTAACAAATTCACAATTTAATTACATTTTCTTCTTAAATCCTCCATACTTGCAAAATTTCAAGAAGATAAAAGATCAATAGCTATATCGTCAATCAAATATTTAAATTTCAACTCTTTTGTAGTCTAAAATTATACTAAAAAATAATTTTATAAATCGAATGGTAAATAACATCTAATTGGCACAAAATTTTGGCGTGTTTTAAGAACATAGAAAACATGCAATTCACCGATTAAATTTTCAAAATATGTAACATTGTTAATTCATTTAGTGAGAGTGACTACAACTAAGTTTGTAACCAAATGTTGTCCTTAAACTTTGGTCCCATTAACAATATATTAGGTCCTTACAAATAAAAAGAAAAAGTCCACGAAGAATTTTATATAACTAAAATTTTGAAGAGATGTAGCTTGCAACATTGATAATAAGACTACCATATAATGATTTCAAAATTAAAAAAAAAAAATGTGTAGAAGGAAATTGTAAGATTTTATGTATTTGCATATTTGTGTGTGTGTGTGCGCGTCTGTTTTTTTTTTTTTTTTTTTTTTTTTTTTTCAATATGTAAAGTTCTCTTTTTATTAGATTTTGTATAATTTAAGTTTTTTAATGACCACCTTCAAAAAAATTCTTAGAGCCGCCATTGATTATGAAACTCATGTTCTAAAAAAGTGCTAAATAACTAAGAAAGTTTGGCCCGAAAATTATGCTATTTGGCAAAAAAAGAAAAAAAAAAAAAGCCTCAAGTTGTTTTCTTTTCTCTTTTTATTTATTATTATCTTTAATTATTATTTTTTCTTTGAGAAATGAAATATAACTATTATAAAATACCAATCAAGAAAGAAAGATGTTTAATAATTTTTTAAATAATATAATCAAATTAAATGTATAAAATTGAAGTTATTTCCCTAAAATATAAGTGTAGGGACACAATTTTCAGACCAATCCCAAAATGTATGGAATCTTGGCCCAATGAGCCCAGTACAATAATTTTGTAGAGAGTGGGTCAAAGAGCTAGGTTTTAGTGCATGGATAACAATTAATATAGTATTCATGACAATCAAACAAAGATGAACTGAGTTTATCAAAGAAAGTTTGTGCTCGGCACAATCCGAGTAGCTTTGTTCTAGTATTATTGAATAAGAATGATTCCAGGAGTTCTTGAGATTGCTACAGTGCTTTCTCCGTTCCTTCCAGGATCCGCTCTCTATGGTGGGTTTCTCTTATTATATAGTCCCCTTTGAACGATCTTGGCCTTCCATTTGTTGATTATCTAAGTCTATACTTGAGTGCTTGTCCCATCGGACACCCTCTTTGGCATTTTGTGAGTTGCGGTAATCGAGGTAGCATTGTTCAGGGGTCTTGTTCACATAAATGCGGTGTTAGCAGCTTTCCCTTAGATATTTTTGAGTTCCTATCCTTTAGAACTTCCTGGAAGGTCACTCTGACTATTTAGGAATTATATCTGACCGTGCCTTAGCTGTTCCAAGGAGATATTCCTCTTCGGACTCAGACTACTACGCTTTCAGCCAAAGCCCCAAACCCCATTATATGATTTTGGGCCTATGACCCCACAATAACCCCTCAAAACTCTGGTTTTTTCCTCTCATCCAAGGAGAAAAGTGGGGTTTTGAATTCTTTAAGAGTTAACTCTACTTGATCCTTTGATTTATACCCGTGGGAGTGCCGTTTCACGCGCCCCATATTTGTACTGTAAATTGCTCCTTACAGAGCTGCCAATTTGAGGAGTTGGTTATGATCTTGGGTCTATCTTGACACTTAGTGAGAAACACATAGATATTATGGAATGTTACTTTCTCCAAAGTATGTGGTCTGAGGATCTATGCATAACTATGATTCTGTTTAATTACTTAGAGAGATGCCAGAGTGCTAACTTCCTTACTTCATCTGGTCCGAGGACTCAAGCATGATTGAGTTCAGTTTAAACACTTGAAAAAGTTGTCATTGAGTGTTAACCTTCCCACTTCATCTGGTCCGAGGACTTAGGCATGATTGAGTTTAGTTTAAACACTTTAAAAGTTGTCATTGAGTGTTAACCTTCCCACTTCATCTGGTCCAAGGACTCAGGCATGATTGAGTTTCGGTTTAAACACTTGAAAAAATTGTCATTGAGTGTTAACCTTCCCACTTTATCTGGTTCAAGGACTCAGGCATGATTGAGTTCAATTTAAACATTTTAAAAAGTTGTCATGGAACTAACCTCACTGCGGAGCCCCCTAGATTTGCTCTATGTTGCTGCCACTTCCTCTCATGGAGGTTTAGCGAACTCGGCCACTAGATTCGCAAGAACTAGCCCATTGACATAGGTACGGGGCATATACTTGATGTTAAAAGCCCCTAGAACTGTGTCCCATATAGTAATCCTTCTTGTGTAATCAGCACTTCGAAGTATAGACTTGAGCGGAAGCTGAGTTAGGACAACAGCTGTGTGTGCTCTTGAAAATAATGGGAAAGCTTATAGTAAACTGGCCACGATAATGGCTTTTCCCAAGGACTCTTGCTGATGGGAGCTTTATCCTACCATAATTAACCGTTGCACTCATTATCACACAAGCTCTTCTCACAGACGGTGCCAATTGTAGGGACGCGATTTTCAGACCAATCCCAAAATGTATGGGATCTTGGTCTAGTGAACCTAGTACAATAATTTTGTAGAGAGTGGGTCAAAGAGCTAGGTTTTAGTGCATGGATAACAGTTAATATAGTTTTCATGACAATTAAACAGAGATGAACTGAGTTTATCAAAGAAAGTTTGTCCTTGGCACAATCCGAGTAGCTTTGTTCTAGTATTATTGAATGAGAATGATTCCAGGAGTTCTTGAGATTGCTACAGTGCTTTCTCCATTTCTTCCAGGATCCGTTCTCCATGGTGGGTTTCTCCTATTATATAGTCCCCTTTGAACAATTTTGGCATTCTACTTGTTGATCATCCAAGCCTATACTTGAGTGCCTATCCCATCGGACTACTACGCTCTCGGCCAAAGTCCCAAACCCAATTATATGATTTTGGGCCCATGACCCCACAATATGTGGTAGTGGTACACTGATGCTTGTGCCAAGCACTTATAAAGCATGAGTGAGGCGCATCTCTTGCCGATGTGGGACGGACGTTGCACATAAGCATGCCTCCCATGTTGCTTGAGAACAAAACCGTGCGGGCTTGGCTCCCCAAAGCGGACAAACAAGCTTGCAGTGGGTTAGGAACAAAATCCTCCCCCACAAAAAGGCGCTTTTGAGGGCAGTGCCGATCAAAGGTATTGTTCGCTTTGGGCTTGCTTTTGCAACGTCTGACCCTTTTGGTGGCATGCTTATGCAACGTTCTCACGGTTTTGTTACCTTGAAGGGCACGCCTCTACTACTACAATAAGTATTATGGGAAATTTTTAATAAAATCTTGTATTAACATCCACTTTGCAAACAAACCTATTCAGCTTTAAACTAACTATTTGTTTCAAAGTTCTAATAATTGCTAATAAATTTTCTTTAAATCAATTGTTGATAGAACAAAGCTTAAGCTTCCCCAATATATGCATGTTTTAAGATAAGTGTTACCTTTACAATATTTTTACAACAAGTTATAGGTAATTAGTTGTTATTGGTTCTAATTTGAACTTATCACTGAAATTACTTTTTGTTATCTCAACAATAACAACGTATAACAACTTGTTATTTAGGATTTGTTGTGAAAACTATGAGTATGGTTTTCTCTATAAAAAAAAAAAGATTTGTTGTGAAAATGTTATGGACATATCATTTCTCATGTTTTAAAAGAAAAAATTAAACACAATTTTGCACATTTATTAAGGTTCTTTAATTAAATTCAATCAAGTGATTGCGCTCTGACAAATGAAATGCAAAATGATATTATCTTTTCTCTGGGATAAATAAATTCAATTGCATGTCTTATTGGTCTATGTAGACACGTGAGTCAATTTTATTGGTCTTGTACATCAATTTTATCCATGTTTCAAAAGGGCATAAAAGTCCACTTGCATTAGTGATGTACTAACAACTATACCTATTAAGGCTTGCAAACTTAGGGCTTGTTTAGTACCATTGTTTAAATAACAGTTTTTAGTATTTAATACCACAACATGTATTTCCACAACACTTTTTTTCTTACACGTATTTCTATAACGCTTAAACAATGATACTAGAAATCTCTTACCAAACAGGCCCCAAAAACCTGAGCATTTGCCAAAATCCTATTGAGTTTTAAAGCACAAGCATGATTCAACTAATTCCTTTTAATGGAAATATAAATATGCAATTCATGAATTATTAATCGTAAATGGTCAATTAAATAAAGCCGGCTGCATAGTTTTTCCTTTAAAACTTGAAGCGACTATACTAATTACATAATAACTCCAACTTTACTGCTCCACTAGTGAAACTAGATACAGGAATTAAACCCTGAATACAACAAGCAGGAGTTCAGAAAAACCACAGCCAGCAAAGTGGCAAGAAGCTAAGAAACACAGCCAGCAAAACAGAACCAATACAACTAAATAAAACTTCTAATGCTGGAAGGGTGTCTTGGCCATATTTCTTGACTTCTTGTTATACCTTGGCCAGCACCTAAGAACATTGCTGGAACTGTTTTCGTGGTTAAGGTAAGAACTTGCCGAGTCATTTGCTGCAGGTCTGCTATCCACATCTGAGTTCTCCAATGCGTCTTGGTGTTTTTCTTCCAATTTTTCTCTAATTGCTTGTTGTTGGTGAGGACAACTCCCAAGATAGCTTTCTGGACAGTTTCTGTTTTGGGTCCATGTGAGATTTTGAGAAGTCCATGAAATGTATTAGATCACTAACAAATGAATTATTCTTCAGCAAGCTATATGGTCACAAGTTTGGAGTTTCAAACTTATTACTTTTGCTACTTTAAATAATAAATGTCAATATGATTAAGCTGTAAAGTTAATTTACCATTGCGATACAAGCTAAGTTGCCTTTCTCTTAGACAAGGCAAGGGGAAGCACGTACGTAATTACCAGCAACCTCCTTAAGTTGATAAAACCATTCCAGTCCACTGCACAATAGTACCACAAAGAACTACTTTCAGCAAATATACATACTCTTATAGATGGATTACCAAGGGAAAGTTGTTCTTGACTTTAAAATACTAAAAGTCTTCATACAAGTTATTGGCGTAATTCTTGAAGTGCTTTATCTCTTGGATTTGCAGATAACAAGTCAATCAACATGGATGCAGTGAACGCATTTGTTGAAAAACCCTTGTCAACCATTATCTTGACAAGTTCCATAGCCTTTGGGTTCCGGAAATACACAAGCGCATCCTATAAATAAAAGAGAACGTGCTCTATATATTAAGAGAACGTGCTCTATATATATTAACTTCTAATTTAATTAACTTATCCTTATTCCTAAAACATAAAAATGAGATTAAAATCATCATAAATTGATTGAAAAAAAAAACTATCCATATTTATAAAACTACCCCATGTTCTATAAAACTTCCCACTGCCCATGTATACAACCAAAACTACCTCATGTTATAAAAGAAAACTAGCCCATGTTTAGAAAGAAAGAAAAAAAAAAAAAAAAAAACCTAAAAAAAAGAGCCTCATTGCACACGCAAAGCACATGTGATGATGCTAACTAGTAATATATAAAATTAGTGTTTGCTATTTATTCATAGAATATTTAAAGTCCATCTATTGCTTTTTTTTTTTTTTTTTTTTTTTTTTCATTGTTGCAAATCCGTATAATATTTTGTTACCTACCATCAGATTTTTATAAACTACTACATAATACCATCAGATTTTTATAAACTACTACAAAATATGTCACTTTTGTTGTCTCTTGATTCACTAATGGGAAGCATTGATTTTAATTTTTAATCAAATTTGTATTACCTAGATTTGAGTTCCGGAAATACACAATCGCATCCTATAAATAATAGAGAACGTGGAACAAGACATTGAGCATAGTCAAACTAATTTAGAGACAAATCAAATAAATTTAAATGAAAGCCCTATGCAAGTGGTAGGCGTAAATCGGCTTACACATATTTGTTGTTGGGCTCACAATGTGTCAATTGCGCAAAATCAAGCCCAACTTAGTAGTGGTGAGAATAGAGCTAATTAAATTACTTTTTTTTTTTTTTTTTTGTAATTTTTTTTTGAGAAAACTCTTTTTGTAATCTCATTGGTTCCACTTTATTAGAGTTACAGTTATTCTAAACTTTATATATATACTAGCCTCATTGCATGCGCTCCTCATGTGCATGAGTTTTTTTTTTTTTTTAGGTGTTATAATTTTCCAATCATTCCAATTTGACATCTACACATTTGTCTAATAATATTATGCATTTGCAAAATATTGATATAACCAAAAGTTTTATGAGGCTAGCTTCAAAAAATGAATACCAAAATAGCATTGAAATGATATGTTCGTGTGTAGATTTGTTCATTTTTTGGAGCTAGCCTCATAAAACTTTTGGTTATATCAATAATTTGCAAATGCGTAATATTATTGGACAAACATGTAGATGTCAAATTGGAATGATTGGAAAATTATAACACTAAACCAAAAAAAAAAAAAGCCTCATACGTGCGTGGAGCACTTGCAATGAGGCTAGTTATTATTATTATAAGTTCAAGAAAATTTGTCACTAGAGTAACTTATATACTATATACTATTGAACTTTATTTCATTTGGATGTGCATGGAATAAGGTGCTCTTCCATATGAAAGCAGTTTTGCGATAAATGTGGTGGCAATGATCATTTATTATCCTTGTGTATGATTAGCATATATACTGCTTAGGTGTGCATTATTAGCTCGCATGAATTAATTAGCTAATAGGATGGGTGGACACAATCTCTCCCAATTTGAGCTTGTACAAAATGGTAGTCTTGCTCGCTGCATGAAGACCCATTATTAGAATACGCATCTCCTTGGCAAAAGGCCAGCTAAAAAGCTTAGGTGAAAGACAACCCCATCTTTTATCTCAAGGTAAATTTCCAAATCCCAAGTCAAAGACCGAAGAGTCAACCTAACAAGACAACACTCATACATATATGCACACCACTTTGTTCCTAGTAGCACACACAATATTCAAAACCATGATTATTGGAAGGGGATCAGAAGGTGGAGAGACTATAATTTTCTCAGTATAATGATTTTTGCAGTAACCTATAACATGACTTTTATAAACCTTGTTCTATATTTCACAAGACCTATGGGATAATATCATAGTAGTCCTTCAAGATTAACATCCCTTTTAGAGTTAATTTACGTCTAAACAATCCAAACTATCCAACCTAATTAAGTACATGAATTTCATTGTCTTAAACGTGAAATACCCAAATACTAATGGTGTGTTTGGATGACAAGATTTGGGCATTTGAATTTGGATTTGGGTGTTTAAAATCCAAATGTCTTGTTTGGATAGTTTAAAAAAGCTAAGGATTTGGATTTGACAAACCCATCAAGGATTTTAAACCTTTAAAATGATTGGTTCATAATAGTTAAAGGATTTTGTTAATGTGTGTGCTTGTGTACTCATTAAAAAAATGTGTAAATGTGTCCTACCTACATGCATTTAGTGGCGGAGCCAAGAATGTTTTTCGGGGCCAAACGAAATGTAATAAAGTTCTTTAAAAGAAAAAAAAAGCTATAACTCCACAAAATTGTGTTCTACATTCTTTCTTGATACTAAAAGGATTTTGAACTCTTTTTTTTGTTTAGACAGTTAAACCATCACTCAAAAATTCATTGTTTATAGTCCTAACTTCTATATTGAGTAGTAACATCTAAATCTTAAACAAATTTTCTCTTAAAATATACAATGATTGTGAATAGTTTCCTCACGAATTAGTCACACATTAAGAATCTAAATTTAAATTTTATAATCTAGTTATATAGGCCAAAATGAGCTTTTGCCCCTTTCAAAAAAACTTTCCAATATTTTGCCCATTTTCTCAAACTATATAGGAATATGCCCCTGTATTAAAACTCGATAATGTGAGGGTCGATATTCATTTAAAAACTCGATGTTCATATAGTCGAGTTATAATGAGCTTTGTGCCACGCTGGCAAAGCAGACGTGGCTTTTTCCAATAAAAAATTGGTCGTGTGTACATGCATAACTCGGTAAGTTTTAAAATCGAGTTTTGTTGAACAATTTGTATCATTGGATGCCTTTCTAAGTCATTTCTTCTTATTAGAAATGACTTGAATTTTCTATCTGTTTCTTATTTATTTAATAATTTTTTTTATATACGGTTAAACTCCTTACTCATTCAAATTCTTTCGGCAACTAAACTGACTCCACATTCTCTTTGAATTCATGTACTCAGCTTCGGAATTTACAGAAGTGTGTTTTTGGTGGATGCCTCTCTTTGTTGGACAGGTTAATTGGTTCCTCTATCTAGAAATGACTTGACATTTTGCATTTTTGAAAGGTTCTAGAAGGTATTGTTTGTGAAAGCCGTTATTAATTTAACAATTACAATTTCCTTTCTTAATTTTTAGTTTTAACTAGTAGCAGATTCACGCAATGCGTGAAAATAAATAATTATTTTGTTTAGTATTATAATGTATAATTTTTTTCTCTAAAATGTTTTGAGTATAATTTTTTCTCCCTAAAAATTAAACAATTATTCATTCTAGTTAGGTCTACTTCAGTCTATTTTGGTCCTATTTAGTCCATTCGGTCCAATTCGGTCAACTTTGGTCCCCTTTAGTCTATTTTATACTAATTGGGCCTTAAATTGATTTTTTTTTTTTTTTTTTGTTGGTTGCATTTTCAAGTTAAGCTCAAAAATTCTTTTTTTTTTCCTTAATTTTTGGGTTGAAAATATTAATTTTATTATATTTGAGCTAAAATCTTTAATTTTGAGTTAAAAAATACAAAGAAAATAGGCATTAGAAATTAGAAATATGAGCCCTAAAAATGATAAATATGCAAAAGTCTTATTCGGTCCATTCTATCCACTTCGGTCCAATTTGGTCTTATTTGGTCCATACAATCCTTTTCAGTCCATTCGGTCTTATTCAGTCCACTTTGATCCTATTTAGTCTTTATTGGTAAAATTCTGTTGACTTTGGACCATTTTGTTGACTTTGGTCCAATTCAGTCCATATTGGTTTTATTTGATCCATTTTGTCCACTTTGATCTTATTCGGTCCATTCTGTTCACTTTCGTGTAATTTGGTCATATTCAGTCCATTCTATCCACTTTGGTCTACTTCAGTTCTATTTGGGCCATTCGGTCTATTTTGTGCACTTTGGTTCTATTTGGTCCATTTTGTCCACTTCGGTCCTATTCCATATTGGTCCTTTTATGTCCACTTCGGTCCATTCTGTCTACTTCGGTTCAATTGCATCCCCTACAGTTCTATTTGGTCTATTATATTCATATTTGGTCCATTCAGTCTAATTCTGTTCTTTCAGTCCACTTTGTTCCATTTAGTCCAATTCGGTCTATTGAGACCATTTCAGTCCATTTTGATCCTTTTTTTTTTTTGCATTTACATAGTTAGAGAAGATATGTTTAGGTTGAAAAACACCTATTCTAATCCAAATTTATTAAGAAAAATATATAAATCTCAAACTCGTAATGTTTAAAATCTTAAGCATAACATTTATTGTTGCTACACTTTTGTTGAGCCACATTAACATAGCATTTCAATTCACTTCGGTGCCATTAAATTTAAGTGAAAGTCTTTCTAAATATAAAAATTATGAGTATACAAATGTAATTTTTAGGGCAGTTATTCATTTGTTTTAATATCGTTACTTTTAAATGAATTGCATACAGTTTTTATTTTTATTTTTTTTATAAATGAATTGCATAAAGTTGATTATACATTTAAGAAATATATATATATATATATATATTAAGAGGATTCAGAAAGTTAGTTATTTTTTTTTTGGGTCAAAAATACCCCTAAATTAATTAACCAAAATGGGGTTAAAATAGAAAATTGGAAAAAGAAAGTTAGTTATTTCTTTTTTTACTGTTAAAAATACCCCAACCTAAAATTTAAAAATGGGGTTAAAATAGTAAATTGACAAAAATAATAAATTCCTACTTCTATGTTGAAATGCCTTCCTGCTTCTAATAAACTCTTACTTTTACGTTGATTTAAATTCCTACTTCTACTCTCTAACTCCCTACAAAATAGGATTACTCTTTTCTTAGTTTTAAAACTCTTCCAATCTACAAAACTCACCCACGTATTCATTTTTTTTTTTTACTTCATCATGATGTATTTGTTTCTTCTATTCCTCTTTTTTTTTTTTTTTTTTTAAATAATTTCATTAACTAATCTCACGTTTTTATTTTCCAAAATATCTTCTTCTTTATTAAAAAAAAGAAAGAAAGAAGACTTCTACTATAAAACCAGTACTATAACTTCTATCCATTCTTATCATCCTAACATCCCCACTAAAAAGCAGTTACTACTATGTAATTCTTTTATTTTTGTTTTTCACTTTCTCACTCACGATCTCCTTATTATCACTAACCTCCACGTTTGTTAGTCTGTCTTATATTTATCTTATATTTGTGAAGGCCAAGTTTCATTCTCACAATCTCATGTTTCTTTTTCTTTGTAAATTTTTTCTGACAATTTGTTCAATTTGTGCTTTTCAATGGTTATTTTTTAAAATTAAGCCAAACTTTAGCAACTAATTGATGACTTCAATGGATTTGATGTTAGGGACATATTTTACGGGGTTTGGAATTGAGATTGATAAATGCAATCAAGACTCAAACCATTCGTTGAGCAAATAGGTATCTTCCAAAATTCTTGGTAGTATTGATTTATGCATTTATGTGGGAAATATTTTCTTCATCACGTCCTTAGTTTTTTTTTTTTTGTGATTGGAAAAAATAGAAATCCCAAATTATAATAAATGCAAATTATTAATCTTTACTCAAAAAATAGAAGAACCTTTGAGCACGAGTATGAGTGTGTGCTCAGAGGCTAGTATATATTAAGAGGATTCAGAAAGTTAGTTATTGTCTTTTTTTTTTTTTTTTTTTTTTTTTTCAAAAATACCCCTAATTTAATTAACTTATTCTTTTTCCTTAAACATAAAAATGAAGATCGTAAATTTATTAAAAAAAAAAATCTACCCATGTTTATAAAACAACCCCATGTTCTATAAAACTTCCCACTACCCTATGTACACAACCAAAACTACCCCCATGTTTTTTTTTTTTTGGTTAAAAAAAAAAAACTACCTTCCTATAAAAAAAAAAAAAAAAGAAGAAACCTACCCCCATGTTCTAAAAAAAAACTGCCTTAAGTTCCTAAAAAAAAAAAAAACCTACAAAAAAAAAGAGATTCATTGCAGGTGCAAAGCGTGGGATGAGGTTGATATATATTAAGAGAATGAATCATTATTAAAAAAAAAATTAATTAACTTATCCTTATTCCTAAAACATAAAAATGAGATTAAAATCATAAATTGATAAAAAAAATTAAAAAAAAAACCTACCCATGTTTATAAAACTACCCCATGTTCTATAAAACTTCCCACTACCCTGTGTACACAACCAAAACTATCCCACGTTTTTTTTTTTGACAAAAAAAAAAAAGGCAAAAATACTATTTTCATCCCTATATTTTCACCCCATTCCCACTTTGGTCCCTACTTTTTTATTTTACCTCTATTAATCCCTAAAATGAAAAACACGTTTTATTTTAGTCCCTACCGTCATCTCACTAACGGATATTGTTTATATGGCAGATGAAGTATACTGTTGGCACACTAAATATTGATGTGGCCATTAAAATAGTAATAAAAAATTTTATTTGGCATTAAAAAAATAACATGTCAGCATGTAAATTTAAAAAATTAATTTATCAATTTTAACTAAATAAAAATATTAAAATAAAAATATTACATGAATTAAGATATAAAGTATATATTGAACAAAAATAACAAGAACACCAACCCAGATTTAAGTACAAGAAAAACATTTTCCTTTATTTGAAATTTTATTTTTCTTTTTTCTTAGAAAACAAACACAAAATTAGGCACACACAAATAAAAAATAAAAAATAAAAAAAAAATTAAACCCACACAATCCCATCCTCTCTCACATAGCCCAATCCCAACCATCCTCTTTTCCTCTCTCACTCTTGTTGAGTCAATCCCAGCCATGGCCAAAAGTCATTCACCTTTTCTACCTCGTCAGCTAAGAGAGGAGGTGGTTTTGTTGTCAGGTCTAAGGATGATTTCGTTTGGGTTTGATAGTTTCAAATCTGAGGTTGGAGGTGGTTTGGCTTTGGCTCTAAGGTTTGGATTTGAGGTTTTTGTTTGGTTTCTTAGAAAGTATAAGAAAATTTGGGATTTGAGTTTTGTGTTTGGGGGCCGAAAATCTAGGGGGGGCCAAAAATCTAGGTTTGATTTTTGTGTTTGATGCTTTGGTGGTGTGGGGGTATGATTTTTTGGATTTTTTCATGTTTAATTTAGTGCTGATGTGGATCCGATGTTAATTTTTTGGGTTTTAAATTTTCTAGATTTTAACAAGAAGATGATGTAGACCTTTTGTGAACACTGGATGAGCGATTGTATTCCTAACTAGGTCTTTGCTGTATGAACCCTATGGCTGGTGGCTAAAATTCAACTTGGGTTTGCCTATGAGATGAACCATTGAATGATTCTGCTATATTTAACAAATGGTAGCTACGGTTTGAGTTTTCTGAGTGGCTTCTATTATATTTGTTGTGAGGCTTTGGCTTCTTGATGGCTTGGAGAAAAAACGGAATTAAACCTTCCATGATTTCTTCTTCTTGATGGTTGGGTTTCAATTTCTTTTTCAAATTTTCTGGGTTTTAAATTTTGTGTTCATGTTTAATCTGATGTGGATCTGAAGTTTAATTTTGTGTTCTTATTTTTTGGGCTTGTGATTTTTGGTTTTTAATTTTGTGTTCTTAAATCTGGGTTGGTGTTCTTGTTATTCTTGTTCAAGATATACTTAGATGTTAATACATGTAATTTTTTTTAAATTTTTTTATTCAGTTAAAATTGATAAATTAATTTTTTAAATTTAGATGCTTATGTGGCATTTTTTAATGCCAAATAAAAAATTTTATTATTATTTTAATGGTTACGTCAGCATTTAGTATGCTAACAGTACACTTCGTCTGCCACGTAGACAATTTTCATTAGTGAGATGATGGTAGAGACCAAAGTATGAATGGGGTAAAAATGTAAGGAGAATTACACGGTTACAACTGCCATAGTGGCAGCAGCAAGTCTAGTACAATACAAGCCATTATTATCAAGTAAGAAAAAAAGAAAAAAAGAAAACCGACCTTTTATGGAATAGTGTAATCTGCCACTGCATCTCTCTCTCTCTCTCTCTCTCTCTCTCTCTCTCACCTCTACGATCTACCACTGCTTCTCCATTGAAGCTAATAAGCTCCACCGAAACCCGACCCGAATTTTTAGCTGGATTTACCACCACAAAACGTAATATTTCTCAAATTTGCTTCTTCTGCATCTTCAGGAAATATGTTTTTTTGCTAAATCAACAAGCTTTCTCCTTTTTTCATGCAATCGCTTGAAAATTATGGTATGTCTTCCATTTCATTCTTATTATTATAATTCTACTCTTACTAGTAGAGAAAATGTGGAAAGCCCAAATGGGTTGTTGGAATATGTGAGAGTTGAGTGCAAATCTGGAAGCTTTAGGAATCTTGATCATGCCTTAGACCTGTTTGATAAAATGCTTCACTTAAGCCCTTTGCCTTCCATTGTGGATTTCACTCAGTTTTTGGGTGCCATTGCAAGAATGAAGCATTACTCAGTAGTCATTACTCTAATTGGACAAATGGAATCGTTAGGAATTGCTCCCAATGTTTATACTCTCACTGTTTTGATTAACTGCTTTTGCCACTTGAACCGAGTAGATTTTGGGTTCTCCGTCTTGGCAAGACTTTTGAAACTTGGTTATCAACCAAACCAAATAACTCTAAGCACTCTTGTCAACGACCTCTGTCTCCAAGGTAACATTGCTGGAGCTGTGAGGTTGGTAGATGAAATGGAGAAGAAAGGCTATGAACCTAATGAAATTACTTTTGGAACAATTGTACATAGTTTGTGTAAGATTGGTGAGATTGGTATGGCTATTATATTGCTTAGGAAGATGGAAGAAGGGAAGTTTAAACCTAATGTGGTGCTCTATAAAACAATCATTGACAATTTATGTAAGGACATATTGGTAACTGAACCTTTGAACCTTTTATCTGAAATGAGGAGTAAAGGCATTCAACCAAACATTATCACTTACACATGCTTATTTAAAGGCCTATGCAATTTTGGCCGATGGAGGGAGGCTTCTACTTTGTTGAATGAGATGGTGCAAAGGAAAGCCATGCTAAATGTGCATACCTTCAACATATTAGGGGACACACTTTACAAAGAAGGGAAGCTGATAGAGGCAAAAGAAGTTTTTGATGTGATGATTCAAAGAGGCATTGAGCCTGACACTGTCACTTATAGTTCTTTGATTGATGGATATTGTTTGCAAAACAAAATGGATGATGTAGTCAAAGCATTTAATGTGATGGTTGAGAGGGGTTGTTCACCTAATGTGTATAGCTACAGCATATTGATCAATGGATATTGCAAGAATAAAAGAATTGATGAAGCAAGGAGTCTGTTTCATGAAATGTCCAACAAAGGAGTGACTCCCGATGTTGTGACTTACAACACTCTTATAAGTGGTTTTTGCCGAGTGGGGAGACTCCAGGTTGCACTAGATCTATTCCATAAGATGCAAGCTTGTGGCCAACTGGCCTCCACATCCCCAAACCTATGCTATATTGATGGATGGCCTTTGTAAGAATAAACAAATTGTTGAGGCAATAAAATTATTTCAAGGGATGGAAGGCAAAGCGCTAGGCAACGATATTGTGATTTACAACATATTGATTGACGGTTTGTGTAATGCTGGGAAACTTACAGCTGCAAGAGAACTCTTTTATAGTCTACCTATGAAAGGATTGCAACCCAATGTTCGAATGTACACCATAATGCTTAATGGGCTTTGCAAAGAGGGACTAATAGATGAAGCGAGTGAGCTGCTTGAGAAAATGGATGGGAACAGTTGTACACCTAATGATCGCACATATAACACAATCATCCAAGGGCTATTGCAACACAATGAGACATCAAAGGCAATGGAATATCTCAAAATAATGGTTGACAAGGGTTTCTCAGCAAATGCGACCGTTGCAACCATGTTGGTTGACTTGTTGTCATCTAATCAAGTAGATAAGAACATTCAAGAATTGCTTCACAAGTTTGTGTGAAGGTTTTTTAGCTTCTCCAGATCAAGGGCAAGCTTCATATTTTTACCCATCACTTGTCAATCTATAGGTGACGTGTATTTTCTTTTAGTAAACTTTATATTTTTTACAAGATGAACTTTCTCTTCATTTATATGCGCAAGATTGTTTGTTCTATCTTTTGATGAGATTTAATTGTGCACTTATTTTGTTGCTTTCAACCAATTTTCATGGATAGTTATTTCAATTTTTTCAAATGTAAAGTTAATGCTAAATATATTTGTTCTAAAGTTTGGCCTTCTTTGAGGTCATACATCCATTAGCAAGTGGAATTAACATCAATAAATGTTTCCTCGAATAAAATTAAGTGTTGGAGTTGCATGTTAAATGTTATTCAATAAAAATATATATTACAATTAAATGCAAGGTGTAGCGAATACCTGACTTCTTTTTCTAATTTTGAATTTGTCTTAGTTTCGCATGCTTTCTTGAAATTTATTGACACCAGACTCAGGAGTTGGAATCAATTTAGATTTGTGTAGTTCGAAACGCTTTTGAACTTAATGAAAAAGATTTGCAACTTTGGTTGCATTATGGTGCAAAAATAACTTGATGATTTGGCAATCATAAAATCCAATGTTTGATGTTGTGGATGCTTAAACAAGTGTATGAAAGAAGAAATTCAATTTTATTTTTGGCATAAAATGGGCTGACATATGAGCTTGACTAGTGGTAAATCATATTTACTAATTTATTTTGTTATTTTGTGGAACTAATGAGACATTTGTAATTATTTAAGGAACACTTGTTGCTTAGTTATTTGTGCAATCCATTTGTTCATGAATTTTTTTTCCCCAAAATTCTTCATTAATGAATTCTATTTGTGCATTTGGGTACTTTGTCCCAGACTTGGAGTTTGTATATTGTGAAGTTCTTTAGGAAGCTAGAGGAATTTATGATAGGTTTTTAGATCCCTTAAAACAACAATTGGATTAACCTAGTTAATTATATAATCATATCAAACATATAAAGCAGCGAGAAAATAAATAACACAGTGATACGATGACCCAGGAAACCACACAGTAAAAACCTGGAGAGGATTTGACCTAACTATCCTCAAGGTAAACTTGAATCCACTATGAAAGAATCGAAGTTCATACAAAAGGACTTACAAGCTCCCCGCTTGACTTCCTAATGCTACCCACCAGTAGAACTTACTGACACGACCATGTGCAAGCTCCGAATCCACGAACTCCTTCTTTTTTGGATTCTCCAATCAGCTACAAGCACCCACGCTTGTTATTCTTTAAGCTCCAATGGCAGCAACCGAGTTGATCATTAAGATGTTGAAGTAATCTCTACCTTGAAAACCCTAAGGTTTGTGTAAAGGAAAACTCCTCTAGATCTCACAAGAGATTTACACAAAACAGAAAAGTATGAGCAACAATACAATAGGAGCAACTCAGAAAACGTGGCTAGGGTTTTGCCTTATATACATAGGGCAAAAATATAAAACCCTAAAGGTTTAATGAGGTAGGGCTGAGTTGAAAATTCTGCAGAAAAAACGATCTGGCCGACTTTTGATCGATCAAGTCTATCCTTCGATCGATCGAGCCAGGCCGAAAGTCACAAGACTTCTGCAGCCTCTCGATTCCAACTTTACAATAGTTAAACAACTTTGAGCAAGTCTATACAAGACTAAACATATTGTTTTGATCATGGTTTGCCAACATTACACATTAGAGTTCTAAATACATAAAATCGTAAGTCTTTAGAACCTAACAATTTATTATGAATGTGTTTTCTTATGTACTTATAAAAGAAAATAGTGTCTTCTTATGTAGATGATTTGTTTGGTGATTAATTTGCTTGTGATCCTTTCTTTTTGGTTTCTGGGTTATGTAGAATTGGTAGTACAGATTTAAGGGTTTTGGGATTTTGAAGTTTATAAGGGTATCTTAATTAGGATATAGAAAATAATTATGATTTTTTGTTTGATTCATGATTGAAGGTAATGTCAAATTACCCATCATCTAAGTCATATTTTTGTAGTTTTAATGTCTCCGTGATTATATAGGAACCTATTTCAATGTCCTTTTGCAATTATGTGTTTAAAGAATTTTTAATTTTATTTTCTAAAAAAGAAGGGGAAAAAGAAGCATCATTGAGGACCTGTGATCCCTCAACCCATCTAAAGATCTCTCTTCCAGATCTGATTTTTTGCCAAGCTTCAGGTCCTCCATAAGTTCTTTTTTCTTCTGCCTTACTAAGGTATTGGAACCAACCATTTGCTACCCTCTTTGTCTTTGGGCTCCAACTGAATTGAATTTCATGAAAATTCCTTCGAATCCCAGTCCATAGCAAGTAAATCTCTTTCACTACTTATCCAAAAAAAAAAAAAAAAAACACAGTATGAAACTAAAGCAAATGCTTTAAGCAATATTAAAATGAAAGAATCAATGGTATTTTTTTTTCTTTTGGTTAAATCTTATATATATGGAGCTTTGTTTCTTTTAAAACTTGATTAGTTTCTCCATGATGGCAGTTCAAACGTGCAAAACCTTTTTTGGTTAAAAAAAATCTTCTTTAAGAGCATGTAAAGCTGCTGGAGTCTGTACACTTGTATTGGAAGTTTATAGTGATGGAGTTGCTTTTGTTGGTGTCATCAAATGAAAAAAGGTATAATATATTCGGATTAATCATCTCTTAAAATGATTCTTCCTTACTAGAAACTCCCATATTAAAATGTTGTCCCAAGTCGAACCTCTCTGGCCTCAATTGTTCTATAAAATTCTAGTGTTTGAAGTGGTGTAGTAATAACATTTTACTCTCTTCTTTTTCTATCCTACTTGGTGTCTGAGGTGGCATGCACTATTTGATTGTTGATTGATGCTTCTTTCCAATGGTCAATGTTTTAGTAGTCACTTCTTTGTGCTATCAATTTTTATGTTGTTCTATATGTATAGGTGCTAAAGTTTAATGTGACTGCTGCTTCAAAATATCACACCGTGAGGATATGGAAGGCAATTGGAAAAGGTGGAAAAAGAAAAAGCTACAGTTGGTAGTTAGATTAATTTCCTGACTAAATAATAGTCAACTTTTGTGGAGACCTTTTACTCAAGGTGGAGAAATTACTACCAAAGCATGCTTTTCATGGTTGATAGCAATGACCATGACAATGGTTGAGGCCAGGCATAATTTGCACCAGATGTTGAATGAGGTAATTAAAAGTTCCATCCTAATATCAGCTTAATGAACGTATAATATGTTAATTTAGTTATGCGGCCTTAAAAGGAAATAAAAATTTAATCTTTGAAAAGTTGCTATTGTAATATTGTTACTTTATGCATTATTCCAATTTAAGTGTTTTGTTGGAATTAATGACATGTATACCCCTTCGTCTTATAGAGTAAAAAGGACCCAAAATTGTTTGTTTACATTCATAACTGTAAGCAAGTAGCACATTTAGTTATCCACTATGTCCAAATTTTGTTGAAAATTTTCTTGTGCATAATATAATTCTTGTTGAATACCTAGGCTGCATTGAGGGATGCATTGCTACTCGTATTTCCAAACAAGAAGGATCTTCCAAATGCTGTGGATGCCTTCGATAAACTTGTTCTTCAATCCCGAACAATGCCACCACTGGTATATTGATTGACATTCTCTCTCTCTCTCTCTCTCTCTCTCTCTCATTTTTTATCCTATGCATGGGAAATTCAATAATATCCACCGATTGGGGCCATTTCTATGGGTTCTATTATAGGTATATCCAGAGAACATGTGCCACTTCTAGGGAATGGCTGTACGAGGGCCTAGACTGGCTTTCCTACAATATTTCTATTAAGGGTAGGCTCTAGTGTTGTATTCAAATTCATTCCTGATAACTTTATGTATAATTATGGACTTATTATTTGAATTTGTCTCTATCTTTTTGGTTCTTGCAGGCTTAGGAGATTAGTAAATATTTAGTAACATTTTTGGGCTACAGTCTCTGTCAAATGGGATGTTAGTGTTGTTATGTGGTGTTCATGCTTTTTACATTTGATACTGTCTTAAGAATGTTCTATTTGTTTAGATCGTTGTTACCATATGAAAGAAATTGACACTTGCCTTGTAGATTCTAAAAAATTAATGGTTCATAGTTCATAAATATAAACCTTTTTATTTTGGGATCCCCTTGTTTTTGGCTCCCCTTTAATGGATATGGTTGAGATATCTTGTTTGCTCCCTTAATTTCCATTTATGATTAAAAGGTTAATTCTCCTATTCCTATATGGTGAATGCTATGGGCACTGTAAGATCCATTTATGTTTATCTTTTGTGAGTCACCAATCTCTTTAGCTAAAATGGGAGCAGTGGTACCTTAGTTTCTAGGGTCTTGATTATGGTATAATTGATCTGATCTTCTTTTCCATATGGATCCTCTTCAATGCATAAATACATTGAAAATGTGGTTGAAATTGTATGCATAACCATTAGGATTTTGGTTAAAACGCCATAGGTGTTTGATTGCCGGACTTAATGGACTAACTAGTGGTTGGGTACATCTCAATGGTATGGGTGTTTTAAAAAATAAAATAAAATTTCAGATAAAAACTAAAAAGATCTATATCCCAAATGTATGAAGAGCGTGTGTTATATGGCGCCCACAACAAAATACCTTGCACTTGCTTTTAGTACCTGAGTGTAGGCACATTTTCATCCATCATATCTAGATTCATTACAACAGATTCATTAGTTGTAGGTTGGTCCATTTCTTCTATGATTCATTGTTGAGCAAAGGTTTTGTTAAATAGGTGAATCATTATGCCATTGTGAAATCCTAAAGAAGGGTGATCACCCATTTAGAGCTCACATAATTCCATTACTTTGGTATCGAAATAATTTCTTTCCACTTTATTGTAGCTCATGGTTAGTACATGACTTTGACCAATATTTAAGTTTAGTATTGATGTTTCACATTGTGGAAAATGGGTTAAAACACATCTATTTCTTCAACTTTTGGCTTAGTTATTGTTCTGTGTTTTTTTCTCTTTTTGGAAACTATTGTTTTGTGTTTTCTAAGGTACCAAGAAAATGTAATTCATTCACCATTTTGAGTTCCCTAATTTATAAATTTGAGTCATTTCACCTAAATGACACCTAACACATCTCCTTTTTTAACAACTAGTAAGTTACCCCTACAATGCACAGGTAATGTTGCAATGTTTTATGTAAGATAGTTTTGGAGAATGTTTAAATTTATTATAGCATAATTGTTATAAAACTTTGTTAGTTAATAAGTTCATCATAAGAAACAACAACTGTAAATTGCACACAAATAACCATTATAATTATTCAGTTCAAGGAATGAATAAAAAAAAAAAAAAAAAAAACTTTGGAGGAATATTGTAGAATAAAAGTTGTTACAAAATCTCTCTTTCTCTCTCTCTCTCTCTTCTTTATTCTAAAACAAAATACACATCTCAAATACTCATAATCAATCTCAGCCTCTACAAAAACCATATGTCCAAAGGAAAGAAATAATAATCATTTTTTAATTTTAAAAATCTTGAAACATTGAACCAAATGAAACAAAAAGTCAATATTTAGTTTGTTCTTATTTTTGATGTGGCACTTGAGAATATTTCAATTCTCTTTGCAAAAAGTGCCAATTCTATTATAGTTAGTCATAGTTAATCTCCAAGCTAGTAAAACAAAATTCATACTAAACCCTAGTCCTTAGACATATTTTTTATTCCAAAACTGGGTATCCTTTATCTATGTAGTGCTTCATCATGAGTTGTAGAAGGGTAATAGACAAAGATATTTACAATGTTTAAGAAATTATAGACATCAACCTAAAAGAAAAAAAGTAAAAAAAGTACCACTATCCTCCAAATGTCAATGTTTAATCAAATCTTGTTAAAGCTCAAAATTAAGAAAATTTTCTAGAGAGCAAAGTTAGTGCAAAATTCAAATTTAGCAACACTTTTGTTATTTTTTGTATGTATCCCAAACTAATATGAAAATAACATTTGGCAATATGGAATCACTTATCAACCAAAAACCATAACGGTTGAAAGTGATTCTTAGAACATATATAGGATGCCCTTATAAAGCTTTCAAATCTTCATTAAGAAAATTTTGTAAATTTACATGGTAAATTGCCAAACATAAGTATGTATATGGATACTCATACTTAGAAGCCATATTCTGGATTGCCCTCACAGCAATAACTATAGCAGATGTTGTTGCCATGGGTGTCACCACATGTGCCAGAACTGGCACCATTGTCGCTGTCGTCGGTACAATTGTGGCAACTACAGGTGCAACCTTAACAAAATGAAAAAATTGGGCACCAAAAAACAAATTTTTTTGACAATTTGCTTTGTTTGTCAAGATGTCACAACTTGTCATCCTAGTTCTCTTGGACCAATGCACCTCCAATGGATTATTCTACTTCTCATAAATTCAAATACAGGAACTTACTTTAAAAGATTAACAATTTTATGATAATTCTTTCAATTTACCAAGAATTTTGTAACTACCATTTCGACTATTTATTACTATTCAGTATAAGATCATGTATACAATCAATGTATCAACATAGAATATTAGCCTCAAGCCCAATGGTCGACTGTCAAGGTAAAAAGAAAAAACCTTTGCTTTTAGAAAATTAGACCAAAGGTTATGAAGAGTCATTAATAATTAACACCCCTCTATCTTATCCATTACTTGAAGTTTAATTAGTAAATTACTTATGCTGTATCTAAAAAGAGTATTAAATTAATGACAATGCATTCACCCAAAAAAAGTAATTGATGACAATTTAGAAGATTGTGGTGAGAGTTTAATTCTCATTTCAAGGAGTGTTCTACTTGGCAGAACCTCATATTTTCCTGCATGAGGTTTTTGTTTTTATATTTAATTCTCCTTTCAAGGAGTGTGCCACTTGGTAGAATCTCATACTCTTCTGCATGAGGTCTCTACTTCTATATAAATATATATATATATATATTGATATTGATGATTGATTTCACTAAATAATAAGAGTAATATACTTAAGAAATTCCATATATAACTATATAAATTTAAACAATATCAATAGAGATAGGTTCAAGTTATACCTGGTGTAATTCTTGTAAAGTTACACCATAGATTTTTAAAAGATCTAACTGTAAAGTTGTGATTTACAACTATTTTGTGTTGGCTCTAATTCCGTGACAAATTTGATTGTAATTTTGTTCAATCTTCAGTACCCTATATTTTATGTGAGATTTCTTTGTAAGGGTTGTGTGTGTGAGAGAATGTAAAGACTCAAGGCAAAGTGAAGAGTAAAGAAGTTTTCGCGGGTAGCTCGCGAGAAGCCTTCCTACAAAGTGAAGCATGTGCTCAACACATGACTGGAATGCGAAGAGTCATGACAGATGATGACAGCTGGTTTTTGCAAGTGTCTCACGGGTAAGGCCTTCCCGCGAGATAAGCGCGAAATATTCTGTTTTGCCAATTTGTCATATCTGATACACCAGGTTTCTACACACACTATATATTTCCACATTACCCACATATTGAGAGGAGTGCTTTTCAGAGAGAAAACCCTGGTCACAACTTTTGAGAGTTAGAGATTATTATACCCACAATCCTCTACACAATCCATTGTGGTTTTCCTTAACTCCTACCTCTTCATTTCCAAATCATTGAGAGGTTAATAGCTCAAACACTTACCACACCCATTCTGAGTGTCAAGTGAGGTTTTGGTGCTGCTGAGAAGTATTGGAAGAAGCCAAGCTTTGGCGGATGCAATTGAGCGTATTGCGGGATCCGGAGAGCTAGACAAGACACGGTTCTGAAAAGCCTTGTTGGAGTAGGAACTTGGATGGCTTAGGTGCATTGGGTAGATTAGGCTTGGAGTGTCTCTTGCTATTTGTGTATCCCAACTTATTGTTTAGTGGATCGATTTACCGCTTGGAGGGTGGTGGAGAGGTTTTTCGCCGAGTACTTCGGTTTCCTCTTCGATAACAAATTGACATGTTATCTTTTGTTTGCATTCTTCTTCCCTACTCATTTAGCTTTCATTTTACTATTGTGATTTGATGAATATGGCTTAGAGTAGTTTTATTGTTTTTTCGCTCGCATTTACTTTATTTCGCACTTAGTTTAAGTAAGAGTAAAATCAACCAAGCTGTAATCTTTAATTTAGGGGTCTAAACAGCTCTTGTGTTTTCACACATTTTTGAGCTTTCACTAGCGTTTGAAAAAACATTATTAAATGTTATTCCTTTTCCTCTCGTTACCTAATAAATACTATAATTTTTTCCCTCTCTCCTTATTAATTTCTTTCCATATATATATTTTTTTCCTTTTTCTTTCCACTCGTAGAGCACAATATCATTTTTTTTTCTTTCCAGCCGTTAAAGAGCACTATATAGCTTTGATGTGGGTAGAAACTTGAGTATGAGTTTTGAATTTGAGTTACATTTTGTTGCTTTTGTATGAGACTTTGCTTTATTTCTATGAGTATGAGCATTACATGCATAGTCTTTGTGTGCTGGTATGAGTCTTAGATACACTATTATTTCAAAAATCATACCCAATACTTTATTTCTTGAAAAAAAAGAAAAAGAAAAAAAAGATTAAAGAAAAATCACTTCTCAGTCTACACTCTAAATATTAATTACTACCTTAGATATTTATAATCCACTTAATAATATAAAATTTACAAAAGAAAAAAAAGTGAAAAAAAAAATTTATCCAGTGCTTGATTTCTTGAAAGTAAAGTGCCATACAAAAAGAAAAAAGAAGAAGATAAAGATAAGTCACTCTATAGTCCACATTCTAAATACTAATTACTATCTTAAATATTTATAATCCACTTAGTAATATAAAATGTACAAAAGAAAAAAAATGTGAAAAAAAAATTTACCCAGTACTTGATTTCTTCAAAGTAAAGTACTATACAAAAAGAAAAAGCAAGAAAAAAAGATAAAGATAAACCACTCCATAGTTTTGAAAGTAAAATACTATACAAAATGAAAAAGAAAAAGAAAAGATAAAGATAAACCACTTCACAGTCCACACTCTAAATATTAATTACTATTTTAAATATTTATAATTCACTTAATAATATAAAATTTCCAAAAGAAAAAAAAATGAAAAAAAAAAAAATTTACCTAGTACTTGATTTATTGAAATTAGAGTCATACAAAAAGAGAAAAAAAGATGAAAATAAATCACTCCACAGTCCGCATTCTAAATATTAATTACTATCCTAAATATTTATAATTCACTTAATAATATAAAATTTACAAAAGAAAAAAAGAGTGAAAAATTTTTACCCAGTATTTTATTTCTTGAAAGTAAAGTACGAAACAAAAAGATAAAGAAAAAGAAGATAAATATAAATCACTCCATAGTTTATACTCTAAATACTAATTATTATCTTAAATATTTATAATTCACTTAATGATACAAAATTTAGCTGCACAGAGTTTTAACCTTTTTTGAGGATAAATAGCAGACATAGAGGTTTAACGTTTGATGTACGCAATTGTGGGGGTGGGTTAGACCTTGTGTGTTTTGAGCTACACGTGGGTGGAGAGTTTAGACTTATTATCTTAAATATTTATAATCCACTTAATGATACAAAATTTAGCTGCACAGAGTTTTAACCTTTTTTGAGGATAAATAGCAGACATAGAGGTTTGACCTTTGATGTACGCAATTGTGGGGGTGGGTTAGACCTTGTGTGTTTTGAGCTACACGTGGGTGGAGAGTTTAGACTTGGGTTATAAATCATAATGGCTGGGCTTGGGTTTTTTTTTTTTCTTATTTTGAGAAGGTAGTCATTTGTTTTTAGAGAATTACATTTGTTTGGTCCCATATCAATAACTAATAGTAAAAATAAGTTACTATAAGTTATTGGGCAATAATTTAAAAATTTAATGAAAAAGGTTTAAAAAACTAAACGGAAACTTAGAGCGCCATATGGTAGGACCTCATGCATCCCCACATAAGGTGTCTACTTATATATATATATATACATATATTATTATTATTATTATTATTATTATTATTATTATTAGTGGACAACCGATAGCCACTCATTTGCATTGGTCTGTTTTGGCTGTAAATGCTTTCATTTGTTTTCTTGGTGATTTCAACAAGTTCTGTTTTTTGCAATGCTTTTATATGTAAACTAGGAGCTTAGCCTCCTGATTTATTCAGGTTGTGAGTTGGACAACCTTGTGCAATCTAGGTGAATGCCCTGCACATGTGCAGTGGTTTGCAGCATCATTTGATGTCTGCCACTAAAAGAGTCTAGGCCATATAATGTTTACAACAGTGCACTGTCATTATGAACTCATTTATGAAGCTGAATGCTGAAATTTGCATGCTTAAAGTAAATTATCATAGGATGATAGGAGCAAATTGAGGATCCAAAAGTTTTGGTGTTAACCACAATGATCATGTTGGATTCAAAATCAAATTCTTCAAGGACTCTTCCTTATTTGCTCAAGTACAAGGCCGATTTCAGTGAAAAGATGAACAACTCGTGATCTACAATGGCTGATTATTAGGAACAAACAACCCCTTTGCAAAAGATGGCAGACAGAATGCAGCAGTATGGATCTACAGAAGGAGTTGAGCAAGAAACTGTTACTTTCAACCCATAGTTCTCTTTTCAATCTGTAGTGGATCTACAAACTGTAAACTACAATGGAGTCGAGAACATATTTTTAGTTGCATTGAATTACCTCTGAGTTGTAGAACTTTGGGGGTCCTTTCGCCACTCCATAACTCTCCGGATTCAGTGGATTTATTGGGTGTTTAAAATCAACTGGTGGACCCTCACTTGAGCAGAGCATGAAACCTATCAGCCCACTGAAAATGGAAATATAAACAAAGCCCAAACCTACATTGTTACTGAATACAATCAGCCACTACATTGTTGCTGATATGACTTGTTGTAATTGGTGTATAATAAAAGTGGTGTTGGTGATGGACTCAAGTGAAAGTAATGTTATTCCAATTACAACAAGACGTTAATAGTTGTAAAAAATGTTATGTCCGTGATATTAGTTGTGTTAAATTCCAAAGGACCATGCCTTGTATATGCAGGAACTGTTGTCCAAGCATAGTTGACAGAACCCTTGAATATCTTGCTGCAGTGTGCTATGGTATCTGCAATGACAAAATTCTTGAACCACAAGCTCTCTGCAGGAGTACTCATGACCCCACCAGGACGAAGAGCCCTCACTACAGATTCTAGGAAGCATACATCAGACAGTTCTTCTGCTTGAGGCCCTGTATGATATCAGATATCTAATGTCTTTAGCACTTGCAATATGATGCTTTCAATATAATGACCTTTGGCATTGAGAGGAAGAGAGATTACCCATTGACTGGAATGCATCCACTATAATTGCATCATATGTGCCTTTAGGAACTGATTTCATGAATGCAACTCCTGCATGTTAGTCGTAAAATAAGGCACATAGAATGGACTAAAGAAAGTTTAGGATCAAGAGGACAGAAAGATGTGACATATCAATACCATCGCCTATATGTAGATTCACTCGGGATCCTTGTAGCCAACTGCAATGTCAGGGAAGAACTTTTGTATACCTGAATTGTTCATATTCAACATCTATATGTCATGTCCTTTTGAGATTTTGTAAAATGTTTCAACACTCAAGGTTTTACCACCTTGAAATGTTCATTTTTTTTTCTTAGGCTTTTGTTAACTAGTTACATTGTAACTCATAATTGAATATTTACGTGTTAAAGTGTCAATTTTTGTTTGTCCATGAGATCAGCATTAGATGTTAGCCCGCAAGGAAAGCAACATAGAATCTAGGAAGCACGAGTGCGTTTCGGGACTCGGGTGCGGGTGCGGGTGCGGGTGCGGGACTCGGCAATTTTTGAAAAAGGTGGGTGCGGGTGCGGCGGGACTCGGCGATTAAAAAATTATTAAAAATATATTTATTTATATTTATAATATATTACTAAGCACACTTTTTCACATTATATAAACATATACCAAATTTAAGAGCAATGGTAGATAATAATTAAAACAAGATGTTCATAAATTAAATACAACCCACAAGATTAAAACTAAAACATTCCATAATGTTTAGAAATTAGACTACAACTCACAAGTTCGAAACTAAAACAAAATAAAGATAATCAACAAGACAATCAAACACCAACATCCTCATCCTCAATATCAATTGCTTCACTTCTAGCTTCACTTCGAACTTCACTTTCACTAGTAGTAGCACTAGTGTTAGCATTCCCAATAACTATGGCCTCCAACTCTGGCTCATCAAGTGTAAGGGTTGCATTCTCAAGAATTCCAGCTCCTCCATGTTTATCGCTCGCATTCCAAGAGTCTCCTGCAATATCCCACATTTTTGTTGTTGTATGTACATACTCCTCATTGCGCCTTGACAAGAGTCGAAGATTAGAATGCACATATACCAAATCCTCAGCACGTGCAGGAGTCATTTTGTTTCTTTTTAAGGAATGAATGAATTTGTATGTGCTCCAATTTCTCTCAGCGCATGAGGATGAACAAGGTTGTCCAAGAAGTTTAAGGGCAAGGGTTTGAAGAGTTGGAAATGCGGAGCCATGATATTGCCACCAAGCCAAAGGTTGTAAGGCCCACCTATCTGTTAAGGCATCTGGTGAAGGAAACCTCCCTCCTGAAAATGTAGCAAACTTAGACTTCACCACCAACTTTAATTCACTCTCATCTTGAAAGTATCGATCCAAACATTTGCTCCTTTCTATAGAAATTTCATGATCCCGATGTGGAGGGATGCGTTTTGGATTCCCCAAAAGCCATTCAATGGAGTAATACCTAGTTGAAGATTAAAAAACAAATATAAATGAAACATGTGTTTTACTAAAAGGGTGAACTAAGGAAAATAGAAAATAAATATACTTACTTAGGATTTAAGGAATGAGCCAAGCAATGTATTGGAGTACAATTTTTAGTCCATCGATCAATGAGTATATCATACACCACAGCCCAAAATAAGCTATACTGATCATCTTCCAAGCCTTCGTGCCGATATATTATTGTCTTCACCTTCTCTATCATTGAATTCCACATCTCATACACAAGATGAAGACAAGGCTTATCTGTGTCGGCTATTCGTAGCATATCATAAATGGGCCCTGTGAATTCAAGAATATAATCAACCTTATCCCACCAAAGATCACTTAGAATCATATCTTTCACCTTTTGAGCTTTTCCAACATCATCCTCTTTATAAGAAGCCCATTGGTCACTAATAGTCATAGCTTGAAGGCATCTTTTTATCAACTTCAATCTTTTCAGCATTACAACAACCGAAGCAAATCTAGTGTCAGCAACTTGGAGCAATTTTAATGGACAAAATTCATTAAACATTGCCAACCTCATTGAATGGTTCATGATAAAAACACGTATGAAGGATGCATCATCACCAATACGTGTAATCCAATTACATTCCTCATATGTAACTTCATTCTTTTCAGTGTTTTTTGCTGCACAAATATTCTTCAAGGCTAAATTAAGAGTATGGACAACACAAGGTGTCCAAAATATTTTAGGATACTCACCTTCAATAAGAGCTCCAGCAGATTTCATCACACTAGCATTATCAGTGATGACTTGGACAACTTTTTCATGTCCAATCTCTTTTATAGCATCCTTCAACACCCCAGCAATATAATGTTTGTCTTTGAACTCACCTGACCCATCAACTGCCTTTATAAACACTGGACCCCCATCTGATACAGCCATAATATTAATAAAAGGCCTCCTTTGTGGATCTGACCATCCATCAGAAACTATACTTACACCATTTTCAATCCAAGCGTCCTTAATTGGTCTCAAAAGTCTTTCAACATTAGCTCTTTCTTTTTGCAAAAGTGTTGTTCTCAAGGCATTGTATCCAGGAGGAAGATAACCCAGAATGTTATGGGTAGCAGCATATGCATAGGAACTACGATAACATGGGTTCCTTGCAAAGTTAAACGGAAGCCCACCGGTGTAAAACATCCTAGCAATTCTGCTATCCAAATCATGTCTAGCATTATTCTGGAATGCTCTCTCCAAAGGAGAATCCACCTTCCTCCTCTTACTATCAACCGGATTTGTACTATCACTCCCTTCTTGTCTTCGAAATGGGGAAATAAGAGCAAGCCCACGACCTGGGGGAGGTGGGGGTAAGGGAATTTCACTTCTCCGTTCTCTCTCTCTCTTATCATTCTCAACTTTATCATGCATTTGCTGCATTTCTTGCCTATGGCCCTTTGTCTTAGAGCATGCTCTAATACCTTTGCTAGAAATTCCTAATAAATGAGCCTTAACCCTAGAGTAGGATCCCATATAAACTATATCACAATAGTTGCACTTAAAGTATGTGTTTCCACCTGATTTAACAGAAGCACCAGGTGGTTTTTCTACTTTGGTCACATACTGCCAAAGAGAAGATTCATCATTTACTTCTTGATTAGATGAAGGTGAAGTTTCTGTGCTAGTAACTTCGTCCATTGCAAATTCAATAGATTCAATTTAACCTACAAATAATAACTATTAACTAAATAAATTAATAATAAATCAAACCCAAGTTCACAAATTCACAAATCACAATAACAAATTCACAAATAACAAATTCATAGGTTCACAAATCACTTCTAAATCCTATCTTATCCTAACTAATTTACAAATTTTATCAATTAGGATAATATAAGATTCTGATCCTAACTGATAAAATTTGTAAACCACAGGTCCACAGCAGCCATATTAATAATTATAATAACAAAACTTCAAGTCCTCACCCAGTCACCCTACAAGCCTAAAATAAAAGTTACAGAAAAATTAAGAAAATGCACTTGTTTTTTACATAATTTATAAGTAGAATAACAAATTAACAATACACACAAATCCCACCATCATTTCCGAAATACACACAAAATGAGTATCTAAACAATCATCAGCACACCTATCATTATTTACTAACAAGTGCAACAAGTCACTACTAAAATTTCATAATAAGTAGAATAACAAACTAAGATTCACAAATACACACACAAACAAGCACACAAAAACAACAGAGAGGGACGAAATCGGGTTAAAAAACAAACACAACAAACATAGCACAGAGAAGAGAGAAATAGAGACTAAAGGGGAAGCAAAGAGAAGAGAGAGCAAACCTGAAGGAGAGAACACGGCAGAGAGGGAAAGGCCGGAGGTGGAGCCGCGGAGAGCACAGAGAGCACACAGCACAGAGAGAAAGAGAGATGAGGGACTGAGTGAAAGGTTGTGTTTTGGACAAACGAGAATGCGTGAGTGTCTGAGGTGTTTTTAGGTTTAGTTGAAACGGTGCGTTTTGCACCGTTTTATTTTATTTTATTTTATTTTATTTTAAATTTCGGCCTGAATTGGAAATTTTGGGTTCGGCCGATACGGCCGAGTTGGCCCGATTCGGCTCGATTCGCACTACGTCGGCGCGAGTCGGCATTGCCACGTGGCAGGACGCGGCACGGACTCGCGGTCAGCGGCGTCCCTACCGCGTCCCCGCGTCCGGCCGAGTCCGACGCCGGTGCGGCTCCTCTGGAGCCGCGTCGGTGCTTTACAGCATAGAATTTGAGGTCATGGTTTACTCACATTGACCACCATTTCGTCAATTTCACATATATCAATTTGCTCAACAGAAGAATGGCGAGATATTTCCCGTAGAATGCCACCATCTCCCCCTCCAATAAGCAACACCTGAAATGGTTAAAGAATGAGATAAAAATGAATTAAAAAAAGTTTTTAAGAATAGAATTAAGGAGAGAGGAGGTTTTTGTTTTGTTTTTTAAAAGAAGTGTGTAAAAAGATAAATGAAAAAGGGTAGAGACATAGATTGTCAAATAGGAGAGAAAAATTTTGCTCAAAAAAAAAAAAAAAAAAGGAAAGAAAAATAATAAACCTAATTAGCATTGTTTTGGTCAGGATGGAGCTGGGAATTTTTATGAATTTTATTTGGGATTTCGCATTATGCTGTTGATATATTAGTTAAGACAAATCCCGTATGTGTATGAGTGCACATACTAAGATTAAGTCAAAATTCATTAACATATTACATATAAAATTATCATTACTAAATAGTTTTAATTTGAAGAGAACTTATCATTTTTTAAACCTCTAATATATATACAAATGTTATTTAGTTTGATAATATAAATATAAAAAAATACTAAAAAAAACCTATAATTTCTTACCAAAGTTATGCTTGATGGTGATCTTTCAAATAATAAATTCATCAATTATCATGTATTTCCACGGTTAAATTAAAAAAAAAAAATGAAAATTTCAATATTATTACCACAATATCTACCAAAATGAATAAAAAAGTATGATGGAATCAATGGAGTCTTCAAAACCATGAATAACGATCCAAAACTTTTAGCATATATAAAAGCAAATTTTACAATAAAAATAAAATTGAGGAAAAAAATTTCCTTATTTCTACAACTACTAAGATGATGGGTCTTATTATTTATTTATTTTTTTAATATGATGTTCGAAATAAGTGAGAGGGGATTCAAACCCTTATCTTCATAAAGAAGATAAAATAACACAAGGACAAAATTTCTTTTTGCCCCTTTAAAAAAAAAAATCCAGCATTTTGCCCTATTTCTCAAACTAATTAGGGAAATGCCCCTCTTTTGAAAATCGAGTTTCTCAAAATCGATTTAGGCCCTATAGCAGCGTTTTTAAGGACTCTATAGTGACGTTTTAAGGACCTATAGTGGCGTTTTGTAACTCAATATACATAAAATCGAGTTATAGGTTAAAAAAAAAATGCATATAACTCGACTTTATAGAAATTGAGTTACAAAACGTCACTATAGGGTCCTTAAAAACATTGCTACAGGGCCTAAATCGATTTTGAGAAATTCGATTTTCAAAAGAGGGGCATTTCCCTAATTAGTTTGAGAAAGAGGGCAAAATGCTGGATTTTTTTTTAAAAGGGGCATTTGCCCATTTTCTCCCACAACTAAATTACAAGACTCTTGACGTATGCCAAAAACTCTTAAGGTTGCATGAAATTCTGCTTTGGTTTTAGTATTTAGATTATAGCTATTTACGATATGTATGATAGCATCGTAAAGGAGAAGAGGAGAAAAATATGAAACCTTCTTTGGGTTTGGAATTGAGCAAAGTGGGAGGTGAGTGAGCATCTCTTGGTAAGCAAATTCATCCCTTTCTGTGAGTTGAAGAGACCCATTCAAGATAGCAACCTTGCCATGTGTTGATGACTGCAGTCACAAACACCACACAATTATATGTTTATAACAATACAGCTGAATTAATATTTTATTTGTCAATAAGGTTTTTTTTTTTTTTTTGCTTAGAATAACAAGTACCTAAAATAGAAAAAGATCCATTTGTCAAGAAGAGCTAAAATGAAACCTAACAAAATGTTTGTTATTTATTAGTAGATTTTATTAAATACCATCTTAGCAATTTACTATAAGTGCCAATTTGGTCCTGAAATCTTTAGTGTGCGTTTGGATTGGGCGTTTTGCCCAGTCCATGTGTTCTGCGTTTTTTTAGTGGGTTCCATAGGTATTGTTCATGTACCACCAAACTTAGCAAAACACAGATTTCTAGGTAAATTTGGGTCCCACAACACTATTCACACATTTAAAAATTATTTTGCTATAGTGTTTTCAGTAATAAGTTTTTAGTTTTCAGCAAATAAACGGTATCCAAACACACCCTTAGTTTGAACAATTAACCTATGCCATTAAGTGTTAAGGATGCAATTGAAGAAGAACTAGTTTTCTAGCTAAATTTGAGGCCAGCTGGTCCTCCAAGAAAGTAGAGAAGGAAAATGGAGAAGAAAGAGTATTGCAATGAACAATTTTCTTATTATCCCCTTCTTTACACATCAACTTCCCTTTATACAATCCCCTTCCCTTGCACAACTATCACTAACGACTAAACAACCAATTCCCAACTAACTTCTAACTGCTGGCCACTCTGTCACTAACTACCTTGCCATCTTGTCATTCACTAACTTGTATACAATAGCCTAATATCACTAATATCACTATTACACTACATCATACTAACACTAATACAATATCAACACTAATACAATGGCACTACAAGACTCAATCAATCATACCATATAATACTGCATTACAATGTACAAGAGTATCTCTAACAAGTACCCCCCCCCCCCCCAATTAAAGCACATTTCCCACAAGGTGAGGGAATTGTTGTTGAAGCACATGCAAGATTTCCCAAGTAGTATCATCAGGACTCTCCCCTTGCCATTGCACTAGAACCTGGGTTATAAACCTGCTTCTTAGTGGATGAGTTCCGACTTGCAACACAATAATAGGTTTTGGACTGAGGATGCCATTTGAATCCACAGTTGGCAATGAAGGGACAGAAGCCACATGCTTGCCCAACTTCCCTTTAAGGCGGGAAACATGGAATGTGGGATGAATTCTAGAATAGGGCCAGAAGTTGCTGTCTAGTTCTCAGGTGCATAACCACACTATCAACATTAGTAGTCCTTGGAATATAATCCATTAACCTTGGAGAAGGATAACCAAATAAAGCTTCAAAAGGAGTCAACTTGGTAGAAGTATGAAAATTAGTATTGAACCAAAATTCAGCTAATGGTAGCCAATCTATCCAAGAATGAGGTCTGTCAGCTGCAAATGCTCTCAAGTAACATTCTAAACTCTTATTAACCACCTCAGTTTGACCATCTGACTAAGACTGATAAGTTGATGATATAGCTAGCTGAACCCCTTGCAATTTCATCAACTCCTGCCAGAAATGAGAAGTAAATATAGGGTCCCTATCACTCACTATTGAAGCTGGCATGCCATGTAACTTGAACACATGTTGCAAATAGAGATTGGCCACCTTTGCAGCTGTATAAAGGTGAGACAATGGGATAAAATAAACAAACTTGGTAAGCCTGTCCATTACTACTAAAACCACATCTTTGGATTGGGATTTGGGAAGGCCTTCAACGAAATCCATGCTTATATCAGGCCAAGGTTTGTTAGGTATAGGCAATGGTTGCAGTAGACTAGCTGCATTACAACTCTCATATTTAAGTCTTTGGCATGTATCACATTCCTTGACATGCTTCTTCACATCATTTCTCAAACCAGGCCAATAGAAGTCTTTTTGCACCCTATGTAATGTCTTAAGGAACCCTGAATGTCCTTCTAAAGGACTTTCATGGACTTATTGCAGGACAGTAGCCTTCAAAGCATCACAAGTCCTAAGATAAATCTTTCCCTTGTATAAAAGTAATCCATTATGCATAGAATACTGTTTTGGAACCTCTCACCCCTGCTGAAAAGCTTGGCAAATACCCTGAACTTGCTGATCAGAAGCATAACTAACTTTAAGATCAGTCAACCAAGCTGGAGAAGGAAATGAAACCATGCATAAGACCCCTTCATGAGCATCTGCTACACCATCACCACCAAAAGTACCATCTTCAATATCAACCTTCCTAGACAATGCATCAGCTACTAAATTGTCTTTGCCCCTTTTGTACTTAACTACAAAAACATATCCCAAATACTTGGCAAACCACTTCTGTTGAGCTGGTGTGCCAATTTTCTGCTCCAACAGATACTTCAAGCTTTGCTGATTAGTCTTAATAGTGAAGGGTCTGCCCACCAAATAAGCCCTCCACCTCTTGACAGCAATGACTAATGCTAGCAATTCCTTCTCATAGGTAGACAATGCCAAATTTTTACCTTTAAGGGCCTGACTGTGATAACTATTGGCTTGCCTTGCTGCATTAGGACTACACCTACTTCTTTCCCTGAGGCATCACACTCCACCACAAATGGTTGATCAAAATTTGGCAAAGCCAACACAGGTGGCTGGACCATAGCATCTTTAAGCTTTTGAAAAGCCAATTCAGCTTCCTTAGACCAACAAAAGGAATCTTTTTTTAATAAGGCTGTCAAAGGGGCTGCAATTTGGCCATACCCCTTAACAAACTTCCTATAATAACCAGTGAGCCCCAAAAACCCTCTTAAAGACTTAATATCCTTAGGAATAGGCCATTGCTGCATGGTTGCAACCTTCTTAGGATCAACATGCACACCCTCAGTAGTAATGACATAACCCAAATACTCTACTTCCTTATAAGCAAACATACACTTTGACCTTTTAGCATACAATTTGTTAGTAGCTAAGATCTCTAAAACCTTTCTAAGATGGTTTACATGATCAGCCAAAGATTTGCTATAGACCAATATGTCATCAAAGAAAACTAGTACAAACTGTCTAAGGAAAGGCTTGAATACCTGGTTCATCAAGGATTGGAAGGTTGAGGGAGTATTGGTCAAACCAAAGGGCATCACCAAGAATTCATAATGGCCCTCATGTGTTCTAAAAGTTGTCTTAGGTATGTCTTCTTCCCTCATTCTGATTTTATGATATCTAGACCTTAAGTCAAGCTTGGAGAAAATGGCAGCCCCATTCAATTCATCCAACAATTCATCAATAATTGGAATTGGAAATTTATCCTTGATAGTGATGTTGTTTAATGGCCTATAATTAATGCACATTCGCCATGATCCATCAGCCTTTCTTACCAACAAAACAGGAGAAGCAAAGAGGCTGCTGCTGTTCCTGATTGACCCCACAAATAACAACTCCCTCACAATCTTCTCAATTTCATTCTTTTGATAAAATGGATACTTATAGGGTCTTTGGCACATAGGTTGAGCTCCTTCCTTAAGAACAATTGGATGTTTATGACCCTTAAGAGGAGGCAACTTGTAGGAGTGTCAAAAACATGCCCAAATGCTTGTAGTAATGAATCCACCTCAATAGGAAGTTTAACTTCTGATGCACCTGCTTCCACACTATCAATTTGTAACAACAAACCTTTCTTCACAGGAACCTTAAAGAGATGCTTGCAATCCATAATAGAAGACCATGAAGATGGATTCAACCCTTGTAGTAATACCTTCTAGTTTCCAAGCAGAAACACATTGTTAAGAGTTTAAAGTTCCATTGTATATCTCCCAAAGTACTTAACCACTGAGTGCCCAACACTGCATCATAACCCCCAAATGCTAAAACATGGAATTGAATGCAAAACTCCACTTCTTGAATGCATACTGGCATATTACTACAAAAACCTTGAGTTGTAACCATAGAACCATTAGCTACTTTAACTTCCAAAACCTTAGAAACATCTACCCTTAACTACAACCTAGTAACCAAGGATGCATCTACAAAGTTATGGGTACTACCTATGTCTATCAGAATCACCAACCCACTCCCATTAACCTTGCCCTTAACCCTTATAGTACCAGGTGTAGGAGTTCCTGTGAGTGCATACAAAGTGATCTCAACTTCCTCTTCTTGACTAATCTAATTACTTCCAACTGCCTTAGTAACAATCTCACTCTCCACTTCTTCCTCCAATTCAGTAATCTGCACCCCAAACTACAAACCACAAGCCAATTCAATTCCTTCTAAAAGGAACAATTTAGCATTCTTACATTTGTGTCCAACTCCCCACTTCTCATCACAATTATAGCAAAGACCCCTCTTCCTTCTCTCATCCATCTGAGCAGGGGTTAATCTTTTGATTGGTATCGTAGGTTTAGATTCTACAACTACATTACCCTTAGGCAAACCCAAAAGAGAACCCTTACCTGTTTCTTGTTGGAATTTAACACTCTTCTTGCAACTGAGCACGTATTCCTCCTGAATCTTAGCCAATCTAAATGCTTCATTCAAGGACTGTGGATTAAGCATCCTCACTAGTAGCCTTATTTCATCCTTCAAACCACTTAGGAAGCAGCTAAGCTTGTGTAAAGGAGAGAGACCTTTAATTCTATTAGACACAGCTTCAAACTCTGCCTTGTACATTGCCATTATTGAAGTCTGCCTCAGCCTTGTTAGCACCTTCATAGGATCATTATAAGTAGTTGACCCAAACCTTACATGTAAAGCTTGCACTAATGAGTCCCAGTCAATAATCACACCAGCCTCCTCAACTTCTTGAAACCAAATTAGGGCCTTTAACTCCATGTGAAAGGAAGCAATTAACAACTTTTCTGCAATTGGGGTTTGATAATAACCAAAATATTGATTGGCTTTGTAAACCCAACTAGCAGGATCATCACTTGAGAATCGTGGAAAATCTAATTTCACAGGTCTCATAAGTGACAAAGCTGAAGAACTCTAATTTACTGGTACAGTTCTCTGAGGCGAATGTGGGTTGTTATCTTGAGAATTCAACTTTTGTAGAATGGCATTGAGATTTTGATTCATTTCATTCAAGGTCCTGGTATGGATTCCTTGAATCTTTTGGATTTCTTGAATATCCTTATTGTGATGGTTCGAAGTGGTACGTAGAGAAGCAATAGCTTCATTCACCATATTCATGGCAATAGTACGCGTTTTAGTCATGGTAATGCAGGAACAAGGCTCTGATACCAATTGTTAAGGATGCAATTGAAGAAGAACTAGTTTTCTAGTTGAATTCGAGGCTAGCTGGTCCTCTGAGAAAGTAGAGAAGGAAAACACAGATAAAGAGTTCTGAAATGAACAATTTTCTTATTATCCCCACCTTTACACATCAACTTCCCTTTATACAATCCTCTTCCTTTGCATAGCTGTCACTAATGACTAAACAACCAATTCCCAACTAACTTCTAACTACCTTGCCACTCTGTCACTAACTACCTTGCCACCCTATCACTAACTAACTTGTATACAACAGCCTAATATCACTATTACACTACATCATACTAATGCTAATACAATATCAACACTTATACAATGACACTACAAGACTCAATCAATCATACCATATAATACTGCATTACAATGTACAAGAGTATCTCTAACATTAAGATTGTAGTAGATTAAACGATCTATTAATACTAATATTCATGTGGCATAAACTATGTGTTTAGATTAATTTGTAAGTTCTTAACTAAAAAATACTAGTAAATGTTTGATTTATCACAAACCTAATGTATACGGAGTTAATTCTTCAAATCTAAAGCTAAAGAACAAATTGATAATTACAGTAAAGTCCAAATTAAGGTGGTATTTCATATTTGTAAAAATTCTTTATTATTATTATTATGAGTCCGAATTTGGTAAGGATGGGGTGAAAAATCTATGATTTAGAGTCTTTGATAGTTGAATAAGAGATTTAGGGTTCAATCGCTGCCTACACCAAAAATCGATTGGTGTCTTAGTTTGATGATAAAGAGCTATTATCAGGAGTGGATGGCATAGGTTGAAACTTAAAAAAAAAAAAAAAAAAAAAAAGAGATTGCTATAAGGGTGTCTAGACTCGATCAGAGCACGAAAACCCAACCAAACCACCCGACGTCAACCTAATTCTAGCCTGCACCGAAGCTCCAGTCAATTGACAGCAAGTATCTGATTCCAAGAATCGACACCATCGGGTCGAGTGGCAGGTTTCCTAATCCAAAACCCAAGTCACCCTATATAAGAAATCCGGCAAATTCGGCAAGATCAAGCCAGATTTTGTGAGATCTCGATTGGGATTTAGCCATATTCGGCCAAATCCCAGCAAATTTTTTTAGTGAAAATTTGCATATTTCGATGAATTTCACCACCAAACACCAACTAAATTTGAAATCGACTTGACCAATTGATGTTGGTGGTCGGTTTTGGGTCCCTCAGCCTTCTACCCAACGCCGGTGGGTCGGGTCCAAAACTGAACTGGCTCAACCTGTGGACAAGCCTAAATTGCCACATCAACTTTTTATTTAAAATTCAATACATCCTACCATACATAATAATATTTCAATAAACTTATAGTTAAGTTGGATTTTCAAATAGATATTAGAATTGATTAAAAGTGGTTATGTTTATTATTTAATATGTAATATGATGATGTGACATGTTGATATTAGAGGGATAAAACTTAGGTTTTACATCATATCCCTACAAAATTTAATCTCTATTATTATTATTACTTAATTTATTTACTTACTTAGAAAAATAAATATATTATATTATATTATTATTTTTGTTGGCTTAGAATGACAAGCACCTGAAATACAAAAAGCTCATGATATTTTGACTTTCCATGGAAGAGGATCTTTTCCGTCTCATATAATTGGGCCTGCCCTGTATATTATCATAGTGAAACGGAAACGACAAATGTTAATCTAATTTTCAGAAAGCAAGAAATTAAAAATTAAGATTAACCATAATATAATGGATATGCTATATTTTTATTGGTTTTTTATAAATATTAAAATGCCACGTACTAATCAAACGACAGGAGGGAAATTTTTTTTCCCTTTTATTAATTCCATTCCCTTTTCTCTTCTCCACCTTTCATTTTGTAAAAACGTAGTGTAAATAAAATGACTTGTCACCCACACAAACACCAGTTCCTTAGAGACTCCTCGAGACCATTAGGTCAAGATAACTGTGCCACTATTTGAAAATAAATTTACCTTCCCTAAAATATAAATAATGATAACAATAATATTTCAATATAAAAACATATCTGATTTTTAAGAGGACTATTATTATTAAAAAAACATTTTCAAAAGAAATTAAGAGCATGCAAGTTCAAGGAATAGCATCTATACCTGGATATGCCTTAGCAACATCAACATACCATCCTTGAAATGCAGTAGATACACCATTCCCATTTGAGGATAAAAAGGTAGTCCTATTGTTGTTGTTATGGCTAACAACTACTTCATCTTCCACATGTTCATGCTTTTGTAGCAGCATAGCGGCACAATATTTGTCGGCGGCAACAGTTATAGAAGCTGCAACACTATTACTGCCATTGTTCTCTTTCTCCATGAATTGGATCTCCTGGGGTCTTTGCAGCTTTTAATTACAAGAGAGATACTTGAGATGCAAGACAACAAGTGCATGGGGACATTTAAATAGGGCAATAATCGTTTGTTGTCAGAGGCTGAAAATGGTGCACCTCATTTCACTGCCCATTGTTGTCTGACTAGTACATGCTTGGTGCATTCTATAATTGATTATTGCACATGTCTCTATTTTTTTAACATTTTCCATGTATAGACCCAGCTTCTTGGGACAAGTTGCCAAGTTGGTACAATATCCAGCTTCCCAGAGCTCGTTTTTGTTCACAGAGGTCTCTTTCAGCTGAGTTGTCATTGTGTGGTTGATCTATTTTGCTTCTAATTAAGAGACTTTGGGAAATATTTTTTTTTTATTAATTTTTTATGTTTCTATATTCAATCGTTTTTTCAATAGAAACTATTAAAATTATGTGTTTTAGTTAAGTATTCATAGCTCATCTGACACATCAATCAGTGTTCTCAAATAAAGAAGTATAGAATTTAAATATGTTGGGTTTTTAGACCCCTTTAAAACAACAAAAGAATTAACCTAGAAAATTAGCCAAATGATTAACTTAGTCAATTTATGCAATTTTAGGTTAACACAATCATATAATCATATTAAGCATATAAAGCAGCGGAAATATAAAGAACACTAGATATGATGACCCAGGAAACCACACGGTAAAAACCTGGGGAGGTTTTGACTTAGCTATCTTCAAAGTAAACTTGAATCCACTATATGAAAGAATCGAAGTTCATACAATAAGACTTACAAGCACCCACGCTTGACTTCCTATTACTACCCACCAGTAGAACTTATTGACACAACCACGTGCAAGCTCTGAATCTACAGACTCCATCTTTCTTGGATTCTTCACAAGATACAAGCACCCCCGCTTGTTTTTCTTTAAGCTCAAATAGCAGCAACTGAGTTGATCATCAAGGTGTAGATAACATATTCTCCTTGAAAACTCTAAGTTTTGTGTAAAGGAAAACTTCTCAAGGATCTCACAAGAGATTTATACAAAATAGCAAATATGAGCAACAAGAGCAGCAAGAGCAACTCATAAAACATGGCTAGGATTTTCCTTATATACCTAGGGTAAAAACATAAAACCCTAAACATTTCAATGAGATAGGGCTGAGTTGAAAATCTACAGAAAAATGCAATCTGGCCGACTTTCGATCGATTGAGTCTAAGCTTCAATCGATCGAGCCAGGCCGAAATGCACAGTAGCTTCTGCATTGGCTCAATTCCAACTTTACATGAACTAGTTGCAAACCCGCACGTTGCGCGTGATAATTATTTTAGAGTTATCTCATAAATATTATTATTATTATTATTATTATTATTGTTGTTGTTGTTGTTGTTATTGTTTTACTATTGTCTATGTAACTTATGTAAAATTATTCTATGATAAAATTATCTAAATCATGCTGTGTAATAAAATAAAATTATATTCTTTATAAAGCAATAGGATAACATTTAACAATGAGAGAGAGAGAGAGAGAGAGAGAGAGAGAGAGAAACTTAAATTACAAAACTAAATTGCATCAACTCAGAGTAGAGTTATTAAAAATACAAAAAATTAATAACCTAAAGTAGAGATGCAAGAAAAAAAAATCCACCAAAAAATTGAGAGAGAGAAATAACATTTTTTGTGAGGGAAAATTATGCATAGAAATATAGCATAGAAAAGATAATGAAAATTTTATAATAAGATGATAAGAATAAGAAGAAACAAAATAAATGAAGAGAAATGGAAAGATGAAGAGTGGTATTAAGGTAGATGGTAGTGAGGAGATGAAAATGTGAAAGGAATGAGAAATGTTGGAGAAAGTGTAAATGTTAAAAAAAATGGGTACGGTTTTATAAGGAATTTTATTTATTTATTTGTATTTAATTAAAACATTATATGTTTAATTTAAAAAAATTAAAAAATGAGAGAAAGTATTAATAATTTAATGATATGGAGGATATGGCTGAATTTAAATGGTCAATTGTTATAGTGCTATTGATTTTAGCTTGAATATATATATATATATATATTGCAACATGGAAAATGATAAACCCTATCCATATATATAACTAAATTAAAGTTGCTTTATGATAATGAGTTAACAAAACGAATTGGTGGTTACCAGAGAGCTAAGCATTTTTTTTTTTTTTGAAAGAATAAACCTGAAAGCTAAACATGAATTTTCTTGTTTTATTGCTTGTCATTTGGGTGATATTGAAGCCTCGCATAAATTAATGGAGCCTCATTAGACTTATCAACCATTAGAGCTCTAAAGAATACCAAACACAAAAAATTAGTATAAATAAGTATTTACCCTTTGCAAGTCAAGAGGTTATACATACAATCTAACGTACATCATTACCCAAAAATGTTTCAACTCACCACATAGCAAAGTAATCATGCAAATGAACTTTGAAATATCCATTTGGTATTACGATCGATGGTATGTAGCTTTCAGGAAAAAAATATGCAATAGTGGTAAATTAAACAATACCATTCAACTACTCAGATTTATCACGACATGAGAAGAACATGAATGCATTATGGACCCCTTTGTTCCTTATGGCCCATACAAAATTTAAACTATTGGAATTAAGAAGAAATAGATTTCTAAATATATAAATAGAATAATTTTGGTTAGAAGTCAATCACTACACATGAGGAGAGAAAAAAAAAAATCAAATGAAAAGATAAAGTATCAAGTCTAAAAGGAATTTCATAGAACAAATGTCATGTTGTACAAAAATAACATATATAGAACAACTACATAGGTGAATTCAAAGCAACTCAAACTAAAATTTAAAGAAAAACACATGTAATAAAATTAACAATTAAAGAGAGGAAAAAAAAAAAAAAACTTAAATCACAAAACTAAATCGTATCAGCTCAATATAAAGTTCTAAAGAACACAACAATTTATCAACCTAAAGCAAAGATGAAAGAAAAATAAAAAAATCCACCACAAAATTGAGAGAGCGAGAGAGAGAGAACCCCCTTTTTTTTTTTTTGTGAGGGAAAAGTATGTAAAGAATGGAAGAGAGTGATAAATTTATAGTAAAAGATTGTGAATAAGAGAGGACAAACAAAAAGGAAGATGAAGAGAAAGATGAAGAGTGATATTAAGGTAGAGGGTAGTGGGGAGATGAAAAGGTAAGGGATATAGAAATGTTGAAGAAAGTGTAAATATTTTAAAAAAAATGAGTAAATGTTAAAAAAAAACTATAGGAAAATTGAAAAGCAAAATGATAATGATGTGGACGCTAATGTGGCTCAACTGGAGAATAACAACAATAAATGCTACACTTAAACTTTTAGATATATATAGCTATAGATGTATGTGCCAAATGTTATGGAGCTCATATATGGAATGAAATAAATGCATTTATTTGTATTTCTCCTTATTTGTGAGGATTAAATATTTATCCTTATGAATTTCTTTTGAATGGTTCAACAATCTTCTCTTGCTTAAGGCAAAGTTTTGTCTTTTCTTAGCTAGCTGTTCATTCACCTCCTTAAAGAGAAGTACCAATTTCATACAATATTGGAAATTTCAAGTAGAAAAATAGCAAGAATTTCTTTGGAAGTCTAAATTCAATATCTAAAAAGGCTAGTGTCATTGATCTTTAAAATAGAACTACAAAACCTTATAAGAAAAACATATTAGTCCAACAACAAATGGCAATTCACACTTTGATGCAATGTGCATTCCTCGTATGGCCAAAATAAAATAAAAAAACAGCTACTCAAAAAAAAAAAAAAGCAGAATTGCAAGAGCATGTTTGCTACAATTATTGAATACATTACATTTTTTGTGCACAAAGCCATAAATAAGACATGGTTTTTTTTTTTGGGATAAAATCACCCACCTATAATTTAAAGGGTTATGTTAATGGGTGCCCTTAGGGCAATTGTCAATAAACCATAATAGAAAAGTTTTGACATCATTTTCATGGGAATTATAAAAAGTTGTCAACAATATTTATTGTTTTATCATTCTCCTAATAAAAGATTTCTAAAAATAGTTCCTAAACCAATGCCCTAAGGGCATTGAGTAACATTTCCCTAATTTAAATACATACAGTATCATAAGTCCTCTGTTTGTCCTTTGTTTGTCCTTTGTATAGTTCTTTAATCATTTAAAGAAATACATAATTTTTCGTTGGGACAAGTTAAAAATTAATTTTGTAAAATTTGGGACCTTATCTCCTATAATTGGTGAATATATGCAATACCTACAACGTAACAACTGTTCCAATAACAAAGTGTGAAATAATTTAAATAAAACACACACACGCGTGCACACACACACACACACACACACAAGCTCAAACTGACAACTAACTTATCAAACCACAAAAACATTCTTGACCCATTTATCATCAACAACCAAACAACTCCAACTCTCAATAATCCTTCCCAATCACAACCTACCAAATTTGGAAAAAAAAAAAAAAAACCATTTCCCATATACTTTTTTCATGAGAAACAAAGAAAAGAAAAGTTGTGAACTCTCTCCATAATTTGCTTTCTGATTTGTTATTCCAATAACATATATTCAAGCAAAGACAATGTCTTGAATGACCAAATAAAATTTGTGACACCAAGTGGGTAGAGATTGTCTATGACATTATCATTTACAGACATAGTTTTGAAACCTAGATTGTTCAAAGGATCATAAAAGGGAGAGGTTCAGGATTTTTAAAGTCAGACTGAAGTTAAACTAAGGTCATACCGTGATAACGTTATAATTAATTTAATAATTAATTAAAAAAATATATTAAATTAGTAAAAATATAAAAATTGGCTAAAATAATTCAAATAAATATAAATGTTTATATTTCAAATGTATTTTTCATATCATAACATTCATAAGACAAATAAGTAATATTAAATCATAATCAAATATAAAAAAATATTGAGTTTCTCAATCAATGGATATATATTTATGTGTGTGTGTGAGAGAGAGAGAGAGAGAGAGAGAGAGAGAGAGAGAGAGAGAGAGAGAGAGAGAAATTAATATATTTAAACTTTTTGTTAGAGTTCAATATTCTAGGCAAGTCTTCATCTAAATTATCTTAAATCATGTTTAACCCATTTGATTACCCAACATCGTTTAGTATTTATGAAATTAAAAAATAAAAATACAAAAACTGGAAGAAGGGCTGACATTGGTTTGTCCGCCCATTAATTGATCAAGTACATACGGAAGCCCAAGCCAATTTAAGAAAGAAATAAGTGGTTAAAGACTTAAAGGCTTGCAAGCATTTGGTACGAGTGGATGACAACTAAGCTTGCTTAAGCATTGGTTTGTCCGTCCATCATCTACAACAACTTGACCTTTACTGTGATAGTCAAGCAAAGAGACCTGCAGAAATCGTGAAAACGCAGTGAGAGCGAGAGAGACAAAGACAAAGACAGAGAAGAAGAATAAGAAGAAATAGCAATGCAACCTCATGGTTTGGCAACATCTCATGGTGTTTGAAGCTTCAACAATGGCTGTAAGTACCCAAAAAAAATATCTCTGATCTGAACCTGTGATAGGGCGATTTCACTGATTTTCTTGCATAGGGCAGTTTTATGGGTTAAAAGAATCGTTTTGGTGAACGGTTCACAGTTAACCCTGTTGGACTGTACGGTCCAATCCAGGTTTCAAAACCATGTTTACAGATTGTTCAAGCACTTTTTTAATGTTGACAATGTTTTGGTTTGGAGGTTCAAGGGCTTTGATTCTAAAAGCTTTTGTTTTTGTTTTTTGTTTTTGTTGTTTTTGGGTCTGTTTGCTTGCTAAGAACCCCACAACAAATATCCATGGCTTCAAATCTGATAATTTCGTGGGGACTCCTTGCTAAGAAGGATTGGATTCTGCAATGGCATAAGTTAGGCTAATAGGCTCTTTATCTATGGAGGAAGAGAGATTGCAGATATATATAGAAAAAATAAAGCAGTGGGTCTTCTATTTCCAATAGGCAACATTTGAACGTTTTGAAAAACCGCTTGATCGAGAATATGAAGAATCACCACTAATCAAGATAGATTTGAAGAAGGTCCGAATTAATGCTCAATTAGTTGAAAGAATAGCAAAATATTAATTACGAAAGGAAGGGATAATGTGTACCTAATATGGACTCTGATTTATTTATTTATTTATTTTTCCAGTATAGTGGCAACTGAACAGGTATGAAGGAGTGATTCAGTTAAATGAGGAGAGGAAGAGACCAAGGAGGGAAGAGAGAGAGTTTGGCGTTAGAAAGCTGAAGTTATGAATTTTTGAAAGCGTGAAAGACAGGGAGGCAGTTAGAAAGCTAAAGTTGTGAAGTTTTGTAAGCCTGAAAGATAGGAAGGTTGTGAAGTTTTGTAAGCTTGAAAGACAGGAAGACAGAGAGGGGTTAGCATTAAAGACTATTGAGCTTGGTTGGGGCTTTACAGTGGTCACATTAACCGTAATATATAAAGATTGGCCATTAAAGTGGAGATAGGGTTGAGAATAATTTCTTTTTAATAGTATATTAAAATTATGAAATAAATTTAGGAAAAAAAAGGATAATGACGTGGCTGTTAATGTGGCTGTTAATGTGGCTTAACGTGAGCGTAGCAACATTAAATGCTACACTTTAGCTTTTAGTATTATATAAATTACATAACTTTGAGCAAGCCTAAACAAGACTAAACAACCTGTTTTGATCATGGTTTGCCAACATTACACATTAGAGTTCTAAATACATAAAATCCTAAGTCTTTAGAACCTAACAAACTCTCCCTTTGGCAATCCGTGACAAAACACAAATTAAAAGCTCAAAGTTTACAAATAAAAGCCCTTTATAGAAATAATGCTCATAACACAAATTCAATCCTAACTACTATCCATCAGTTGCAAGTGTAGACAGCAGCTTAATTGAATCAACCTGTATATTCCTAAAACACTTAACAAACGCATAAACGCATGTGTGACAGAAAAACAGTAAATCAACAAGTATGTAAACTAACTCTCCCCGTAAGTTAGATACAACAAAAATAAAGCATTCTTGTATGTTTCACACAACACAAAATAAAGATATATATCAATGAATAACTCATGAATATAAATCAATAAGCAGTGAACACAAGAATCATATATCAGAATAAATTTATCTCCCTTAACATGAATAGCCCAAAAAAAAAATGATATCAAAAGAAAGTATACACAATGATGCACCTAGATACAATCTAATATCACCACTAGCTCCGCAAACAAAAGAAAACTCCCCCTAACTACAAAATCTCCTCTACAAGTAACAAAACTCTACTCCCCCTTTTTGTGATGGGATGCCAAAGGACAATCATAAGCCATAATCAAAAGGAGGTGGTGAGGGTGAACGATGAAAATGCGTCAAGTCGGCTCTCAAAGCACGTAGCTCATCAAGCAAGTCCACCAAAATCTGACCATTAGCCGCCTGAACGGTCAAGACAGTCTCCAAGGTACGACGTATATCAAAGTTATTCGAAGGAGGTGGAGGAACAGCAGCAGCAGCAACATCACCAATAGGATTAGCAACATCCTCACCAGCAAGACCTGTAGAAGAAGAAGGAGGAAGTGTGGTACCAGAAGGCTCAGACCTAAGGTGTTTAGAGCCAGCTTGAAGATGAGCAGCCTTCTGTCTAAGAAAAGATGCACCTATGGGAGCAATAAAATGAACAGCTTAGAGGAAGGGAAATCATCTAGACCAAGATATAACAAAATCCTATGAATAAAAATAGGATGAACAAGAGCATAAACTGAAGACGAACTCCTATAGACTTCGTTCAAAGAACGAAGAAACAAGTGAGGAAAACTGATAGGAGCATCAGTAACAAGAGAGTACAAAAAGACACATCGCTCAAGAGGAATGGTGTGAAGATGAGAGATAGGCCAAATAGAATGACAGGCTATCCTAAGAAAAAGATAAGTAGTCTCAGGAAACTCAGCAGAAGTGATTCAAGGATCAGAACCCCACTTAATAAAAGATCCAGTGATGTATGACATGACATCATCCAATGGTGGAGACTCATTATATGGGTAGACAAGGTGCTGGACCAAAAGTACTCCTAAAGTATCAGCCACTACAATAGGAGTAATGGTGTACTCTACACCTTGTATCCAACTTTTTACTAAAGTGTTGGAATCATAGATGCGGATAGAGATGTTCGAAAAGAACTCTTTAATCAAGGTAGCTGGAGGAGGAGGATCAGAAATATCCAACAGAGGTAACCAACCTCGACGCTCAAAATTTGTCTTAATGGCAAAATTAAGCTTATCTAACACAACAGAACGCTCAGCCCATATCTTTCTCTTAAGGTTCAGCTTCTCAAAGGTTTCTTGGTTTTTCTCACTAGGAAACCTTTCACGGTCAAAGGGAGGAGGAGAAGGTGAGGGAACAGACCTACGAGCTCTAGTCTTCTTAGACATGATGCTAAGGAAAGGACAAAGATACAAAGAAAGAATCAAAAAGAACAAAACAAAAACACAACCCAAGGACAGATTGCAAGTTAGCAAAAAATATAAAACAAAAATCTATATGATGTATGAACAATCACAATGTCATGATGCATGTTCTAATGCAGTAAAACTAAGTTCAATTTCACAAAATTGGCTTAAGCATAGAGTTTCTAACAAAAAACCCAAAAATTAAAAACCACTTGTTAAGATTTTGAGAAAAATTTGACCAATTGATCATCACACAAGCTAGAATACACATTATAATGATTAATTACATCAATTCAACAAGCCAATTGCATCAATTGAACTCAATTTGAACAAAACCCCAATTCGGATCAAATACAAGCCCTAGAATTTTCAATTTCTCTCAAAACACAAAATTGATTAAATTGAACCATCAAAATCATGTTTATATCATGTCCCAACAAAAACCCAATGATCAATTTCACTTAAAATGGCTTGAATCATCAAAAACCCCAAAATTTGCTAAGTCTGAAATAACAATGAAAAATGCATGAAACATGAAAATAAACTCAAAAGGAAGGGTAAAAAGGTCTTACCGGTGTTGAGAGAGGAAAACCTTACAAAAAATTCTTTGAAAAACGACAAAAAATTGATGAGTAAGCCTTGCCGAGTCGGAGAGAGAGAAAAAGGTTTGAAAACTTTTTGAAAAGTAATTTGAACAAGTCAAAATCTGATATTTTAAAAACCTGATTCGCGATATTCAATTAATTGGAAATTACATTCGATCGATCGAAACAACCCGAGACTCATAAAACATTTTAAGCACATTTTTGATCGATCAAAAAACAGACTGGATCGATCGAAACAGATAGAGGCTTACAAATTTTTTGAGAAAAAAAAAACACAGTTTTGAAAAAAAACAAACACATTTTGGGCAGCACTCCTCAAAGCATTGAAATTGATGAACAAAATGCATGAGTATGAGATAAAATACTTTTTCAAAAACCCAAGTTTTAAACACAATTTTTAAAAAAAATTTCAACCAATCTTCCTTTAAAATTCTTAAACAACAAATATGTTATGCATAATAACTCAAGGTACTTTCAAACTTGGTTGGTCAGACCAAAAACACATACAATAACATGTACAGTGTTTAGCAAAGAGTAACTTGTGTAGTGTGTGCTATTAGCAAAAACTTGAGATACATGTGAGGTGATATGTGAATAGCAATCAATCACAAAGTCTACAAAATTCATCACATAGAATTTAAAAGAGACTGTCACCAAAAGAGTTACATCATATAACTCTCACATCTTCTAGAACAAAAGCTTACAATCATGTAAATTTCTTGAATTTTGCCTCATAATATGCACACCAATTTTAATTTATTTAGAAACTTATTAAAAAGTCAGGATAATGTACACACCAATTTTAATTATGTGATTTGGCATCAAGCCTAATAGTACACACCAATTTTAAGTATTAAGCAATTAAATCGAGGCTACACCTTATGTTCTTTTTGTGCATGTGCTACACTTTCTCGAGCACAAAATCTTACGAAATGCACTAAGGTGTTTATGATTGGCTAGTGAATAGTGGTGAGATGGTTATTTATGCCTTTCTCAAAAGGATCAAGTCTGACAGTCAAATAACATGTGACTTCAAGATTAAGACAAAGTGATTAACACCATAAACATCTTTCCCACACAACATGCACTACAAAACTTCAACTAGTAAAGTGAAAAAAATAAGCTCATCAAAGCTCAACAAAGTATATAAGACATGTTATGTGAAAATAAATTGACCAACCTTGTTTTCCAAAAACCAAGAAAAATAATGCCAAATATAATTTGCTTCCTTTTTTTTTTTTTTTTTAAAGAGAAAACAAAATAAATTCTAGAATGAAATGCATGAATGTAATGCAATGTAAATCCTAGAAAAAAAAAAACAAAAATCAAAGAACAATGGTCACAAAAAGTAGAACAATGAAGCACAAGGACCATGACAAAAAGACTCAATTAGATCGAGTTTTTCCCATCCAAAACCTTTTAGATGCACCATGAGCATTGGAGTTCCTATTCACGTTCGAGTGATTTCCAACTCCAGGATTGGAATAAAGGTTTAAAGCCTTTACTAATTCACCAATGAGTGCCGTAGGATCTTGTGCTTGAGGCACATGCATTTTTGGTTTGTTTGCTCTCTTAGCAGCTTGAAGCTCGTAATAGTTAGGACGAATGTGTCCAGACTTCCCACAAAAATGACAAACCCAAACAGGTTTACCATGCATCTTGTCCTTAGAAAGGGTAGACTCCTTAGGTTTAGACTCTTTTAGATCAACCCTAATCTTCTTACAAGGTGAAACTTCTATGGGTTTGACAACCTCACTCACAGGGGGTTTGACAGTTTCACTCACAACCTCACTCACAGAAGGTTCAAAAGAAGATGAAGGAACAAAGTTTGTGGAATGGGGTGCAGACACAAAGATGCTTTCAACAAAACCTAAACCAGATTTGTCAGATGGATACTTTTGAACACTCAACATTTGATCAAGTTTAGAACTAGCAGATTTAGCAACAGATAAATCAAGTTTTAAAGATTTAACTTTATCAAGTAAAAGCATATTCTCAGTTTTCACATTGTTCAAAAGTTCATTAGTATTAAATAGTTTAATAAGCAAATTCTTCTTATCAAGCTCAAGAGATTCAATTTTCTTCAAGCCAAGTTCAACATTCATAGCATCCTTTGTAGCAACTTTGCAAAGTTTATTATAGGCCTTTTGAAGATCTGCATCCTCAGGGAGTTCCCCATCAGAAGGGTTCTCCTTAGCAAATATGCTTTCATTGACTATAGCAGTAGCAGTGAAAACAATGAAGTTTCCATCCTCGTCACATCCAGACTCATCATTAGAAGCCTCATTATCACTAAGGGTTACAGCCATAGCTTTGCCCTTAGACCTTAAGAATGTAGGACATTCAGATTTAACATAACCATACCCTTGACATCCAAAACATTGAGAACCCAAAGAATTATTAGAAGATTGACCTCCTTTTTCTATAGGTTTTTCAGTGTTGCTAACCTTAGTGGGATCATTTTTTTCTAAAATTTCTAAGTTCAGCTGTGTTTGAATTTCTTGCCCTTATGTTACTATTCCTAAGAAAGTTTCTAAAGTTATTGGCAAGGTAAGCAATCTCTGTAGCAGAGAGCTCATTATCAAATCCACCAACCTCAACATCATCAATTGACTTAAGAGCCATTGATTTGGATTTGCTAGCTTTGGGTGGGTCTGACTCATAGGACTGAAGAGATCTTACAAGTTCATCAACAGGGATGGAGTCCACATCCTTGCTATCAGTAATGGCAGTCACTTTGGGTCTAAAGTCTTCAGTTAAAGATCTAAAAATCTTCCTAACAATTTTAGGTTGATAATAGATTTTACCCAAATTATATGCAGAATTAACAATATCATTCAGTTTAGCATAGAATTCATCAAAAGTTTCATCATTAGACATCCTAATGCTTTCAAATCTAGAAGTTAATTGCTGCAATTTATTTATCTTAACTACCTTTGTGCCTTCATGCACAGTCTGGAGGATATTCCAAGCAGTGTGAGCAACCTCAACGTTAGAGATTCTCTTAAATTCTTCCATAGAAACAGCGTTAAAGATAGCATTCATAGCTTTGCTATTGAACGCAGCTGCTTCTTTTTAAGAAGTTTGCCACTCACTCACAGGAGTAGTGGGCTTCTCCCATCCGTACTCAACGGAATTCCAAACCCTCTCATCAATAGATTTCAGGAATACTTTCATCCTTACTTTCTAATAAGCATTGTTATTTCCATCAAAGTGAGGAGGAATAACAAGAGAGTGTCCGTGTTCCATGACAACAGGGGTCAAGGATCAGCTTAGAGATCAAAAGATCAACAACAAGAGAGCTACCCGCTCTGATACCACTTGTTGGGTTTTTAGACCTCTTAAAACAACAAAAAGATTAGCCTAGAGAATTAGCCAAGTGATTAATTTAGTCAATTTATGCAATTCTAGGTTAACACAATCATATAATCATATCAAGCATATAAAGTAGCAGAAATATAAAGAACACTAGATATGATGACCCAGGAAACCACATGGTAAAAACCTGGGGAGGATTTGACCTAGCTATCCTTAAGGTAAACTTGAATCTACTATATGAAAGAATCGAAGTTCATACAATAAGACTTACAAGCACCTATGCTTGACTTCCTATTGCTACCCACCAATAGAACTCACTGACACGACCACGTGCGAACTCCGAATCCACGGACTCCTTCTTTCTTGGATTCTCCACAAGATACAAGCACCCTCGCTTGTTTTTCTTTAAGCTCCAATAGCAGCAATTGAGTTGATCATCAAGGTGTAGATAACATCTTCTCCTTGAAAACCCTAAACTTTGTGTAAAGGAAAACTCCTCAAGGATCTCACAAGAGATTTATACAAAACAGCAAATATGAGCAACAAGAGCAGCAAGAGAAACTCCTAAAACGTGGCTAAGGTTTGCCTTATATACTTAGGGCAAAAACATAAAACCCTAAACGTTTTAATGAGATAGGGCTAAGTTGGAAATCTGCAGAAAAACGCAATCTGACCGACTTTCGATCGATTGAGTCTAAGCTTTGATCGATCGAGCCAGGTTGAAATGCACAATAGCTTCTACATCAGCTCGATTCCAACTTTATATGAATTACACAACTTTGAGCAAGCCTAAACAAGACTAAACAACCTGTTTTGATCATGGTTTGCCAACATTACACATTAGAGTTCTAAATACATAAAATTATAAGTCTTTAGAACCTAACAAAATATCTTTTTCTCATTATTATAACCACTGAATTATTAAACTTTTTTGCATATAATATAATGGATTGATGGAGTCTAGAGAGTACACATCACCTTTTCACATATAATATAATGGATTGATGAAGTCTAGAGAGTAAGAGCCTGTTTGGATTAGTGGGTTTTTGGATCATATCACTCAATTTTCATAATTGAGTTCTTAAAACAAGTGAGTCCCACAATTTTTTTTTTGGCTTGATTTTCAACACTTGTTTCCATCACTCAAAACTCAAAAATTTGAGTTAGAGTGATGAAAATAGGAAACAGCAATTGGGTGTTTTCAAAAACTGAGAACTGATTCTCAATGACACCAACATAAATATAAGGACTTTGTGGGGCCATAACTTGTGTGTTGCCAAGTTAGACTCACTCATCACTAACGGCATTTTCTTCTTCTTCTTTCATTTTCTTTCTTTCTTTCTTTTTTCTTCAGACCCATTCAAAGGTTTTTTTTTAGACCCACTCCAACGTTTTTGTTTTTTGTTTTGTTTTGTTTTGTTTTTTTTTCCTTCTTCTTCTTTCTTTTTCTTTCTTTCCTTCTTCTTCAGACCCATTCCAATGTTTTTTTTTTTTTTTTTTGTTCTTCTTCTTCTTTCATTTTCTTTCTTTCTTTCTTTATTCTTCAGACCCACTCCACCATTTTCATACGTGCACAAATTTATACCCAAAAACAAAAACTCACACCTCATTTTCGTGATTTTGGTTTTTGATCTAAGGATTCTTGGGTTTGGGTTTTTGGTGTTTGTGGGTTTGGATTTGGCAATTTGGATCACCAATCTAAAGATTTTATGTTGGTGGGTTTGGGTTTTCTGTGTTTGTGGTTATGGCTTGAAGCTTGGGCTCCAATCTAAGGATTTGGGTTTGGGTTTTTTGCTGTGGTTGTGGTGGTTTGAGGATTAGGCTATGGTGAAGCTTGTTTGCTTGGATTTTTGGTGGAGGTTGTGGTTTTGGTTGAGGGTTGTTGGTGGGTTTGGATTTTTGATTCATTCGGATTTTTTGGTGGAGGTTGTGGTTGTGTTAAGGGCTGTTGGTGGTGGAGGTTGTGATTGTGGATTTCTGGGTTTGCCGTTGGTGGTGGTGGAGCTTGGTTGATGGTGGTGGATTCTGGGTTTGTTGTTGGTGGTGGTGGAGCTAGGTTTAAAGAGCAAAAAAGAAAAGGGATGCGAGTGGCAACCATAATTTTTTGTGTAGTGTTAGTGGGTGGGTCCATCATTTTGGCAAAAAGTGGAGTTAAAAACTAAGATATATGACTGAGTTTTGTGACCAAACAAAAGTGTTGGATTTTTTGAGTGACAGTGGGGTTTGGGTTATGAGTTATGGGTTTTGAGTTTGAGTTATGAAAACTGAGTGAGCCCTAAACCAAATGAGCCCTAAACACCCCCCTCCTCTTTTAATGAAAAAATTGGGAAAGCTAGCCCAATAACCATATTTGTTTGGTGATTAAGTTTAAATGTAGCAAGGCTTTCTAATATCTACAATCTATCATATATTATACAAGAGGGATGCTACAGTTATTATGGTTTTTGTTAAGTTATGGTTTTCACGTAACATTTATATTGGCTTTATTCTATTACAAAAAGTGTTGTAATTTCATTAATTTATTTCCTTGTATTTTGTGTGATTTAATTGTAATGGGTTTAGTCTTAAGTGGTGAAGATTTGATCAAGACAGTTGAACGTCACATGAGGAGCACATGCTGTAAGCTGAAGAGTCAGTGAATCTCTCGACTAGGCCAACTCGCGAGATGACCCGTGAGATGCATTGATAGTCAGGATTTTAAGTGTGACTCTTATACCCTTAATCCTTACTATATATACCCTATTATCCACAAAATTGTAAGGAGACTATTCAGATGAAAACCCTACAGAGAAGTTTTTACAACACATACCATTTTAGAGAGAGAGCTACTTATCCTTAAGTGAGGATTTCCTTGTAGTCTCTTCTCGTCCACTCTCCCATTGTTATACCTTGAGATGAGATTCATACCCAAATACAATCCACACCTATTTAGAGTGTAGAGAGTGTTTTGGAACTTAGGAAGCATTGGGTCTTTGCCAAAATAAACTGGTGAGGCTTGGCGGTGCAATCGGGTGGTATTGCAGGGTCTAAGAAGCTAGTGAAGACAAGACTCTAAGAAGGCCGTTGGTAGATGGAGCTTGGAAGGCTCAAGTACTTTGGGTAGATTAGGCTTGGAGGGTCTTTTTGGTGGGATTTTACTCCAACTTATTCACTAGTGGATCATTTTGGCTTGAAGGGCCGTGGAAAGGCTTTTACACTGAGTTTTTCGGTTTTCCTTTTCGATAACACATTGCCGTGTTATCTTGGGGCTGCTATCCTTTTCCCTACTGCCCTTTACATATTTGCCTTCCACTTATATGTTCATCCATGCAATTGTTGAGCGCTTTGATTAATTAATTTTCTAATCACGTATATTCTGCATTAAGTGTGTTTAGATTAAAATTAATCAAGCTGTAATTAATAATTAGGGGTCTTAACAAGCGCTAGTAGTTTTGCACTATCGAGCTTTTAGTTTTACTAGCTAATAGAGCTTAATAATTGATGAGTCATCAATTATTAAAAAACAAAACATTCATTTATTATGTGGTTGAAGCCAAACTATAATATTCATTGTTATATTAGATTGTAAACTTTATATAGTAAAATTTGTAGTGCATTTTGCATTTTTATTATATAAAACCGAATATGTTTCACTTTTATGGCTTGTTTGGAAGTTAAAAAAAGGAGGGGGAGTAGAGTAAAGGGAGGGAGAGTAATTCAATTACCTTGTTTGAAGTTTTTTAAAGAATGAGAGAGAGGGGTTTGGAGGGGTTTAGAGGGGTTTCAACTACCTCTAACCCCTCATTTTTAATTCCCCTAAATTGGAGAGATTTGGAGGGAGAGTACAGTAGATAAATTATTGACTAAATAAATTCCCCAATTTATCATTTTTAAATTAACAAAATTACAAACAGATTAAATAATCTTTGTTTGTTTACTGAGAAAATTAAAAATAAACAAACATAAGTGTTGACTGAAAATAATGCTCCGATTATATGAATATGCTCTGATCTTCAACCCAGTTGGTATTGGTTGATGCTTATCCCAAATCGATTAATGCATTGCTAGCGAAGACTATCGTTCCCATTACCTCTACCTACTTCTTCTTCTTCAACGCCGTTGTCCACGTTGCTCGTGGCGATCGATCTCGAGTCGGTGGCTATGCACGAGATTAGGCATTTGCTGGGGATTGGACATTCATCGGTGGCGGTGGCTTTGGATCAGTACGTGTTGGGAGCAATCGTCGTCTCGATTTTTGCAATTGTCATTGCGATTTATAGCTTCGTCGCTGCAAAGAAAAAGGTCGCTGGAGAGGCACGAACCGAGGTGGTGAACTGCGTTGCCTCGGCGGCAGCGGCTGCTAACGAAGAATGTAGATCCGCTAACACCGCCGACGCCGACGCCGACGTTATCATTGTTGTCAGTGCTAGCGTCGCCGGTCCATCAAATTCTCTATCATTTCTTTTTCTCTTATTTCTTTCTTGGCAACCAAACACTGCACTAAGCAATTCGTTTTGTTTTTTTTTGTTTTTGTTTTTTTTTTTTTTGAATTACAAAAAATCTGCTAAAGTTCATGGATTTGCTTCAACTTTGGCTTGCTATGTTTGTTTTGTTCAGGAAATTAACATGTTAATTATTGAATTTTAGATACAGTAAGCTAATTTGGTTGATGATTTTTCGTAATATGTTAGTACTTTTAAAAAAAATCATAATTTGCAATTTCTCTTGTACTTTTTTAATTGGCAATTTTTTTTTTTGGGTGTGATCTGTAATAATAGAATTTTTAGATACGCGTTTGTATGTATAAACTGCACTAGTTGTTGAAAATCGTGGTTTCATGTTTATATTCTAAGATTTGGATGAATGATAATCAGGTTCAAGACTTTACAAAACTGATAAATTAATCATAGACCAATGTTGCAAGTCCATTTTCAAATAGGGGTAAATTTGTTTATTTAAATCATTTCATCTCCTCTCCATCCTAATTTTTAAAACATCCAAACAAGAGGAAGGGCTAATTACTCCATTTCCCCTTATTAATTTTAAAAACATCCAAACAAGGTAGAGGGGAATCATTCCCCTCTACTCTCCTCCCTTCTACTCTCCTCCCTCTTTAAACTTCCAAACAGGCCATTAGTTGACTTTATGATATTCTACCACATAACGTTTTGAAACTTCACAATTTTACACGTCAATATTCAAATATATATTTCTTAATTGAGTTTAGATTCTATTTTATATTTAAACTCTCAATTAGAATTTTACTAAATCATGTTTTCTTTAAATAAAAGAATATGTATAGTGTAGTTGCTAATAATTTTGTAATTCAACTAGCACCTCATAGTATTTTCATTGGAGATGTCAAAGTTTCAAGTTTTTTCACCTCTAATTATGGGTCTCCCAACCTCCTAGGTGGGTTCCCTTTTATAGATCTAAGGCCGCTTTGCTATTTTTAGCATTTCATTCATTGGAGCTAATTGTTTGATTTTATGTTTCTTATTTATGCACTAAGTGTGTTTGTTATAGGGCTATTTTTGTATTGGCTTTAATCTCTAAATGGTTGCATTTTGGTCTTTTTGATGGAGATAACCCCTCCATGTTTTTGTTCTTTGGTGTTAAGTTATGGTTTTTCACATAACATTTGTATTGGCTTTATTTCATGACAAAAAGTGTAGCAATTGCATTAATTTATTTCCTTATATTTTGTGGGATTTATTTGTAATGGGTTTAGTATTAAGTTGGTGAAGATTGCTCAAGAAGTTGATCTCGCGACTTGTCTTGCGAGTGGTGCAATCAACGAAAGTCACATGAAAAACACATGCTGGAAGCCGAAGAGTCAAGTGCTAGGCTACATTTCGCGAGTCACTTTGCGACTCAAGCCAAGTTGCGAGTGACTCACGAAACTCTCTGCTTGGATGATTTTAAGTGTGACTCTTATATCCTTTACCCATATTATATATATCCTCATTATCCACAAAGTGCAAAGAGGCTATTCAGAAGAAAACCCTAGAAAGGTTTCTACAACACACCCACCATTGTTAGAGAGAGCTACTCATTCTCAATAGAAAAATTCTTATAGTCTTCTCCTTTCACTCTCCCATTGCTATAGCTTGAGAGAAGATTTGTACCCAAACATAACCCACACCTATTTAGAGTGTAGAGAGTGTTTTGGAGCTTAGGAAGCATTTGATATTTGCCAAAAGAAGCCGGTGAGGCTTGGCGGATGCAATCGAGCGGTATTACGGGATCCGGATAACTAGTGAAGACAAGACTTCGAGAAGTCTGTTGGTAGCTGGAGCTTGGAGAGCTCAAGTATATTGGGTAGATTAGGCTTGGAGGGTCTTTTTGATATTCATATACTCCAACTTATTCACTAGTGGATCGATTTCGACTTGGAGGGTTACGGAGATATTTTTTGTCGAGTACTTCCGTTTCCTCTTGGATAACATGTCTTGATGTTATCTTGTGTTTGCATCTCTCTTCCCTTACTCTTTAACCTTTACTTTTATTGTTTATCGTATTTGCTTATGCCTTAGAAAGTTGTTTTTGTTTCATTGCGTATCATTTACTTTTGTTCTACACTTAGATAAGTTAAAGTAAAAGCAATTAAGCTGTATTTTAAAATTGGGGGTCTAAACAAGCTATAGTATTTCACACTAATTGAGCTTTCATTTGGTTTTTATTCCCAAGTTATACATGCATTATACTTCTCATTCAATAAAATTCTACCGACTTTTCTCAAAAAGAGGAGAGGGGGGTCGGGTTTGAACCCACGACAATGAAGAGAGGGTAAGGGACAAAACATGTGTACAATAATTTAATAACATGTTGTAATACACACATGTTCTTCTTAAAACATATGTGTATTACATGGCAATGAAATATTGACTAAGAGCATTAGCATCAACCGTTCTATCTCAAATGCCATTTTCACAAATTAAAACTTACTTTATCTATTTAACACATCATTTTACAAAACACCTTGCATCATATCTTCTATTTTAACATTCAATATATTAAAATAATATATTCAACCAATTAAAAATTCATTTTCCACTACAACCCATAAACCCAATAAAAAATTATTTCAACAACCCAAATTCACCCCAAAGTTCGGCCACCAAATCCACCCATAACTTAACAATCGGCCACCATGACCACAACCAAAACCCATAAAAATCCAACCAAATTTGCAACAAAAATCATCTAAAAAACCAACCACAATTACACAAAAAAAGCATCGGAGGAAAGTAAATAAGCCCACCACCACCGGAGGAACAAAAGAAAAAAATACAACACCATCACCACCTAAAACTCACCACAACTAGAGGAAAAAAAATCAGTTGGCCCACAACCCACCAACCAGACACTTAGATTGGCAAGGGGCGAGGGGAGAAAAGGCAATGCGACAATGGTGGTGGCAGCGAGGTGTTGTAGGTTCATTTGAGAGAGAGAGAGAGAGAGAGAGAGAGAGAGAGAGATGGTGATCCAGATCTGGATAGCAGTGCAAGATCAGTAGCTTATGAGGTCGGCAGTGGTAAGGGAGGAAGCGAGTGAGAGAGGAAGTGTGTATGAGAGAGAGAGAGGGGGAGAATCGGCTTTGTACAAAAGGAAGAATAAAAAAAAAAGTAAATTTTTTTTAGCATTTCACCTGTACCATTCCAAATTTGGAACAATATTGTTCATCCATGCTAAAGTTTTTAACATTTAGATTATTTGATGTGAGATTTTTTTTTGGTGTTTGATGTGCCAAATGTCAAATATTTGGTATTTGGCATACTTGATGTGAGTGCTCTAACCAAACAATTATAAATAATTATAACAAAAGAAGGATTAATATAAACATCATAATAGGTAATGTATATATAAATCTGATTTAAAACACTAGTATTACTATTTTTATGTGTGTTTTAATAAGTATTACTGTTTAGTAAAAAAATAAAAAATAAAAAATAGAAGCATCATAATAAATGTCCCAAAAAAATAGGGGTAAGAGAGACATATATATGTCCTATCATAACTGATAATAACTATAGAAGCACAAGTATAAATAGGAGTTTCACTTGAGAAATAGGGATGATCACCAATTAAAACACAAAAATTCTGATTATTTACTCTTAAAATTTAGTTTACATTAAACATTGATTCTAGTTGTTCCATCACATTAATGCAAGTTTATTTCCAATATTTTAATTTTCTATTTAGCTTAGTTTTGATTGGTTTAATTTAAACTCGATTTATTTTATTGTCATCGATTGTATTATTTTAATTACGCATATAATTACTGTTAAATTCACGTCCAATTTACGTTTGCATAGTTAAACATTGGCTTAAGTCTTTTTTGCTGAGACAATACCGTACTCTCAATCATCAATTTTTTTTTACTCCTACCGGAAAAATCCTCCTTCTCACAAAAGGTGTGAGCCCTACCATAAGTCCCACACCTATAAGAGGAGGAAAAACTCTTCCCCTAAGAATGAATAATTTCTCCTCAATTGCCCCATAGAGGATGCTTTACCCATTAAGCTTGAGTCAAACAGTTAGCCCCATGGTTTACATAATCCATCATAATTATTGTTGGTTCTCCATATTAATTATGATCTTTGTTGACCCCATGGTTTATTTTATTTTATTTTTTGGATGAAATGAATGATTTTATTGCAACCAGAACATATTAAAAGACAGAAAGGCAAGCTGCCTCCCTCCTGATAACAGAAACAAAATAGGAGGCTATTGCCAATATCAAAAGAACCAAAATATGCTACTATTCATGTACCATTTAGCAAGGATGTGAGCAGTCTCGTTTGCTTCTCTGGCGGTCCAGAAAAAAAGAGAAATCTGGGAAATGGGCAGTTATGCCTTTTAAGCTACCACCATTTGATATATCACTATTGATGCTCTGGAACGTTCATGGTTTCAAGGACACATATGGGCATGGATACGATGCTTAAACTCAACCATATATACTTTCATGGTTTCAAGGACACGTGGGCATGGACACAATTGCTTAAACTCAACCCCACACACGCGCATATATATATTTAAACAATGTTACACCTTCAACATTTTTTTATTAGATAAGAATTTTAACAAAATCATTGTTAAATTATATTATTTTCATATATTCTTTATATTTGAAAATTTTTAAAACAATCAAGGATCAATAACTAAGCCATCAATTAAATATTTAAAGTTCATGTTTTTGAAGTTTAAAAGTATGCATCAAAGACGAGTTTATAGATATCAAATAGTAAATAAAGTCTAATTCTAGAATATATAGCTTCATAAATAAACTCAGTTCATAATAAATACCTATAAATAATTAACATAATAATAAAATTTTATATTTAGTTTCATGTACAAGTACGATCATATTATGTTACATTTTTCCATGCATTACACAGATTATATACTTTCTTTTATCAATTATTATATATAGTATCAAACTACTTAACTGAGTTCTATGATTTTCCTTCTATAAGTGCCAATATATTTGATATGTTCCAATTAGTTCAATTGCTAATAAAGCCTCTTATTGCCAAATAAAAAATATGGGTTCAACCTCCACCCACAAAAAAAAAAAAAAAAAAAAAAAAAAAAAAAACTAATAAGTATCTTATATAAATGGTGAAAATAATTATTGTGAAGTGGATATGCTATAGATTCAAAATCTTATTGTATCTAAAAAAGAAAAAGAAAAAAACTTTCTGGGCCAGTCCTCAACTAATCACCATTAATTTGGACATTTAATGCTATGTTGTGTGGGTCAGATCTAACTTGTAAACCTCTATTATAACATGGTCTACTTAATGGGCCCAAAATGTAGAGCTATTTTGTAATTCCCAACAACTACCAGAGTCAGTTTATGACAATTTTTTTTTTTTTTTTTTTTTTTGAGTTTACGGTAAGAATTAAAGTCCAGATTTCACATAATTTGTCTAGATGAGAAATTATTGCTTTGGTTAACATTATGATTGTGTTTTTTACTTTTTGGCAGCCTAACATTATGATTGTAACTATAGAAGAATCTATTTAAATTTTGATTGGGTTGGTCTAAATTTCCTTTTTCTCAATCAATGTTTGAATGCTATTACGTATCAACCTCATGATTCACGAGTTATTATTTCAGCCAAATAATATAAACACAAAAGAAGATTCGTCAGTTGGTAGGATTTCGATTTGTAAGCACAAGGAAATAGTTGAATCTGTTCAGTAAAGCGCTTGATGTAATCTAAAACTAAGATATCAATCTCATTCCTTTTCTTTGGGTTAGAAGTAAACCTTCATTGTTTATGCATAACAAGATATCTTACAACTCTCCTCAACATGTGATTCAATTCCATTTAACATCAAAAGTTTTGGATGTAATCTAATTTTAGAAGTATGGATACTCCAAAATCTTTGATGTGTCTTTATTTAAAATGCATCAAATATAGACATGTTGAGAACAATATTACATCATGTAACAAGAGGAAAAATATATATAATCTTGTTCATTTAAAAAAAAAAATTCCTTTGGTTAAAGATTTTGATACTCATTATTTATTTTGAAATTTTAAAATAAACATAAAATATCTAAAAATAGTTAAAATACATCTAAAGATATAGTATATATAAATTGATTAATTGTCATATTTCCACTAGGTTGTGACATAATTTTTTTTGAAAATTTTCGTATCGCCACATCATGTCGTGTCCATGCTTCTTAGAGTATTTACAAAACATTTTGGAAGATAGATAATGAATGCCACGACCCTTTGCTGGCTTTGATACCAGCCTATCACGATTCTATGTCCTCCCACCATAAACACCACAATTTTGCCAGTATTGGTACCAGTACTACCACCAACATCATCACCATTTTTATTAGGACAACTTCTGCAACAAACAAATGGTATGATTAGCCTTACCACTTCACCGTATATTCTTAAAACGATCACAACCACACCATATCACCACTATATATTGTTGCTTACTGTCCTCTTGTGATGAGTATGCCTTATCTACTACAAATCACATGTTTCCTATCTGTATGGGGGTCATACTCAGAGACACTTGAGAGACACAATGGACCCTGTGAATTGAAACGTGGTTCCAGAATTTGATCACGTTCATGGCATCAAATCGGATTCTGGAAATTTTTTTTTCCATAGATTCTTCCTTTGTGATAATTGATGAAATCCAATAATTAATGGTCCCATATTAATTGTTTTGACTCCTAATAGAAAGAGCCAAGTTTCAAGTTAGGTACTCTACCAACCAAAAGAGCCTTCACTAAGTCATAATCTGATAACAGGGCATTCAATCATTTGGTGATTCATGCTTCATGAGGGACATAAGCACTACCTCTATGGAGTATCTGCTCCCAATATCTTGTCGGCTGAATCACATGAATTAGATGTTCACATCCAACTATCCAAGAGTCTCACATTTTATCATCTAAAGTACATATATTTTGACATATTCAACGCGTGGTCCTTCTATAGTACCTCTAAGGTAAGTAAGGTATCTACGGTAACACTCAAAATATTGCATCAAATTGACATACTCTGCCTATGGTAGAGTAGTTTGACTTCTCATTCTAACTCTTTTAAACCTCATGATAAAATTCCTTTTAGGATGGCAAAAACAAGCAGTCTTGTCTTGCTTCATCCCGCGCGGATTTTCCTTGTTCCAAAGAGGTGATAGAGCAGGCACAGGTTTTGCTTTCCCTGCTCCACCTTGAATGTATATTATTTAATTATATATTTTACTTATTTAGTACTGTCTTCAAAACACTTGTGTCTACGTTTCTCTTAATGCTCTCATGGTCATCCATTCCTTTTTAATTTCATTTTTATCTCATCAATGTTGAGCAAACTCATTAGGATTAGTAAAAAATTTCCAACCTAACCTACCCCGGCCCACTACTTCGCAACACGGATTTTTCTCGCCCCAAAGTGGAGATTGGGCAGGGATGGGGCACCCATGATCTGACTCTGCCCGCCCCATTGCCATCCCTACTTCCTTCTAATCAAATGTTAGAATAAATTTTTGTGGGATTTTTTAGATTGGTCACAAGAATGGAATATTTCGATATCGATGGTGTATTGTTTCAAAATTACTAAAATATAAATACTCCTTCTAAAATAATATAAGAACTACATAATTCATGCCATCTCATTAGCCAATATAAAAGGTTTATACAACAATATTGTGAGAAAATGGTGAACAATAACCAAATCATTTCGTATACTCATCTCAAAAACTATTCTTAAAAGAAAAAGAAAACTCAAATTTTTAGAAATATCCATGTCGGGGGAACAAAATTTGACTCCTTACAATCATTCTAAAAATAGGCCCGTGGGGTGTGATGTCAAATACTATAAAAGATTTGAGTGTGTTTTCTTCGTCACCAATTGATTTTGAGGTAGAGTGGCACAACTCACTATTTGACAAACCCAATTAGAACTTTAAATGTGCTTGATTAGGTCTGATTCAGGGAGGAAATTTATCAAAATGTTCAAAGTTGAAAAAATAAATAAAATACAACTCAGTCCCAATTCCATTTAGATTTGAACTAGAGTTTTCGCTTGGAATGATTAGAATAACCTTAATATGACATGATATAAAACCGATATGAAATAGAGGATTAGTGTGTATGTTGATTTATGCACCAATACGGCTCATAACCTTCGCAGCTGAAACCAGGAGTTAAGGCTTATGGTTCGGTTTTAGATGAGGCTTTATCCATCCTCATATATGGAAGGATTTTCAAAGCAAGCGCAAAGCTTTTCACGCAAGGTATTACCTTCCTAGTGACTTTAATGAGAAAGCTTGGGAGCTCAAGCAATTAATTCCATATTAAGGTTAGAGAGTAAAGATTGGTTCTAGGTATTTGCATTGCTGCAATTCATATGTGGCAAATATTATGATATTTGCTTAGCTAAGTAATGTAATATATATGCAATAAAAAAGAAGTAATGTTATATATAAAATTCTCCATGTGGAATATACATGGATTGCATATATTGTGAATTTTTTGTTTTCCAGCCAACCAAATCGATAAAATTCTAGCAAATCTAACTTTTGGAAATACAATCAAAACACAATCATGATGTCTGAATTCGATAAGATTATTGTCGGAGAGTGTCTATAAATTGTGGCAAACAATGCTACTCAACTTTCTTCTACTTGAACTTTCACTTATGTCTTAGTTGTAGTTGTACCCACTCCATTCATGGTGCTACCAACTTTGGAGTCAATCATCTTCTTAGCAAAAGATGGCAAACAAAATGCAGCTGAATGTACCTGAAATGGAATGTACTAGGGAGTTAAAAAAGGAACATATCAATAAAAATTATGCCTTACATGAGGAGGGGTTGTCCTCCAAATTTGAGCGGCAAAGGAATTGTACACATTGATACCTCAGAGTTGTAAAACTTCAAGGGCCCTTTTGCTACGCCATAACTATTTGGATCAATTGGGTTGATTGGACTTTTGAAATTGACAGGCGGCCCCTCGGTGGAGCAAAGCAAAAAACCAATAACCCCACTGAAATTTAAAGGAAAAAAAAAAAAAAAAGCACAAAAAAAGAAAATAAATAAATAAAACAAATTAAGCAAGAAATAGAGACAATCTTATTAGTCACATCCTAGAACGTTTACACATTGTTATTAAAATTATTATTGCTATAATTATTAAGATTTGATATTGAATTTGAGTCTAAGAAATTGAGATTCAACTTACTAGTGTTGTATTGGATAAGATACAAAATGAGCTTGGATTAGAATAAAAAAAATGCAATAATTTAAGAAGAATATACTTGACAAGATCAATTGGGGGTTGTTAAAGCAGTCGGCAAAAAGTGGGAAGGAAGAGAGTAAAATAACAATGTTACAAAAGTGACTTGATCTTTAATTTTAATATGTCAAATTTAATTATATATGCTCAATTATATTATGTATATTGATTGGTTTAATTTGTCTTTTTTTTTAAAAAAAATTTGTCCTATCTCACAACATTTTTATTTAGAACAAGTGATGATAAAAGTTAGAAACCCTTTAAGAAACATAATAATAATTTCTTGACAAATTTAAGATTTATATATTCAACAAGAAAGTTGGTGTAACTTCTGGTTTTGACCAATAATGTACTATTGGATAACGATATTATTACATGTTTATTCTTTCACACCATAATTTACAAGTTGAGCGTGTAAGTAATAAAAAAAGAAAAAAGGAGGAAGAAGTGGAAATGTGCGTTTGAAGAGGGGCAAATTTGGATATATCTTGGTCTAGATTTTTGTTTGATAAGAAAATATAGCACAGGCAGGGGCAGCTTTAGGTAGAGCTCATAGTGTTCAAGATTTTAGGAACAAGCAAGACTTGCCCAAATATATATATATATATATATACACTATTATTTTTAAACTAACCTATTTTGTCTATATATTTAATACCATGATTTGAAAATCTTAAGAATTTGAGTTCAATAAAATAATCTTGACCCCCTTACAAAAGAAGAAGAAGAAGCTCAAATAGCAACAATAGCCTAAACAACAAGAAGATTAGACCAAACAACAACAAATGAATAACATATTCAATAAAAAGCCTAGGCAAAAACAAAAAATAAAATTTTCTAATTATTCATATTCATGACTTGTTTAACCTATTCCATAAATAATCAATAATTTCATTTTTCCTAAAAAATAGTACCAAGAAAGATACTTGGGCAATGAGTTCTCCTCAACAGCGCCAAGTCGCCAACAGATCTACTTTCTTTGGCTTTGTAGTGGCAGTAGCTCTGCTCTACTCAGCGACTCGGCTCATAGTCGCAACATGTATCATTTGTTGTTCTTTGCTCCCATATGTTTTTTTCTCTCTCCATTTTTCTCTTCTCTATCATCATCTCTTTCTCTCTCTCTCTTTTTATTACTTTTATCTTAGCATTCCTAGTTACACTTTATCTCTTATCAGTCCCTTTTTGTCTTTTCATTTTGTTAATAGTAGGGAAATTGTAAAATTTTATATATTTGCTTATTTTTTTAATTAGATTTTGTATAATAGAGCCACCATTGATGCTACATATGATAGAAATGAGAGAGCATGCATATATACCTTGGATATGCAGGAACAATAGTCCATGCATATTCAACCGAGCCTTTAAATATTTGGCGACATTTTGTGACAAGCTCTTCAATGTCAAGGGAGTGAAACCAAATGCTCTCTGCTTGGATGCACAATACTCCACCAGGCCGGAGAGCTTTTGCCACAAACTCAAAGAATGAGTTTTTGAAAAGCTCATGATCAGGCCCTGAATTGTATCACACACATATGACTTCTTTAAAACACTTAACTTGAAAGGAGAAAATAAATTTCCTGAGAGAAAGAGAAAGACAGAAAGATATACTTATTGGGTCGAATGCATCCACTATTATTGCATCATAGTTTCCTCCTGGATTAGACTCCAAAAATGCAATTCCTGTATAAAAAAAAGAAAAGAAAAAGACAAACTGTTACATACAAAGGAACTTCCAAAGAAGGCAAAATAGCAAAGCTTACGGCAACAAAATTGGACTTACCATCTCTAACATGAAGTGTGACCCGAGGATCATCGTATCCAACTGCAACATCTGGGAAAAATTGTTTATACACCTGAAAATGACACCAACCTTGCATGCGTATCACACAAAGTTTTTGTCCAAACGAAGACAGATCGAGCTACATATATATTTTACACTAAGTGGAGACAAAGCTACTTAGTTTATTCACATAATGCTCCCCTGTTTGAAGGCACTTGAAATTTAATAATGATTTAAATATGGCCTGAACATTTTTAAAGTTCTAAGTTCATTTTTTGAGTGATTTTTTTATAGGGCATGGTCTGATAGGTTAATGCTTGAACAAAGACATATATTGGGTTCCAAGATAGCAATAGATTAAAAATCTTTTAGTTCAGTTTGAGTGTTCCGCTTTATGATACTCCAATCGAACATCAATTTTATATTCTTTATTAACTATCTACATGATGTGGGAGGAAGAATGCATATATCCGACCTATGAGATATTTTCTATACAACTGGGTGTTTATACTTACGTCAACCAACATTGTGTCTATTTCACAAATATCAACCTTCTCCACAGAAGAGTGGCGAGAGATTTCTCTAAGGATGCCACCATCTCCTCCCCCAATAAGCAACACCTGAAGCAAAAGATGATGGAGTAAATTATTATAAAGTTGGTACTATTACTAGCAAAAGCATGCTTTTGACTATCTTCTACATACTTTCCATTGTCAAATAGTTTAAATGGGTCATATTCCTGAAAAGTTTATAAGATTGACACATTAAGTTCCCATAAGATTTTCGTGCATATCTTGAATATAATATAGAGAGAAAAACCTTTTTTGGGTTTGGAATTGAGCAAAGTGGAAGATGGCTAATCATTTCTTGGTAAGCACATTCATCTTTCTCTGTGAGTTGTAGAGCTCCATCAAGGACAAAAACTTTACCATATGCTAATGACTGCAATAAAGTAGTCAACAATGTTTTCAAGATATGTATTTGAGTTTTGCATCGATCACATGCTTTTTTACATCATATAGTACTAATTTAACTCAAAGCTTGGCAAAATATATTGCATACCTGAAACACCATCATACTTTGGTATTTGGACGATCCTTGAAATAAGATTTTCTCTACCTTTAAAAAGTGAGCTTGTCCTACAAGATTATATTCATATAAAATTTGATTATGCTCCATCTGGGTGCAAGTGGAATAGACAAATTTCAAAGGCAGAATTAATAGTTAAACAACTTTTACGTTGAAACTAAGAACGCATGCGCAAGATCTTCATCAAATGTGCGATTTTTTTGGAAGCCTTGCGAGTTGTTTTCAGTATATTCTAAAATTTTTGAGGATAAAATATTAGTCACAATCAGCTGTAATGCAATAATTAAGTTACGTCTTTGTGACGAAATAGAGGAATAGTGATTTTTCATATATATCTAGGAGCAGCCACTTGTATTGCAATTTTCTCATTAACGAATGCAGAACTAGCACTATAAGTACCATATCTAAACGTGGGACACGTGTGACACATTTATTTTTTTTGGATGGCTACGTGTGGCACATGTTTGAGGATAAAACCAACTACATGAAACTTTACCCCATCAAAAAAAAAAAAAACTAGGAAAGATGGACATGAAAATAACAGGACCAAGGTGCTCCAAAAATATTCCATCATACCACACTATAATAGTACTTTGGGGTGTGATACACTAATTATATTTTCCTTTGGCAGTTCTTTCTCCGAGATGCTATGTGCCTAGACATGCATAATATTGCCTTTGGTTGAGGTGAAATCTAGGGGAGAGAAATAAAAGGGTATTTGGTTGAGAGGAAAAAAGGGACAGAAAATGGTGGGGTCTAAATGTTTCCTCTCTAAGCTTACCAAAATCTTGTTTTCCAAATTGGATAAGGATTTGTTATAAACAAAGTTGTAGAACTTCTTGCATACTAATATATGTGTCAAGATATTAGAAGGACACCTGTCCATGACCAATTTGAAGAAATTTTTTTTAAAATTTTACAACTTTGTTATGGACAAGTGTCCTAATATCTTGACACATATATCAATATGTAGGAAGTGCTGCAACTTTGTTTGCAGCAAATACTTACCCCTTCTCTAAAATTTGGTAGAAAATAGGAGAGGGAGAGGGGTTTAGATAGGAAGTTACCTATTTACCCTTATCCTCCCTTCAACCAAACCTAACATTGTTTTTTTTTTTTTTTTTTTTTTTTAAACATATGATTGAGTGTTTTTTTTGGTATCCTAACAGTATTTTTTTTTTTTTCCTTTTAAACTATTAATATATATATATATATATATATTTCTAATGTAATAGGGACTTGAGAGTAAATATATATAAGTTATATTTTTTATCCCCTTATTTTTCTTTTCAACTAAATAAAAAGGTTTTCTATCTCTCTACTTTCTTATCCTCCCAAACAAAAACACATGAGGAAAAACTAAATTTTTTCTATCCCCCACTTTTCTAACCAATCAGACACTAAATATATAAGAATCCAATTATATTCCACTATTGAAACAAAATAATATCCTATTATATACATAAATTCAATATTTTGAATTTGTCGAGAGTTTTGTAACTCAACTAATTAACGCCTCTAGATGTTTACAATGGAGATTTTTAGGATTTAAGTTCCCTTATCCTGTTGTAACAATCAAATAATAAACAAAAAAAAAAAAAAAAAAAAGCAAAAGAAAGCTTTGAATTTGGATATATAATGACTTACAGTCTTCCATAATGAGGGCATGCATGGACTTATCTCCTTTTTATGGAGAAAGGGGAAATCCATCATGATAGAAATTAAATTAAGGATGTATAAAACTGATGAGAAAGTAAAAAAATAAGTTATAACGTATAAATTCAGCTAAAATTTATTAACACCATAATTCATAAATATATGTATATGAACAAAGATATAATCCAATACGTTAGAATAAATTATTTCATAGATATTGAGGCCAAAAACCTTATAGCCATATTGCCCGATACTCCCATTAAGAAGAATCTAGGTTCAAATCCCTTAACCCCACTTAATTAGTGTAAATAGAAAACCTATAGATTTTGCGAACATCATTGAAAGTGAAGCCTACCTGGCCAAATTGGACAATACTCTGAAAACCAACCAGGAATGCTAGGATGTTTAAGATCACCAGGATTTTTCTTGTCCTCCTCCAACATTTCAGCAGGGACGGATTGAGCAGCTGAGAATCCATTTTCTCCATTGTTGCTGATGATCACAGCTTCATCTTCTTTTGTCATTTTCAAGTTACAAATCCTTGAAGAATGCCGTAGAACAATGCTTGTCGTTTCCGTGAGTTTTGTTGACATTATGTGGGGCTCTTGGATACTCTGAACCACTACAAATATGTTAAAAACTCACTCTGTGCGGCTTAAATAAGATATGGGAAACTATTGGACTCTTTGACTAAATTAATGTCACTTTCTTGTGTGATTTCGATGATGATTTGATGGATTCAATATTCTCTTTGAAAGTTGAGAGATCCAAAGAAGAATTTTATTGGAAAATGGCAGCTAGTTGGGAGGAAAAAAGAAGTATCAAATGGTTCACCAAGGAAGATGCTATATAAGAGACTAGTTATATATATCATGCTTTTCTTTCAGTCATATGGTTGATTATAACTTAAGAAGTAATAATATTACACCGCACTGAATCTAAGTACACCAATCATTGCATACCAACAATATTCAAAGAAATATTGGTGACATAAAATGATAACGGACATATGTGCATTCTTGCCTTCATGATTGCTTAGGTTTGCAAACAATGGGCATCTTACACCATTTTCTCTTGTTCTGACAAAATTTTATCTTGTTGATGATCTGGTGGAAACTGTTTCCCCTTTTTTTTTGGTATTTGATATAATGAAGAATGAAAGAAAAAAAAAAAGTTTTCTGTAGTTGAGGGAGAACTAAACCAAAAGAAGTGGGAAACTTATTGTCATTTTCCCATTTGTGTCCTAATTCCGTCCATTTCTTTACGATGCCAAACACCACTATCTCCACCGTTGCCACTCCAATGACACCATCACTGCTACCACTGCCCACAACACAGCCACCACCATTATCACCATACTATCTTCGACGCAGGGACGGCTCAAGGCCAAGGCCAAAGTGGTGGGGTCAGGGCATTCACCTTTCTCTCCTCAACCCACCCAACCCTCTCACTTTGCCATTGGTGGTCATTATGTTCATCACATCACCTTTTTCAAAACTGTTGTCACCACCCCTGCATCAAAGATTTTTTTTTTTTTTGAAAAAATCTATTTGATTAGACTAAGTAGAGAAGGGGAGTGGAATCCACACATTTTTTTCATGAAAAAATTGAACATAATATCGCTGAGTTACAAGAGTCTTAAATCTTAACAAGTCAAAATTTTAATTAACATCTTGATATTGACCTCATTTATAATAATCAAAAGCTTGATTAACGTCTTATCGATTCATTTTTTTTAAGCTACAACTTGATGTGAATTTAAAAGTGAAAACTCTGTTGAGAGGGGCTTGTGCATAAAATATTATGCACATATAGAATTAAGAAAATATCTGGTTTTCATCTTATTATTGTTTTATTTACATTGAAAAATGAATGATAAAGATTAAAGCACTTGAAAATACATGGTTATGAACTATGATTGTTATTAGTACCATACCCTCAATATATACTATTTTTATTGGTCTCCTTGTGCCAAATTTTTCTTCATTTAATTTTTTTAATGGAAAATTTTCTTTATTATAGAATTTAATAGTTACATAAGGATGTGAGATTTCAATCCAAAGACAAAACTTATGGCACAAAAACTAAATTTTTTTTATTCTTACGCATTCACCATTTCAAATCTATATTTATATGTTAAAATGTGAACATTTTTATCTATTATTGATATATGTGTGGAATAATATATATAAGCAAGTGTAAAAGAATACTTAGCCCAAAATCTGTCTCTATAAAAAATAGTGTGAAAAAGTTGATAGAGGTTTGGTCAATGGACTTTTCCATTCCAATTATAGCCCTTAGTGACTAAAAACACGGTCATTAAATGGTATCACAATTTAAGTAGTGCTACGAACGCAACAAAAAGTCTTAACAATCTCACAAAATTTCTAAATAAGCATACTACATCATTAAAAAAAAGTTAGTTGAAGATTGTGGTGGACTCATGTGTAAGTTAACTTGCAAATTTAGAAATATTGTGAAATTATTGTGGTATTTATTTATTATTTATTAATGTTTGTTTGTTTGCCCTAACAACTGCTTTCACATTTTTAGGGAAAAAAAATGTTAAAAGTGGCTGTATTTAAGAAGTCGCAATCCATCGACTTTCCTATGAAAACGATGCACGTGGTTTGCTCGGCTATTTGCCTATTTGACTATCTCCAATGTTTTTGTTTTGTTTGTGTCTGTCTCTACCTAACAGTGTTCGAGTGGCTTTTGCCTCTACCATGAATTTTGGATTTTTTTAAATGCTATTCTAACCTTCTTAGACTTTTTACCCCCGAATCAAATGAGTATACAAATCCCTATGGGCCAAACCCATCTCTGCTTTGGCAAAAAACCCAACAGGGATGGCAGAGATGGGAACAAAAATGTGGGCTAGAAGGTTAGAGACTATGAATAAAATTATCATTCCGAATTGAGCAAGATGAGTCCAAAAGTGATATGGTTTCAGCAACAATCTCTAATTTCCCAATCAAAATTATTTAGAACTTGATTTATTGCATTGATCTGTAAATCAGCCTCTCCAAGATTACATATTATATTGGAGTTTTGAAATTGAAATATAATTCATGTATGTGAATGTCACTTCTTAAAATGTTTGAAGAGGAGTTTCATTTCGTGAAATATTGAGAGAGATTGGTGTGTAATTTGTCCTTCTTTCTTTTAGCTCCATAATCACTCAAAAGCTTATGAATTTCCAACTTCTCAAATCCTGCACATCTTCCACATTGAAGTCAAATTCCACACTTAAAAAAGACATTTGTAAAATTGATTTCAGGTAAAGTTCATTGTTTTCACTTTCCAATATTGGTATCAGAGTGCACTAAGGCTCCACTTGGGAGTTTATAAGGAAATGAAATGGAATGGAATAGAATCATCATAAGGGAATGGAAAAGAATGGAATGGAACGGAATCAAGTAATCTTGATTGGATGTTTTAAAATAAAGGAATGGAAAGGAATGAAAATGAATTAAATGTAAGTAATCTTGTTTGGGAGCAATATGGAGGGAAGGGAATGAAATCATTTTATGACAATATTACTATTAGACCTCTATTGTAAAATAAAGGGTTGAATATATAGGGGTATTTTGTGAGTTTTAATAAAAAAATCATTAAATTTAATTCCATTCTCTCCTATTCCTCCCAATTTCGAGGGAAATGAAAATTTGAAGTTTTAAAGGAATAGAGAGGAACGAGTGTTCCCTCCTATCCATTCCATTTTCTCTTATTTAAACCCCCAAACAAAGGAATTTGCTTTCTATTCCCTCCATTAAAATTCTCAAACAAGGGAATAGAAGAATATTCTAAAATTATTCTTTTCATTCCTTTCAATTCCATTCCATTCCCCTCTCCCAAGCGAGGCCTAAGTGTTTCTCATTTTACTTACGTCTAAATGTTTTCTTGATGAGAAAACATGAAAAGAAACCATGCATTTTTAATCTGCATTTTTTTTTCCTTTCAAAATGAGTCTCACAAGCACACACCCAATTTCATTGAGTTAGCCCACAATACACACCCGCACATACATATATATATATATATATACACACACTATGGATAATATTTCAGAACTATGCCCTTAAAATTTCATGGCCATTTGTGGTGTGGTGTGGTTTGAGAGATAAATTGGACCCTACTTTTGTAAGCCAAAACTTTGTGCCCCATTTTTTATGAAATAAATCGGTTATTTTGGAAAAACAACTGCATGGCTAGAATCTACATCTTATAAGCTTTTCCAAAGGTATATGATTTGCTTGATTTGAATAAGAATTAAGGGAGTTATGATAGATCGAAGTTAGAGTCAAAATTTGAAATTTTTTTAAAATTAGGGATTCTAGATGTTGAAGAAGACCATCTAGAATCATGCCCCCTCTTGGCCAAGGGAGATTATGCTCCATCCCCTTGGTAGAATGACCAAATGGTTGGCCTATCTAGATTTGCAGGTTCTTGAAAGACTTTCATTTAATTTTTTTTCATAATTTTTAAAATATATTATTTGTTTGAAATTAATTTATTGTTTGTTACAATTAAAGAAAGGGCTGTGAGAACAAGTGCAACCTGAAAAGAAAAATTAATATTTTTGCATGAAAATTTCAAAGGTTTGATTCTAAATATTTTGGCAGTGGGGGGTGTAATATGTTAAATTAAAATTGTTCTTGATGTAATTTTGGAAGCCTAAGTTGATGAGCATTGTTTGTTTCTGACAATGCCCATATGTAATATCTAAAAATTGAAGAGTATCATTTAATGTTATTATACTCTTGTTAAGCCACATCATTGGCCATGCCACCATTTTTTCCTCTAATTTTTTTTTTATAATATTAAAAAAAAATTAAGATTAATGAATTGAAGTAAGAGTAATTTTTTCAAAAAAAGAAAAAAGAAAAAAAAAGTAAGCGTAATGAAGAAAAATAAAAGTGAAAGTAGTTCTTTTTAAATTAAAATAGATGAATGTGTAAAGGTAACACATATATAAAGTTAAAATTTTCCAAGATAATATTATAAAAAAAAACTGTTTAAAATAAATGTGTAAAGTCAATTAGTTAATATATTTAATATTATCAAAAAATTAGAAGAACAAATCAATAAAAAAGAAATGGTGATGTGGCCGATGATTCAGTCCATTTGGTCTAATTCGGCCCACTTCAGTCCATTGCAGTCCATTTGAACAAATCAATCTTCTTCTTTTTTATTTTTTTTTATAGAATAAGTGCACTTACTTAAGAATTAGAAGAAGAATATTTGAGTTGAGAGTACCTATTCTAAATCCAAATTTATTAAAAAATATAGATGACAAAAAGTAATATTATTATTTTTAATTGTTTAACTTAATGATTTGTAGTATTATCATTCTTTATGTTTTTTTCCCACGTATGATATTAGTATTTTTAGTTTTTGAGTGAATTATACAATTTTAGTTTTTTCTTATGATATATATAATTTGAATTTGAAGATCAATTGATGATTTAAAAATATATATATATATATATATATATTTATAAAGGGATAAGAAATTTTTAAATTTATGATATTAAGTTTAGTATCAAGTTTTTGATGAGTTGGATATTTTCACTAAATGAAACCTTTTAGTTGTCAAAAATCTTTGTTGAATAAAAAAAAAGGTAATAATATCCAATCCTATAGATATGGAAAGCATAATTTACCAAATTTATGAGAAATTATTAGGTTCATTGAAGGATTGTTAAAGTGAACTTCCCTGATCTTCTCAACCAATAAAACGCTGTCATTTATTTAAATTTGATGTCACCTAGTAATTTATTATTTATTATTTAGATTAGGAAGCTAACTCACACATTCACATGGGTGGCTTTGTTTAATTGGTTGGAAATGATCACTTCGACAGTCTTTTCGATGGATGTAATAATTTTTTTAATTAGCTCAACTAGTAAATTTTTTTATAATTGAATAAGAAATCTGTGATTCAATCTACGTTTATACTAAAAATTGATTGATATCTTAGTCTAATGATATAAAGAAAATAACCATTAAAAGCGAATACCATACTTTGAAATTCTATTAAAAAAAAATTTTAAAATTGTTGAAATAATTGATGAGTTTACATTTACAATTTCCTTACAAGTTAAGTTAGCTATTTTGGCGGGCAATCCTCGTTCAAGACATCTTAACTGTCCTTTGAAGAACACCGAGAAAACCTCTGCAACTTCCATTTGCTGTCCACAATCTCTCTCTCTCTCTCTCTCTCTCTCTCTCTCTCCTTCAATGGAAAATGCATAGCATTCACCCTCTACCCGCTGCTTCCCCTCACGTCCAGCGCTTCCCGAAATCCTTCTCTCTCCGCCGCAAGGTCCCATGGTGGCACCAAGTCCTCGACCCTGGTTCCGAAATCGTGACCCGATGGAACTTCATCTTCCTCGTCACCTCTCTCCTCACCTTATTCCTCGACCCTCTCTACTTCTTCCTCCCCGTCATCGGCGGCCCCGCCTGCATGGAAATCGACTACAACCTAAGCATCGCCGTCACTGTCTTCAGGACCATTGCCGACCTCTTCCACCTCCTCCACATGATCATGAAGTTCCAAACTGCATTCGTCGCCCCAAGCTCCCGTGTCTTCGGCCGCGGCGAGCTTGTTATGGACCGCTCTGCCATTGCCGCCCGGTATTTGAAGTCCAACTTCATCATTGATCTCGCCGCCACCTTGCCTCTCCCTCAGGTGGGTCATTCAATTATCATTCAAAGTTTGTAAATTTAGCTGATTTTGGTTACAATAAGCGGTGTTTTTAATTGCCCAGGTGGAGATTTTGTTAATATTAGTAATATACAACAAGATAAACAACTTTGCAGATCTAATGTGGACCTGACTGTATCATATTTGTTAATTTGTGCTTACCAACATAGAGGAATTTTACATTAATGTAACAAGGTTTTATGTACCACACTGTTGAATTTTGTATTCATACTTTGTTTTTGGTTTGGCAGATTGTGATATGGTTTGTAATTCCAGCACTAAAAACCCGGACAGCTGATTATGCGAACCACACTATTTCTCTGATTGTTTTCATCCAGTATGTTCCTAGATTTTTTGTTATTTTCCCTTTGCACCGGCGGATTATTAAAACTTCTGGAGCTATAGCCAAGACTGCTTGGGCAGGGGCAGCATACAATCTCGTTCTCTATATTTTAGCTAGCCATGTAAGCACTAAATTACATTTCCTCATTTTTGCTTCACTCTTATATGAAAATGCTGAAGTTACTACCGTTTTTTTATTACAAAAAGCTTACAAAATGATGTGAGAATGAATGTGACCAGTGCCAAATTAACAATAGTAGTACACAAAGTTTGAAATTACTATTCTGTTGTGAGTTTAAAAGTTAAGTCAGTTGTAAGAGTAATTTTTTGTAGTACAATTTATAATTTCTGTAGGATCGCTCGACTTATGTATATATCTTGCTTAGTATCTCAATACAATCACTGACTCTGTCAGTGCAGATTTTTGGAGCTTCGTGGTATGTCTTATCCATTCAGCGGCAGCATCAGTGCTGGAGTATTGAATGCAGCAAGGAGAGGAATGCCACACGCTCTCCATCCTGTAATCCTACATTTCTTGATTGCAGTAGCTTGAACAATCCTGAACGACGTTTTTGGTTGAGTGTCACTAAAGTGCTCACTAATTGTGATGCTCAAAATGATGACTATTTTCAGTTTGGACTGTTTGCTGATGCTTTCACTAATGATGTTGCTTCTTCCAATATCATTGAGAAGTACTTTTATTGCCTCTGGTGGGGTTTGAGAAATTTAAGGTATGCTTAGCTGATCTCACATGTTTAAGTACTGGCAGAACCTGATTTAGTTTCTGTTTCCTTTAATGCAGCCAAGTTTTATCTATTTGGATACCTTACTGTTTGTTTGTTGAGAAAGCCCTTCACAACTTCTTACAAGTATTATTTTTTGGGTTCTGCATTTGAGTCATTGACTAAAATCAGTAGTCTTTCAATAGTAAATTGGACTGATATAGCATAAAGAGAATTTTAGTAGTCATTTGAGAATTCATGGATTATGTTATTTGGAGTAATTTTAATGCATTTTTGGTATCTGACCAGTCCTTTCTTGTTGGTTCTTGAATACCTATTTCATGATGTGTGGTTTTTTGCTATTTTCTTTTATCAGCTCATATTGATGGAATTATTATCATAAACTTTCAACTTTGGCACCTGGAATAAACCAGTTATGACACAAATGCCTAAGGGTCCTTGGGTTTCCATGTCAGATTTCATCTTGGTTTGAGGATAAAGATTCAGGGAGAGAAATTTATTTACTTTCAGTTCTTGGAATTGCATTTCTCATTAACTGAGTAGAGGCTTTTTGGATGCAATTGAAGGTTAAATTAAGGTTCTACTCAGGATCAAGAAGCAAATAGTGGATGCGTACTTACATGCTTAAGCCACAAGAGTTGGTTAAAAGAAATCAAAAGTTGTCTTGCTGATTGCATTGACTTACATTTCTAGATGCACTTACACACTCTGGAAAACCTATGCATTTTTGTGAATTAGTTATTTAATCAATACATCTGAATTTATTTCCTATAACTGGATGATTCACAATTTTCTCAACTTCAAAAGACGTTTGACAATTATTAAAGAAAATAATGAAACCAAAAGAGTGTTGCAAATGATTTCTAGGTTTTATTGTTAAATTCAATTTGTGATTAGTTCTTAGCTTCATCTGAATTTCCAGTTTGTTACTAGAATTTCTCTCTCTCTCTCTCTAGCTGACTTAGGTCTGAGAATCAGAAATTAACATTGTTGAAATACTACCTTATTTATGGTTATGCTAATAGATTGCTCAATGATGTTGTCATATGCAGTTCATATGGACAAAATTTAGCGACAAGCACTTTTATGGGTGAAATATTGTTCAGTATTCTTATTTGCTTAGCTGGTCTTGTTCTATTCTCACACCTCATAGGAAACATGCAGGTATTATTTTCCCTCCGTTGAATAATTTATCTATATCGATATGTTTTTGCTTATTCATAACTTTTGGACCACCTTCATCTTTTAGTATATGCTAGCTGAAGCTGCCATAGCATGCAGGCATTGCATCTGAGAGAAAGGAGTTGGTAGGGGGCTAGTTTAGTTTTGAAAACAATCAGTTCCCTTCATGACACTGAATTACTAAATTTGGTGAAACAGATGCGATTATGATTTTATTTCAGTTCTGCTAGTTGTGAAATTTTGATTAATTCTGGTTTTCTTGAAGAACTATCTACAATCTACAACAGCAAGACTAGAAGAATGGAGGGTCAAAAGAAGAGATACAGAGGAGTGGATGAGGCACCGTCAACTACCTCCAGAACTACAAGAACGTGTTCGTCGGTTTGTTCAATACAAATGGATTTCCACCAGAGGTGTAGATGAAGAATCCATTTTGCGCTCGTTGCCTTTGGACACTCGGCGTGATATTCAAAGACATCTATGTCTGGCCCTTGTTCGCCGTGTAAGTCTCTTTTGCATAATATTCTTTGCAAGCAACAATGGTTTTGAGGAAAAATATGTAACTAGTCGCTGAAATTTCATAAGCCAATAATTTTAGTATTTCATTTGCACTATTTTGACAATAATACCTTTAAAATATTAAGAGTAACAAAAACAAGCTCTATTTGTATTTTAGACTGGAGGGGAAAACTTGCTATAGCTCGTTTGTAATGAGATTTTCAGTAGCATCTTATTTCATAAATGACTTTTTAAGTTGTTAAGCAACTACAAGGAAATCTTCTTTAGCGGCAACAAAAATTCATTAGCAATCATTTATACAACGATGAAACTGAAGAGCTTAATGTACAGCCTGCTTGTATGTTAAATAAAATAGATACTAAAAAGCATATATGATAATCAGACACCACATACTTCTAGTGTCTATATAAGGTGTGTTGGTCTAATCTACTTTTGTCTACTTAACAATATAAACTTGTCCTGCAAAGGAGGAGAAGAGTAGCTTTCTTAATTGCAAGTTCCCCAAGATTCTTGTTCTTAACAACATGGAGTTACTAGACTGTCTCAACGACATGTATCTGTCATGCTATATTACGAAGACAGCCTAGGACATGCAAGAGGGAATATGGACTTTTTACTTAGTATCCTTGGATTTGGCTATTTGGGAGTTAGATGAATTTGACATATTGAACATGCACATGCCCGCAAAATTTTATTTAACTGAGTAATGTTAATGTCAGCTGCAAAATTGGGGGAGGATTTAAAGCTATTTAGAATTTGTATAATCCTGATCCACAAATACAAGTGGAAAGGAAAAATTCATGTATCAGATATCTAAGAATTATTTAAGTCTGATCATGACTTTTATTTTACTTGGGGGTAGCCAAAACATACTATAGTGAATTTCAGGTGTACAAATTGGTGCTTCATCTTTCACATTTATGGCAATATCATCAAGGTCCATTACTTTGGACAACTTGTTTGAGACACTAATTCACCATTTGGGTATTTGATTTGTGTAAGTTTATACCAGAACATATGGGGCAATACCTTAACTTATGTAGTTCACTCTTATTATGCTGATGATATTGCCTATCTGGATCCACTGAATCAAAAACGAAATTTCAGGTTCCTTTCTTTGAACAAATGGATAATCAGCTCCTAGATGCCATATGTGAACGTCTTGTCTCATCCTTGAATACCAAAGAAACATACATAGTTCGGGAGGGTGATCCAGTGAATGAGATGCTATTCATCATCAGAGGCCAACTAGAGAGCTCCACAACCAATGGTGGAAGGTCAGGATTCTTCAACTCGATTACCCTCAGGCCTGGTGACTTTTGTGGTGAAGAGTTACTGACATGGGCTCTAATGCCCACCTCTAGCCTCAACCTTCCATCCTCAACTCGAACAGTCAAGTCCCTAACTGAAGTTGAGGCATTTGCACTCAGAGCTGAAGACCTCAAGTTTGTTGCCAGTCAGTTTAAGCGCCTTCACAGCAAGAAACTCCAGCATGCTTTCAGGTACTACTCCCACCAGTGGAGAACTTGGGGAGCTTGCTTTCTACAAGTTGCATGGAGACGGTACATGAGAAGAAAGAAGGAAATGGAGTTGGCAAGACAAGAGGACAACTACCATGGACAAGTTTGGGACCAAGAATTCAGCTATTGGGATGGATCAAACGCTGAGTATAAGGATGATGGTGCTGGCAGATCATCAGTGGACAAAGCACAGCAATTGGGAGCTACAATATTGGCTTCAAAGTTTGCAGCAAACACCAGAAGAGGGATTCAACAAAAAGCTGATGCCACCACCTTGCAAATGCCCAAGTTGTTTAAGCCAGAAGAGCCTGACTTCTCTACAGACCAAGAAGATAGTTGACTTGTATAAGAACCATATTATTATCACAAAATAGAGTATCCAAAAGGTATGCTAGTAATATTTATATAATCTTCTGTTCTGCATACCAAGAAGATAGCTGACTTGTACAAGAACCAATATTTATTCATTCTCCTTGTTTTGGTCATTTACAAACAACAGAACCCTTTCACTTCTTACTTCAATTATCTTCCATGACAGGTGATTTTTCTTACATGGATATTTATATTCACATCATTTTAGGCAAAAGGAATTGTTTGGCAAAGAAGATTGCAAGATATGTGATAATCTTGATGTGGATCAGCCATGCATATGTTAGTTTTATCTTTGAAATCACTTTTTGCATTCTAGATATTCCTTTCAATGCCTTTTTTTTTAGATGAATGAGAAATATTTTTATAAACTACTAAAAACTAAAAAGCAATGTACAGTTACTATCTCAACTCACAGACCAAAAGAACTCCTAGTAAAGAGCAGCTATACAATTGCATGTCACAGTAAAGGACAAAAAACACACATAAGGAAGAGGAAGCCTTTGTAAAACCACCCTACCAGCAACCAAAATCTAAACAAACCCCATTTAAGAAATGCTCTGCAAAATCTTCAAGCTGAAACTCCAAGTATTGCAATGACTTTGTTCGAGAGAGAGCTTCATATTTCAAAATACTCTCCTCTGTGCCAAAACCCTTTCCATGGATAGTTGCATTTCTCTGATGCCGAATATCGTAGATTGCTCCTAAAGCTAGCTTAAACACCACAGCTTGGAGAGATTTTCCCCTACACTTCTCCACTCTGCATTATGTGATGTCTTCCCATACAAACTTGGGAGCCCAGAGATGGCAGCACCTCATTAACTCTTTCCAAATTCTGCTAAATAAAGAGCACAAAAAAAAAAAGTGATCTCTACTTTCAACATTATTTCTACAAAAAGCACAATTCCCATAGCCAGCCAACGATTGAAGGACTGCCTTGGTACTGCTTGAGGGAACCAAATTAACTCCCACCATTTAACAACTGGAAGTTTGGCTCTAATGTTTTCCCAAGTCTCTGCACTTGTGTAATGACCCGATTTTGAGGGGATCCACACTGCCTGATCTGAATCACCAATAGAAATCAAATTAAGCTTGCTTTGTATTAGCACCAAATTGTCTGATCTTTCAGGCTTCCAATACAATTCTTTACTTCTTATCACACTTGAGACCCTTGCAAGTAAAGTACTAGCAGCATCATATATGATTCTTGCGCCATATTTCTAAATTAGAACTCCATCTGGATGCCACCAAACATGTCAAAGGAAAATGTTGCTACTTGTCCCCACTTCAAATCTCACCAAGGGTCTGACCAAATTTCTAAGATTCAAGATCTTCCTCCACACCCAGGAACTATTTTGAGGAGCTTTCACACACCAGAAGCTTTTTCCTTTTACAAGATAGGAGTGAACTCAGGCCACCCAGATGGAACCAGTTCTTGCAAACGGTTCCAGATGTGTCTCAGAATTGCAGCTTTGTTCTACTCCTCCACCCTTTCCAGTTTTCAAGCCTAAACCCCCTTCTCTTTTGGCTTGCACACTCCATCCCATGAGACTTTAGCCCCAAGAGCCAAGGCATGCTTTCCATGCCACAAGAAGCTATCAAACTTTTGTTCTAAAGCTTTAACAATCTTCTTTGGCAAATTAAAGATGCAAGACCAGTATACCTGAAGGCTGAACAGAACCGATTGTTACAACTGGAGTCTTCCTGCAAATGATAAGCTCTTTGCTGCCCATGAGTCAATCCTTCCTGCTATCTTGTCCAGGAGAGGCTGACAATCTTTAGCATTTAACGTTCCTGAAATTAAGGGAACCCAAAGATATCTCACAGGTAATGAACCTACCTTAAACTGGAGAGTATCAAGAATTGTCAGCGCAGCACAAAAGACATCACTTTTCTTTGCATTTGCAGTCAGACCAGACAGATTTTTAAATTCCTCTAGGATAAGTTTTATCAGCTGAATGGACTTTAGATCAGCACCTGAAAAAGACCATTTAATCATCTGCAAAACATAGATGTGTTAGCTTCATATCAGCACATCTTGGATGAAATTTAAACTGTGTTCCTGAACTGATTGCTGCATCAGGCTGGAGAAGACTTCCATGGCTAAAACAAAAAGAAAAGAAGGTGATAATGAATCGCCTTGTCTTAAACCCTTTGCACCGCCCAAAAGAACCAGCCAGACTACCATTAAAAGCAGCAGAAAAGTTGGGAGTTGTGATACAAAGCTTCACCCAATCCACAAACCTGTCAGGCACCCCATTAGCTTTCAAGCAGTGCAGTATAAATTCCCAGTGAACGGTGTCATAAGCCTTCATGAGGTCACTTTTTTCTCTGTGATAATTTTTTACAAGCTCTTGAGCTAACAACACATTCTCAGAAAGACTTCTGTTAGAAATGAAAGTTGTATGGCTGCCACTTGCTACATCATTCAAACATGGCTTCATCATATTAGCAGGAAATTTGGTTATACAATTATAGATGATGTTACAGCAGGAAATAGGTCTGAATTCATCCATAATTGAAGGTTTTTTTACCTTAGGAATCAGGGTTATTATAGTGGCATTCACCTCTCCTAAGGAAAGATTGAATTGCACTCACAAAATCCTGCTGAATAATGGGCCACGCCTTTTGAAAGAACAATCCAGTAAATCCATCAGGGCCTGGGGACTTGTATCCATTAATTGAAAACAAAAATTTCTGGATCTCAGAAGGCATAACCTCAGCAATCATGCATTCTCAGTGTCTGCTTGAAACTCTGCCTTGCAAGAGAGAAGATACTTTGTTTGCATCCTCCTCAGAAAAAAACATTCAAAAGAGGACCCAAGAGAATTTTAAAGAAATCTACAGCCAAATGCGTCAATTGATGAGGCTCATCCACTTTAGCACCAGCACTGTCATAGAGACACCTGATAGTGTTTCTTGCATTCCTCAACTTGATCACCTTATGGAAAAAAGAAGAATTCTGGTCACCTAAGTTTAACCACTTGTTTCTGGATTTTTGCTTCATGAAAGCCTTTTTTTCATTTCTAATGGCTATATGCTGATGAAGACACTCCTTTTCCTTATTAATAAGCTCAGCACTACCAGGTTTTAACAATGAATTGTTATGACCCGGGATGATGCGCTGGATAATAAATTATTTTTTGAATTAGAAGTATTTAAATTTAGGCTTAGTGATAGATCTTTATCTGAATAAGGTAGTAGTAGATTAGTATTGTTATTTACTTGTATTCAAATTAATTCCTATGTTTTAAGATTTGTTGATGAGGTTCTCTCATCTTAGTCTATTTATGTAAGTTGAACCCATAATGAGTTTCAGGCAGAAAACTAACCAAAACATCTGTTCTCTCTCTCAAAATTCAAGAGGCTAGTTACCTCAAATCGACTAATCTATCTTTTAACTATCCTGGTTCACTTCATAAATCCTCCTGTACAAGGTCCAGCTGAATCTTAGCTTGCTGAAATTTCTGAGAATGCATCCAAACTCGTCCTTGTTCACATTTTTTAGGATCCCTTTAACTGCTTTCAGCTTCGAGCAAAACTAAAACATAGGCACTCCAGTGACATTTATCTCCCAAGAGGACCTAATCCTGCTCAAGAAATAACAGTGATCATGCCAACAGTTGAAAAACTTAAAATGCTTAGGACCAACTTGTAGCTTTTGACCAAAGGAAATAAAGGCTGGGGCATGGTCTGATATTCCAGGAGCTAGGAATTCTACAGTAACTGTGGTGATAAAAAACCAACCAAACTGGGTCTACCGAAAGTACTCACGGATTATGGCTCAATTGACAGACATAATTTATTTATACAAAAGAGAAATAGGGCAAAGCACTCCACAATGGGAAACTCAAATAATTGATTTGAAGAATACTTATATATTTTAGATGAGACCACCGTATTACAATCGGAAAAATTCTATTTCTCGTGCTATTACACTACGTCAAATAGATTGCTCTCTTTCAATTTTTTTTCTAGTCTTTATTTTGCAACCCCTTTCTATTTGCCTATCTCTCCCCTTATATAAGTACATTTCTTGCCCTTATCCTTACAACTGTTTTGCCTCTAGCCAAATTTTCAAAAATATTTTCCTCTCTTTTATTGGTTTTCTCCCCTTCTTTATCTTGGAACATGACTTTTGGAGGGTGTTTGTACTGTTCAGGTTGTCTTATATATATTTAATACAGCAGAAGTTAGGTAGAAATCTCCTCATTAATGCGCAGGTGAAAATCTCTATTCTTCTTACATGTTTGGAAGATTTCCTGAAGTTCTAGATGTCAACCATAAGTAGGATGTGGATCATCCTTGTGCATCTCCTTGGATAAGACTTTGCTCCATGTAGTTTACTACTTAGCTCGCTGGAACAATCTACGAGGATTTCTTTTCCTCCTGGATGCTTGGGTCAGCTTGTTCCACTCCACCAGAGCTTGTAAGCTATTGGGCCCCTTCATAAGCATATGATCTGGCCCATTCCACTCCACTGGTCCAACAGGTATTTGGGCTCAAGCTTGAATAAGGACTTTTCCACTCCCCACAGTAACATATTTAAAGCAAGGAAGACAGATTGTTCAGTTTGTCATTCTAGTTCTCAAGGGGATACGTGTAAGCAAATATTATGTAGATTACAATCAAACAACAAATAATGATGATCAAATGAAAATAAGAATCATATCATGCATGCAATTGGGAAAAAAAGTAAGGAACTTCAAACAAAGAGCAAAAAATCATATCATGCATGCAATTGAGAAAAGAAAGCAATGATTCTCCAAGGGATATATGAAAGCAAATAAAATTACAATTAAAATCTAATGGAACCATATTTAGAGCCATTATACAGGATGTCATAGCACGATTAAAGGGCTGTAAGAAAGTCAAGAATTTTGTTTAAAATCATTTTATTATTATCATAGAGTTTCAACATATGACGTCTGCTTCTGATGATTGTGCTCTTTATCAACAAACTAAGATATTAATTGATTTTTGGTGTAGGCGGGGATTGATCCCCCAATTTCTTATTTAACCATCAAACTTTATCAATTGAGTTATCTAGAAATCAGTGTATTTAACCAAACTTAACCCAATTTGACAACAAACCGTAACTTGGACATGCCAATCCACATGATGAAAAGTAAGTCAAGCTGAACTACTTATATTATAAACATATTTAATAGATTCAATTTGTCTAAGTCAAGCTTGGCCCATTCAACACTCCCACAACAATTTTGGGAAAGCTTCTCCAATGTCTAGCATGTTTAACAAAATTGGGTCAGCCCAAATTTCTTAAAAATACCAACAAAAACTCCCCAATTATATACAAAGCCAAAATCCATGACCTTAGTGGGCCTTTGCTAAGGAATGGCACAGTGCACTAATTAACTGCTAAAAAAAAATCCATAAGGTCCACAAAAATCTCAATGCCTTTGTTTTCATTCACTTATGATAATAAAGATTTGACGTAAATTCCAAAAAAAAAAAAAAACCCATAAGGTAGATCCACCACAATCTTTTCAATTCATATTGTAGATGACTAAATTTCTCGATTTGAAATAAATCAAACAAGTAAAATAGTTTCACAAATGCGAATTTGTATTGAATATGTGGTACAATTCTCTGTGATTACAAAAGAGTGATCCTCTTATTCAATCTCCTTGCAAGACTTATTGATTTGGATTTGTGGTAATGTGACTTTGACTTGAACACAAAATATCCTTCAATTTGGTTGAGGGATGGATTGAAGATTGCTGAAACGGAATTACAATGAATCTTTGACTATGAGCTTTTTAGAAATCTTTTGTTCTTCACGTTCTTCGTGTTCTTAGTGTGTTCTTCGTCTTCGAAAGTTTGTGGTGGAAGTTCTTTGAGGCTTTAGAAGCTTGGATCTGTAGAGTTTCACTGATTTGTGATTTGTTGATGTTTCTGAAGGCTTTTAAGCTTGATTCCAGTGAACTTTAAGATCTAGGCAGATAGTTTGGATGATTCTGCTTCGAATGTTCTTCGATTTTGAGGTTGAAGTTCTTGAAGTTCTCGAAGGCTTTGAGGCTTGATTCCTACAGAGATTCTATACTTCTGATGCTTTTGAATATTCTCTAATGCTGCTTGTGCTTCAGATGGCTTGGTGTTCTCCTAAATGTCTTAGGAAGGCTTCTATTTATAGGAATTTGGGGGTGGATGAGCGACACGTGGTGGAGTCTGATTGGTGACACATGTCACAATCTAATTGATCTGCTTATGTCATTGCTTACACGTGCTTGACTGATTATGGCATCGCTTACATGTGCGAGGCTGATTACGTCATTGCTTACATGCGCCGATGTGTAATTGGTTTTTGCATGACACTTGGCAAATTTCTGTTGGTTTCTAAGTAGTGATAGCAAAACCTAACAGCAAGACGTGGCGCTTTGTAATTGGCTGTATTTTGTGGACTTGGTAGTATGACGTGCCAGCTTGTGATAGGTCAGAAATTTTCCCTCTCTACACAAATGTACAAGAGTAAATTATAACTTATCCACATATGGGTTGGCTGAAATTTAAATTGTCTAACTGTAGTTTAAAATTTGATACTTTTTTCACTTGAGGTTTGACCAAAATTTAAATTACTTACATATGGTTTGAAATTCCATGATGCAAGTATTCTGATAGATAGTTTTTTTTTTTTTTTTTTTTTTAAATTTTATCTTATTTGATCTTGTATTTTTATATTTTTTGAGGAGGAATATATAAAAGTGGAGCAAAATTACATGTTTAATTCTGTTTTTAACAAATGTGGGTTATAGAAATCTAATTGAGCTAACTTCGATTGGGTAAAGTGTCAAATTTCAAGTCACATATATATATATATATAGCTTAAATTTTGATCAAACTACATTTGGATAAATTGTAATTTAGCCTATGGACAATATTAGGATCCCTCTTTTTATTTCTTTGGGTTGTCTAACCTTAAATTTCTGCCACATATCATAATGTCTTGAATTTTTCATTGCAAAAGGTTTATTCAAGATGTCATTGTCTCGTTTTCAAAAAATGAAAAAAAAAAAAAAAAAAAAAAAAAAAAAAAAGAAGAAGAAGGAAGATGTCATTGTCATATGTGTCAATAACATTACCCCATTTCTTGAGTACGAAGACCACACTTGTTATAGGAAAGACAAAAAATCTTATCAAAACCTCAATGTTTTCATCCATGATACTCGCAATTTTATTCTTCAAAAAGTAACTGTTTGTACACATTTAGTATAAACGATTCGCTTTACGGGAATTAATTATTGCATACTTAGTGTATATTATTCTTATGCATCACCTATTTTATGTGTCAATTGTGAACATTTTCTAAAAACGTAGATAACACTCCTGAAATTATAGACATTTCAGGTACAAAGTGTTCATTAACAAATGTGTAATCCCTTACTTCACATGTGGGATTGTAATTGAAATCTCTTTTCTTTTCCCTTTTTTTTTTAAGCTGATTTTGGCCCCTTAACTTAGTTTTTCATCATTACGTTACTACCTAGCTATCATGGAATTTCACTTTCTGGGGGGTAATTAAAGGGAGTCATGACTCTTAACTGAGTATAATGAATAGTGTGTTTGGTTTGGATGTCACTTTCAATTTATACAAGTCCATTACTATGAGTTCTTTTGTGTTTTGTCTCTCTCTCTCTCTCTTCTTTTTTATTTATTTTATTTTATTTTATTTATTACATTGACTTTTAGATACTTGAGTTGATTAAGGATATATATATATATAAGAAAGAACAGTAACTAATGTGAAAATAAAAGGAGGCATCATAAATAAGTTTCTTATCATTATAGATATGCATCAAAGATTAGCATTAAATTTATATATCTTTGCAAAGTAGTCTGAGGACGGAGAAACACTATCAAAGGAGTCTGTGTTAATGAATGAAAATGTGAGATACGGTCATGAGAGTCTAAGAAAGTGATCTGAGGAGGGATGCGTCCTTGGTTGATCGAAGCTGAAGTCTGAAGCTGTGATCTGCCTTCCAGGGCAACATTCCAGGAGGTTCTATTGGTAAGGATACACATCCAAAAAGTACAAGACAAATGAGAACTATGAAATATCTAAGCGAAAACTGCTACCATCGCATTGAATGCTTTATAGCTAACTCTCTGACCGCATTAATGAGGAAGTGATACCTAAATAGTAATTTTCAGTCATACAGTTACTCCTCAAAGACTTCAGAAATGGGCTGATGGGATAAGGATCAACACTAACATTCTAATCTACATGTGAAGGATAGAGATGAAAGGAGGAAAAAGATATAAAACAGAGAGGAGATCCTAAGAAGAAGGGATCGGAGAATTGAGAGAGAAAGACGGTAGCAATAAGAACTATACTTGTAATCAACTTCAAGAATTATATACAAGAACTGATCTCCTCGAACTGTGCCGAGGACAATTTTCATTAGATAAAACTCTATTTTTACTTTATTGTCATTTGGATTCACTATAATTGCTACCCAACTCATTAGAGCCTAGTTTTCCAACCTACTATCTACAAATTCATTGTATTGGGCTCTTTGAGTCTAGATCCTTTTAACTTTTGGGCTAAGTACTCAAATCCAATCCTTATATATATACATATATATATATATATAGTTTTAGGAGATGAAACTAGAAGTAAAGTTAATGTCAAGTAAGAAATTTGATGAGACATTTTAGAATTTGAAGGTTGTTGATTAAATAGGACTGAAACAAAGTACATGGAATGTAAGTTTGATAAAAGTAAAAATAAAAAGGTGGTAAGACTCGATGGTTAAGAGATACTAAAGACAAACTAATTCATAAAAATAGAGAGATTAAAAAAGATATGAATCGTAAGATAAGAGCAAGTTCGTTAAAGTGGAGAGGTGCATTAAGAGTATTGTGCGCTCGCATTAAGACTTCTATAAGACCAACAATGCTTTATGACATTTAATGTTATTTTGTTAATTACTAGCATATCCATAAAATGAGTGTAGTTGAAATAAGAATATTAGGATAGATAAATTCATAATTAGACCATAATATGATGCCATAGGCGTTAAACTCTCCCCCTAGGCCAGATCAATGTTCACGGTGGTGTGACGCTACACCAAACTTATATGTGGTGTCGAACTGTCATGCCAAGCTCCTAGGTAGTTATGGCTATTGGTTAAAATTCAACAGAGCTTCCTTATCAAAAAAAAAAAAAAAACATGGTTTTAAAAACCGAACTGGACATCAAACCGTTTTTTTCTCCAATTTCCGGTTCAACCCTAGTTTTTGACCGGTTTTTGGCAAGTGAATAACTCAACATAGCTTGTGAGATCCATTTTCAAAGCAAGTGAAGAACCAAGTTCTTTGAAATTCATAGTCTAGGTTTGACTTTTTTGGGTTCTTGTACATCTGATTTGAGTTTGATTTTAATGATTTGTTTTGAGTTTGATTTGAATTTGTAGTGGGTGTAAATTTTTTTATTTTTTATTTTTTATTTTTTTTATGTTACTGAATGCTGTATTCAATGCGTGAAAATTAGAGAAAATCTTTTTTTTTTTTTTTTGGTTAAACAGATACTGAATAAAACAAACAAACTGGCACTCAAGACCATAGTTGCGGCTGAAAGCCTACAATAATATAGTCCATTAACATCACAGCTAAGTAAATCAGAAATTTCAACAGAGGGGGAAGAATCAAACACAACAAAATCTTCCTGTAAGGAACATCCCCTCTTGGCAAGGGCATCAGCACATTTATTTGCTTTCCTGAACACATTAGTCACTCTAACTTGAGGAAATTTGCTGAGGAGCAATTTGCAATCATGAAGCAAATGGGAATAAGCTCTATTATGGTTTGCATTTGAATTAATCAGATCAACAATTACTTTTGCATCCATCTCTACTTCTAAGTTTTGGATCCCCAACTGGTTGGCTAGCCTCAGACCATCTCTCAAGGCCCATAATTCTGCCATAATGCTGGAGGTGAAAATTATGGATCTCGAAAATCCTTTCACCCATTGGCCTTCCCTATCTCTAATAATGCCCCCTCCTCTTGCCTTTCCTGGATTACCAAAAGAAACTCCGTTTGTATTTAACTTGTACCACCATTACAATGGCTTATTCCACCTGATAGGAATAGCCACTTTGCTTTTTTGTTTCCTCATTTTGCCTACACAGAAGTGATACTCCAACGCCTAATTAATGCAGCCCTTTGCAGCTTCGGATTAAGGGTGGTGTTCTCAAAGGCAACCATGTTCTTGTGTTTCCAAAGACCCCAAACTACAAAGGAAAAGAGAGTATTCCAGGGAACTTTGGATTTGTGTACAATAAGGCTTTGGCAGTTTGCTTTAAGCCACTTATGGAGATTATTGGAAAAGGATCTGCTACCGGTTACGGGACATCCATCATTCTCCAAAAGGCTCAAGCAAAGTCACAATCCTTTAAAATATGCAGGATTGACTCAGGTTGGCGTTTGCACACTAGGCACATGTCCTTGCAATTTAATCCCCTTGCTGCCAGACCTCCTTGACAGGCACGCTATTGTGTATGCATAGCCAGAAAAAATGGATAATTTTTGGGAGCACATCTAGCTTCCAAATCCAGTGGCCTTGGAAAGGAGTCCAGGGTTGAGAATCTTGAATAGCCAGCAAGTAAGCTGAGTTGGTGGAGAATTCTCCATCTTTAGAGTGCTTCCACAATAAAGAGTCCTCTCTACAACCATACAATTGCATCAGGATAGCTTTAATCCTGTCCTTAATGTCCCTAAGAAGATCAAACCAGAGTTTCTCCCACTTCCATTCATGATTCTGATGTAAGCCAGATGCCACAAGATTGTTTTCTTTAGGTTTTAGAGGCCCCGCTATTAACTCTCTTAAGGAGCAACTTTTAATCCACCTAGTAGACCATACATTGATTCTCAAACCATTCCCTACTCCCCAACAAATACCTTTAGAGAAGGTAGGAAACCCCAACTTGATCGCAGTCCAAGTGGGGGATGAGGGGAGCTTGTCTGGATCTCTGGCTCTTCTTCTTGAGGAGGAGTAGTATTTATTAATCATAGCTTTAGCCCACAGGGTGTTTTTTTCATAGTACATTCTCCAATTCAGCTTAGAAAGCAGAGCAATATTTTTAGCTCTAGCTACTTGGATCCCTAGTCCCCCTTCTTCCTTAGGTTTAATGACTTTACTCCAACCAACCAGGTGGAGTTTCCTTTTTTCACTTGAAGAGCCCCATAAGAAGTCCCTATTAATTTTATCCAGCTTGTTACAAAGGTGTACTAGTAGTGCCACACCTTGCATAATGTAATTAGAGACTGCAGACATCACTGATTTGACCAACACGGCATGACTAGCAAATGACAAGAACTTAGCTTTCCATCCTGCAAGCTTGCTCCTAACCCTTTCAGCAATAAAATTGTATTGATTCCTAGATGCCCCTTTATGCCTTATTGGAAAGCCAAGATACTTCCCAATGGTGGCGGTTTCATGAATGCCAAGTTTGTCACAAGCTTCCAATCTCAAATTGGCATTAACATTCGGAGAGAAGTGTATTCGAGATTTCTTAGCACTTATTTTGACCAGATTCTTTGTAGAAGATTTCAAGCACATTAGAAATAGCATCACAAGCCTCACTGCTAACTTTAAAGAAGAGAATCAGATCGTCTGCAAGAAGAGATGAGTAAATCCCATGTTCTCACGGGAAACTTTTAAGGGTGCTCTATAAGATGCCCCAAATACTCCATGCATAAGATGAAGTGGTAGGGCGATAGGGGGTCCTCTTGCCTGATGCCTCAAGAGGGAGCAAAAGATTCGAGTGTTGAGATGTTGAGTGTATTTTTATTATTTTAATCTATACGACATTTCACATGATTGCCTAAATTTTACGTGTCCTTGTAGTGAATCCACAATCAAGGAGCATAGTCCTTGTCCAAGACCAAACGAGCACAAGTTATTATTTTGTTGATTGGAGTGAAATGTAATTGTAAGTATCCCTCCATAACATTTAATAGTACTAATCTCATGGCTTTTCTTCCCCTTGACAAATGGGGTCTCTCCCATTAAATAAATTAATTAGAATAGGTTGAAGGACAATGAAGTGATGAACCAAAAGTGGTCCAATGTAATACCAACCCTTTCTTCATGATCATCTTCCAACTACTACACTAAAATAAACGAATATGCAAATATTATGATAGGCCACCTTATCTCTTTTATATGTAAGCCCATGTGAAACTTACAAAGTTCCAAGCAGCCAAGCACTAATTGGCTGTTTAAGTAGAATTATTCTTCTATAATACTCCACTCCCAACTCTATAGTCTATTAGTTTCTTAGTACTATTCTCTGAGTCCTTTACCTTACAAAAAAAAATAGCTAAGTACTACTCTTTCTCCACCGTTTTCCCATTTTCCTTGTTTTTCAAACAATAAGCCAATACTTCCTACTCAGCAATTTGGCTAAAACCAAAGTACTTATTAGTATTACTCAAAATTGTAAAATACTAAAACAAAACTAAAAACCGAGAAAAAAAATGTACTAGAGAAAGAAAAAGTTTGCCTCTCATATAATTTGGAGAAAATAAAAAATTAAATCAATCTACTAGGATTGATAAAATCATCACTTACTTTTTAGTTGCATGATTTTTTTTAACAAATAACGTAACTTTTTAAATAATATATGTAAACTGTTTTATTAACCATCACGTAATAAATTGAAGGAAATTATTTTAAAATTGGTTTTAAAAAAAAAACTGTATATATAATATTTATAAAATACAATATAAATTAGTTCTGGACCTGCACGTTTCAAACAGAGAGCACTAGATAAAGATGCGAACAGACCACATTTCAGAGTCTGTAGTCTGTACTACATAGGTGAGAGACACCATTCTCGTTTCTGAGGTTTCTCTCTCTACTTTGATTATTTCTATTTTTTTTTTTAAGTTACTTTGATTATTTCTAAAAGTCTATATATATTTTTCCAATATATTGGAGGCCAAAGTGATTGTGATATCTAATCTATTATATTTATAGACCAATAGTACCACTTCCTTTTTTTTAAAGTTATCTCTATCTAACCCGATAATCATAGTCACAAAACATAACGTCTAGAAATGATAAAAAGTCACATTCACATTTCTGGCTCGGAGTGAGAGAGAGAGAGAGAGTGTGTGTAGAGTGTACATGACTTGAGTGTGTGTTTTCTGCCAACTTGAGCATAAAAACAGAGCACTCTGTTTTCTTATCATAAAAAAAAGAAAGCAAAGAACTTTGAGGTAATTCTGTGTGGCCATGGCAGCTCGCAGACTCTCCTCCTTGCTTTCTCGCTCTCTTGCTGCTTCTTCTTCATCTGGGTCTGCTTCTCTGCTTTCCTCTCTAGGTGATGATGATGATGATGAATGATGCATTTTCTGTAATTTTGTTGCCTTTTCTCTTTCTGTCCTTTTCGTTTCACTTGCTTTTATGTTTCTTTACATGACTGATAATTATAACATCTTTGTATCTTCATGACTTGTGTTTGGTGTCAAAATTTTTCTTCTACTTATTTTCATTTGTATAGAAGATAGTTTAGAAAGCTAAAAACTTTATTGTGTGAGAGAAAACAAGATAATTTTTTTTTTTTGAATCTGAAAAATTCCTTTTTTGCTTTTTGAAAAGTCCTTTTCACTGTGAAAGGACTGAGAAAAAGGAATTGTATATAACTTTTGAGTAAGCCTGGCTTGGTTGGGGTTTTGACGATGAACAAGATCAATAAAGGCCTAGAGTCAACAAGTAATGGTTTTTGAGAGATGGCGTTCCTTCTTATTTGGAAAGTTTATCTAGAATGATGGTGGAAACCTATTTTCTATTTGGTGAATATAACAAGAAGGGAACGTGTAATTTTGTGCAGATTGGAAATAAACAGTTAACAAAATTCCACTCCACCACTACATGCAATATTTAAGCCTTTTCCCTAATTTTTCTTATTATTCTTTCTATTCTTTTTTTTTTAGTTTTGATTCTTACGTCTTTTACCAAACTTGTATGATGAAGTTCTTTACAAAATTTGACCCTCAGGAAGAAGTTCTGGCTGTGGGAGAAGCATCCACAGGTTTAGCACAGCAGCAGCAGCTGAGGAATTAATCATCCCACCTGTTCAGATAAATTACACTCAGAATCTGATTAATGGGCAATTTGTAGATGCTGTATCAGGTAATTGTTATTATCTTTCTTTGAATAAGACTAATAGTTTACTTTCCTTCTTTGTTTTTCATGGGGTACTTTTACTAATTGGTATTTTACAATATTTCTGTGACTGATGATTCCTGATGGAGCTAATCTTGGACATTCTATTGGTCTCAGGAAAAAAATTTCCAACGTATGACCCTCGTACTGGGGAAGTGATTGCTCATGTTGCTGAAGGTGATGCAGAAGATATTAACCGTGCTGTAGCCGCTGCCCGCAAGGCATTTGATGAGGGACCATGGCCAAGGATGACTGCTTATGTAAGAAGAATACGCCTCTGGTTTTGTTTTGCTATTCAATTAGTACGTGAGTGATTCCTAAATGTATACAAATTTTATGAAACATTTGCAAACAATATATGGGTTTCAGGAAAGATCAAGGATATTGTTGCGCTTTGCTGATTTGGTTGAGAAACACAGTGATGAGCTTGCTGCTCTAGAGACATGGAACAATGGGAAGCCTTATGAGCAGGCAGCCAAATCTGAATTACCACTGATGATACGGCTATTTCACTACTATGCTGGTCAGACCACTAAAGCTAATTCTATATTTTTGCTTTTATTTCAGAGTGCATTGTGTTTTTTTCTAATCATTTTTTTTTAATAAATTATTCAGGCTGGGCAGATAAAATCCATGGACTAACAGTTCCAGCCGATGGAGATTATCATGTGCAAACATTGCATGAACCAATTGGAGTTGCAGGACAAATCATTCCCTGGAACTTTCCTCTTGTCATGTTTACTTGGAAAGTTGGGCCTGCTCTAGCATGTGGTAATACCATTGTCCTAAAGACAGCAGAGCAAACACCATTAACCGCACTCTTTGTAGCAAAGCTGTTCCATGAGGTAGGCTTGTTGATTGTTTATGCGTTATTTTTCTTTTCTTTGTTTGCTCAAGAATGATCCTGTAATTTATTCTGCATCCTTTGTGACAGGCCGGTCTTCCTCCAGGGGTTCTAAATATAGTTTCTGGCTATGGTCCGACTGCTGGTGCAGCACTAGCCAGCCATATGGACGTGGATAAGGTATATTGGGATCACTAGTATTCGGGCTACATAAATTTATAGCTGATGAATCAGTTATATAGAGAGTAACTTAACCTGTTCCTTGAAATCATTTTTCTATTCCTACCAATATTCATTGAACTTTTACTGTTAATCATAATAAAATTTTATTTCACATTGCCACACAGAGTCTGAGTCTGAGGATTCTGGCCAGCATATATTTCATATAACTTGTCATGGCCTTAAAACCACTCGTCTGGGAAAACTTAACCTTTTTTTCTTTTGGACAATTGCACCACTTGTTTTTAAACTATTACCAATGCCTTTGCAGCTAGCTTTCACAGGATCAACTGATACTGGAAAGATTGTACTTGAATTGGCTGCAAGAAGCAATCTTAAGCCAGTAACATTAGAGCTAGGAGGGAAATCACCATTCATAGTATGTGAGGATGCTGATGTTGATAAGGCTGTGGAGCTTGCACACTTTGCTCTATTCTTTAATCAGGTTTGTTCAAGTGGTTTTCCATAGCTGGATTTGTAAGATGTGGATGCTGTATTTGATAGATGAATGCTATATTATCTCCAGGGGCAATGCTGCTGTGCTGGTTCTCGTACATATGTACATGAACGTGTACATGATGAGTTCATAGAGAAAGCAAAGGCACGTGCTGTGAGGCGTGTCGTTGGTGATCCCTTCAAGAAGGGTGTGGAACAAGGTCCTCAGGTACGTACATGAGGATGAAATGGTTGTCACATTCTTATTAATTCCAAAAATTCTGGTTTATCTATCTTTGGCTGTCCTTGGCAGTTTAAATTATTCCTCTAGTAAATTTCTCCAGTTCCTGATTCATAGTTTGACGTGGGAATAATACCAATGGCTTTCAATAATACAGCAGCCTTCTCTATTTTGTTTTGGCTCAATGGGATTGTGAATATAACAAAACCTAAGGACTTTTTAATTCAACTGAACATAAAAATCCATGGGAGTAATACATTTTTCAAAGGTGTTGAGACCATGTTCTATTTCATCTTACTCATGTAATGTCTAACAAATCAAGTGATGCTGTTTCTGGACCTTATGAAAATCCCAGATTGACTCGGAGCAATTTGAGAAAGTCCTTAGATACATAAGAGCTGGAATCGAAAGCAATGCCACCCTTGAATGTGGAGGTGACAGATTTGGCTCCAAAGGCTACTTCATTCAGCCCACTGTCTTCTCAAATGTTCAGGTACTAATAATTCCTCTCCAATAATTTCTCTATTATGCATGAAATACCAAATGATGTAACATGAATTTGATATTTTTGTCAATCAGGATGATATGTTGATAGCACAGGATGAGATCTTTGGCCCAGTGCAATCTATCTTCAAATTCAAGTGAGTCTTAAACTTCCTGCAGTCTGCTAAAATTGTCACAAACACTTACATCTGTTCCATATTCTAAGTTGTTGCTATGGAAGAAACATATGTCCTACCTGCAATGTTATTTGGTCAACAGTAAAAAACAAAGAACAAACAAAGGGCTACATTTAAAACACCATGAGAAAGAAAACTTAAAACTGGTCTCTTTATGTACATGCCTACAAAAAAAGAATAATGTACTTATTTGTGTTCATACTTAAAAGTCTCCTCCAAATTTTGTACTCTATACCAGGGATCTTGATGAAGTAATAAGAAGGGCGAATGCAACACGCTATGGTCTAGCTGCAGGAGTTTTTACTAAAAACTTGGACACTGCCAACACCTTGACCCGAGCTCTAAGAGCTGGTACTGTATGGATTAATTGCTTTGATGTGTTCGATGCGGCGATTCCTTTTGGGGGGTACAAGATGAGCGGTATAGGCAGGGAGAAGGGAATCTACAGCCTTAATAACTACTTGCAAGTCAAGGCTGTTATTACTCCTTTGAAGAAGGCGGCATGGTTGTAAGTGTCTAAGTTCCGCCTTATTGTAATGGTCTCATTTATCCTAAATAAAGGAGAGCATACGCAGGCCGGCTTGTAAAAATGCAAAGAAAGTATCAATTTCTCCTAGAAAACTTGCTTGTTTGTACTTGACTGCCCCAATGTTGCTGTTGCATCTTTGTCAAATCCTGGTGTTCAGTTGCCTTGAGTTGCTGCATGACATTTTGAGTGATGATGATGATGTTATTTTGTGCTATCTTTCTCATGTGAATGGTGTTGCACCTCTTCTACCGAGTGTGAAACTTATCATGTGGTTTATCTTTAACCTGACTGCAGTTATGGCTAACATTTTCTAAGGCAAATGCCATTGACTCATTGATGTCAGGCTTAAGACATTTGTTAATCTTGCTGTCCAGTAAAAATTGTTCACAAGGGTTGTTTACTGTTCAAAATGGAAAATAAAGTATGCCTTGTTGGTGTAAGAAAACAAGCTTGAAGCTTTAACAATGGTAGATTGTGAAAGAGCAGAGAGAAAAGTGAAGAATCAAAAGAAAAATTTCTATTCAAGCTTGCTTAATAATAGTGCGTACCTTGTATCCACTATTTACACCTATTTATACATTACAGATGGTAACTACTCTAGAAGATTCTATCTAACAAACTCTGTACCTTGTATCCACTATTTATACATTACAGATGGTAACTACTCTAGAAGATTCTATCTAACAAACTCTAACAACTTCCTAACAGAAAATACAGCTGTACATTATAACAAATATCTACAACAAATATCTGAAAAATATCTGGAATCATGGAGCTTGATAGAGATAGGGCAAGTCCAGAATAGAAGAGAATAGAAGAAGAAAGAGCCTCTGATGAAAATGACATCGCTTGGAGCTTTTACACTTAAACACGTGTGAGTAAGTATAAAACAGTGCCGTTTCTCATTTAATGAAACTCTACCGTGTTAAGCTGTGTCTTCTTTTAAACCAAAGTGACCGTTGGAACTGTCTAGTATCTTCTTTTCAAGATTAGATTCAATGAGTTCAGTAACTCTACTTTCATCTCCCCTCAAAACCAAGGGGTCAATGGACACCATGGTTTTGGAACGCAAAAATAGAAACCGAGAGGAAGCAAGACTCTTTGTAAAAATGTTTGCATGCTGGTCACTAGTGGCAATATAACAAACCTGAAGATCCCTGCGAAGCACCTTGTCACACACGAAATGGTAATCTACTTCAACATGCTTGGTGGGAGCATGAAAGACAAGGTTAGAGGCAATGGCAAGGGCGGAGACATTGTCACACCAGAGTTTAGGAGCAAATGAAAGAAAGATGCCAAGATCTCTCAAAACTTGACGAATCCAAACTAACTCCGCAGCAGTTGTGGCAAGAGCACGATACTTAGATTCTGTGGAAGACCTAGAAATAGTGTCTTGTTTCTTAGCACTCCAAGTAATGGGGTTTAAACCAAGGTACACCAAAAACCCAGTAGTTGAGCAACAATCAAAGGGATCCCCAACCAAATCTAAATCTGAGAAGGCAGAATGCGATAAAGGACCATGTTGGAAGAAAATCCCCAAAATGAGAGTGCCACTCGCATACCTTAAAATACACTTGGCTGCAATTAAATGAGCATCACACGGAGCAGACATGAACTGACAGACTTGATGCACAACAAAACTAAGATCTGGTCTGGTGAAGGTCAAATAGTGAAGAGAACCAACAATGCTATGATATAGATGAGGATTAGCTAGCAAGGACCCTGAGGTAGGAACCAATCTGAGATTGGGGGCATAGGGTGTCTTAGCAGGCTTAGCAGAAAGCTATTGTGTCTCTGAAGTAAGTCATGGGCATACTTGGATTGATTGAGAAAAAGACCAACAGAAATTCTAGTAATTTGCAATCCAAGAAAATAGTGTAAATAACCAAGATCTTTAAGCTCAAATTCAAAACTTAGTTGAAGAATGAGAGACTGCAAGAAAGAAGGGCAATTGCCAGTAAGGACTATTTCATCAACATAGACTGGCAAATAAACCAAGAACTTCCCATGCCTCAAGATGAAAGAGAGGAATCTGCCAAAGAGGCTTGAAACCCCAAATGAAGAAGATGAGAAGAAAACCTGTCAAACCAAGCCCTTGGTGATTGTTTGAGACCATAGAGTGATTTCTTGAGCCTATAAACATGATTGGGGAAAATTGGATCTATATACCCCTATGGCTGAACCATATATACTTCTTCTTTCAATACACCATGAAGAAAAGCATTCCGAACATTCAATTGTCTGAGAGGCCAATTGAATTGAATAGTAAGAGATCAGATAATTCTGACAGTGGGAGGCTTGATCATAGGACTAAAGGTTTCATCAAAGTCAATACCATACTGTTGATGAAATCCCTTAGCCACAAGTCTAGCCTTATACCTATTGATGCTGCCATCACTATTGTGTTTCAACTTGAAAACCCATTTACAACCCACAACATTCTGAGTTGGTGAAGGAGGCACTAAAACCCAAGTGCCTTGTTTAGTGAGAGCATCAAATTCTTCCTCTATAGCAGTACACCATTGTGGATACTTAGCAGTAATCTTAAAGGAAGGAGGCTCAGTAACAGTGTAATCAATTTGAGTAGCCTTGGATTTTGATGTGCCAAAAGCCTTAAGCTTGAAGACATTTGCTTTGGACTTGGTGGTCATAGGATGAACATTTTGAACAATCACAGAAGCAGGCATAGTCATATCAACAGAAGGAATGGAAGTAGGAAGTGGAGTGGGAGAAGAGGAAGGGTTTGAATTGAGAAGGTGAGGAGCAGGTGAGGTGGACTGAACAAGTGTAGGGTCAGGCAAGGTTGACTAAACAGGTGTAGGGTCAGGTAAGGTTGATTGAACATGCATAGGGTTAGGTGAGATGGATTGGATTGGTATTTGGGTAGGTGAGATAGGCTGAACAGGTGTGGAAATAGAGTCAAAAGTTGAGATAGGTAGATGTAAGGAAGTATTTGTAGGTAAATGTGAGAGAAAGGACAACCAATGAGTAAGGGAATAAGAGTTAGAGAATGAAGAAGAATGAGGAGAAGAATATGAGTTTAAAGTGGATGGTTTGGAAGAGAGAAACTCAGTTTCATTGAAAAGAACATGCCTAGAGATATAAATCCATGAGTACTAGGATCTAGACAAATATAACCTTTGGAACGGGTAGGATATCCAAGAAAGATGCAAGGTTTGGTATGAGGTTGTAGCTTGTGTTTATTGTATGGTCTAAGAAGTGGGAAACAAGTACAGCCAAAAGTTCTAAGATGGAGTAAATCAGGTTTAGAGTGGAACATAACCTCCCATGGAGATTTGTGATGAAGCAAAGGAGTGAGAAGTCTATTAATAATGTGTGTAGCTGTGGACACAGCATAAGACCAGTAAGATAAAGGCAATGTGGAGTGGGAAAGCATAGTGAGGGAACACTCTACAAGATGTCTATGTTTTCTTTCTGCTGTAACATTTTGTTGTGGAGTATGTGGGCAAGATGTTTGATGTATGATACCATGACTAGAACAAAACTAGTGGAAGGCAGTAGAAATAAACTTACCCCCTCCATCAGTTCTTAAAATCTTAAGAGAGGTGTGAAGTTGGTTTTCAACTACAGCTTTGAAATACTTAAAAATATCTAACACATCAGACTTATGTTTAAGAAGATATAGCCAAGAAAATTTAGAGTAATCATCAACAAACACAAGGTAATATCTAAAATCATTAATGGAAGTAACAGGAGCTGGTCCCCATACATCACTGTGAACAAGTTCAAAAGGCTTAGAAGTAGCAAAATCAGATTTATTGAAAGGTAATTGATGCATTTTACCATTGAGGCAATGCTTACAATGATTGTCTGAATCAGAAGTAGTTTTATTACAAACATCAGGAAAAGAAAGAGAAGATAGTGCACTTCTAAGTACATTATCACTAGGGTGACCTAGTCTGTGGTGCCATAGCAACCACTTATGTGATTTCTGTACATGATAAGATGCAGAAGATGAGTTGTGCTGCTGTTCACAGGTGATTAGTTTACTCCTAGTACGGATTGCTAAACAAAAGTGAGCAAAATCTTTAGGCAAACCTCGAAGAACAATGCAGATGAGTTCTTCATTATCCACTGTAAGGTTGAATTTAATCAACCATCTTGTTGGCTTTATTCCGTGCCAATTTGCTTGTAATTTAGCACTTAGTAACCCTCAATTTAGGTGGGAAAATTGTAAGGGTAGTGTGTGAGAAGATGTGAAGAAAATCTTAAGTATGTGCAAAGAAGCAGAGCTTCGCGGCTAGGACTCGCGGGTGGATCGCAACTGGAAAGCCGCCAAATGCAGGCACGTGAGATGCACACGGGGAAGCTGAAGGGTCGCGCCAGCTGTCATACTACAGGACAAAAGTTCCAGGCTGGCCAGGCCGTTACGTCGCGACTTGAACTCGCGACTTGGACAAGCCACGAGACTAAGCCGCCAATTTACCCTGTTTGGCAAAAGCTGTCTCTTCGTATTCTTTTCTCACCCTACTATATATAGACCCTTATACCCACGATATTGAGAGAGCTTCAAGAGAGAATTTTGTGAGAGAATTTTGTGAGAGAAACTCTAGAGAAAAACAAGATTGCCTCATCCCCAATCTTCACCTTAGAGACTCTACAAATTCCTCTTCTTTCTTCCTCTCGATTGTTTTACCTTTGAGAGACATTTTACCAAATCCTTATCTCACCACATCCACGTCTGTGAGAATGTTCATTTGGTACTATTGGGAATCTCACCACATCCACGTCTGTGAGAATGTTCATTTGGTACTATTGGGAAGTAGTTAGGAAGGAACCAATCTACATTGGTTGATGCTATGGTCTAATAGCGGAATCCGGGAAGCTAAAGAAGAAATAGGTTCGGCGTAACCTCGTTGGAGCAAGAAACTTGGAAGGCTTAGGTAATTGGGTAAATTAGGCTTGGAGGGTCTTCTGCTGTTCATGTATCCCAATTATATTCTTTAGTGGATTATTTGACCGCTTGGAGGGCGGCGGTAAGGTTTTACGCCGAGGGCTTCGGTTTCCTCTTCGATAACACATCGTGTGTTGTCCATATGTTTGCATCTTCCTTCCTTTATCTTTGCCTTATATTTACTGCTGTGGATGTGTTTATATTTGGCTTAGATTATTTATCAATTCTGTTATAAGCTTGTTATCATGTTCCGTACATTAACTGTTTGATATAAAGCTTGAATTGGTAATTTTGTAATTAGGGTCTAAACGTTCAAGAGTGTTTCATACCCAAATTGAACTTTCATCCACCACTACTCCAACTACAAGGAGTTTATCACAAGTTATCTTAATTTTTTGCAGAAAAGTGTTCACTGAATCTGAACCTTTCTTGAGACTTTGAAGCTCCAATTTCATATTGAGAATGTTTGCGCTTGAGGTTGAGGTAAACCTCTGCTCTAGAGTATTCCACACTTCTCTTGAAGTGGTGATTCCAACCATGAGAGAGAAAACTTGTGGAGTGAGTGTAGAATTGATCAAAGAAAGGAGAGCATTGTCTTTGATTTTCTAGGTTTGGAACTCTGGATTCACATTTGTGGTCAAACGTCCTTAAGCATCAAGAAGAAACTGACCAGGTTGTGAAGTTGAACCATCAATGTGTTCAACTAGAGGGTAAGCCTCCAGTATTGTGATCAACTGGTGCCTCCATGGAATGTAGTTCATATAATCAAGCTTGATTGACATCAAGTTTGACATATTAGAGAGTAGTAATAATGGTGAAGGTGTTTGAGTAGTGATCTGTGGTGATGGAGGTGAAGGAGTAGTGTTTGTAGGAGTAGAGGAAGCCATGGATTCAGGCTTTGATACCATGTAAGAAAACAAGCTTGAAGCTTTAATAATGGCGGATTGTGAAAAAGCAGAGAGAAAAGTGAAGAATCAAAAGAAAAACTTCTATTCAAGCTTGCTTAATAATAGTATGTAACTTGTATCCACTATTTATACATTACAAATGGTAACTACTCTAGAGGATTCTATCTAACAAACTCTAACAACTTCCTAACAAAAAATACAGTTGTACATTATAACAAATATCTACAACAAATATCTCGAAAATATTTTTAATCATGGAGCTTGATAGAGATAGGGCAAGTCTAGAATAGAAGAGAATAGAAGAAGAAAGAGCCTCTTATGAAAATGACATTGCTTGGAGCTTTTACACTTAAACACATGTGAGTAAGTATAAAATGGTGCCGTTTCTCATTTAATGAAACTCCACCGTGTTAAGCTCTATCTCCTTTTAAACCAAAGTGACCGTTGGAACTGTCCTGTATCTTCTTTTCAGGATCAGATTCAATGAGTTCAGTAACTCTACTTTCCGTTGGTGTAGGATCTCTCCATTTTATTTAAAATTGAGAAAGTGCATTTCAAGGTTAAGATTTTATTTCTTAGATCTTATTATTTATAGAATTTCACAAACTCCCAAGAAGTGACTCAGTTAAATTTTCAACAGTGGAAAAACAAATAAAGTATAATTTTCTTCCTACTCTCTTCCTCCCCAACCAAAAGTTCATTTGAACACATCATAGTATTGAAGTCTCTAGTTTTTGTTTATAAGCTTGGTCCATAAAACTTAATTAATAAATAAATAAATAAAATTATGAACACATCATAATTACTATATTTCTATGCAAGCATTTTAGTATAAATAAAATAACCATAAAAATAAGAAAATAATATCTTAAAATCTAAAAACTAAAAGTTATATAAAATATGAAAAAGTAACAAACAATCATTGAGGCTTTTTACTTTATTTTCTTACATACAATTTTTTTAGAGATTCACTTTTCCATCCCTTTTATAAACCCAAAATTCGACTACTATATTAGACATCATGACTAACTAGCGAGTTTCAAATTGCAATGATTTTCTCACCATTTTTTCCACATTGAAAGGCAGGCCCATTATGTTTAACTTGAGATATGGATCTACAAGAGCTAAGATGTGCTATTAACTGAGCCCTGTGTGACCTTTCCTTTATGTGGTTGTGGTTGTTGGCAGAGACGGACCCACGTTATGGTAGAGGGGGGCCATTGCGCCCCCCCCCCCCCCCCCCCCCAAACAAAATTTTGCAAAATATATAGCACTTTATACATTTCCATCCGGAAAATTAAAAATTTCCTCCAAAAACGTGTGCAGTAAATAGTAATAAATGACGTTTACAATGCTGATCTTCAAATGTTTGATTAATAAACTGCCTTGAAAGGGGTTTCTCAAAAAAAAAAAAATGATGTTTCTTGATTTATTTTATGAATTATTAACTATTTTTAGAAAATAATTTATTAACATTAATGTTGTTGTAGCTTGTGGGGTATGTTTGGTTTATTTTTTGGACTAAATTTTGAAGCTATAGAGATATATAATATGAAAATAATGAAACTTTTATTTGAATGGTTGATGATGGGAAAATTATCTATAATATTTGATTTTTTTAAAGAGAAAAAATTACAAATAATTTGAAGCTAGTAATGCAGCATTGCCTCTAGTGTTGATGTCCCAATTCATGAAAATTTTCAAACAAAATTCCAAAAAATTACCGTCGATTAAATCAGTATCAATCCAAATTGTGAAAATATGAGATTATAATGTTAATGAATGAGATGAAATTTGACAAAGGTTGAGTAGATGTTATTTTTGATTTTCATAAACTTTTTTGTATTTATACTTTGGCCCCCCCCAATTTCGAATCCTAGTTCCGTCCCTGGTTGTTGGCATTCAGATTCAGTATTCACCCCGAGTAAATTTATAAAGAAATCAAGGCGGCAAGCTTGTTAAAACAAGAATGGGATTCAATGTACAAATCCATGGCCTAGATAAAAACCCAGCTCATATCCAGTCAGAGAACATGGAAGGGTGTTGCTGATGTACCCGACGTGGTGCTCTCATATAGGACCTTGTCAGAGTGAGAGAGCGACACTGATTACTCAGTCTATGTCAAGATAATTGTACCATCCTCACGACTCACGAGTGAGTGTGGTGCAGCAGTGTGAAACTGTAAAGATAATAATTATCTGATATAATTTGCAAACCCAATCCAATCTGATTTGGGACTTGATCATTTATAGAGTTGTACAGCTATATGAAATTCAAATACAAGAAGTTCAAAAATACAAATAACTTTACCCTATCCTATCTCATCATATCTCAATCTAATCTCTGTTACAATTCAAATCAAGTGCTGAAATATCTATCTACAGCTGCCACACAGATCAGATTTAAATTTGAATTTTATGCAGCTACGTTACAGCTACACGGCAGCATTATGCAGCAGCTATTATGCAGGTAAAACACAGCTACGCGGCACCACTATTTTGGCTAGCAAATCTTATCCTTAATCCATAAGACCCATCATTTCGAACTGAGTACCAAGAAGTCTTTGAGTTCGAGTAAACATGCAAGTCGGTGAGTACATATAGAACCTTGTATTATCAATATATAATTGTTGATAATTGTACTATCAATAAGTACACAAATAATTTCTCACTAAAAAAAAATTACACAAATAATTTGGCACCTATTTAGTTGGCAAATTATTAATGGTAAATAACAATATAATGGTAGTGGCAAGCTCAGAAACCAATAAAAACTTGTCAACTCAACTGTTATAGAAAAAGTTCTGAATATTGTTGTGTATGTAGCATTGCTCCTATACTATACTGGAAGGCCTTGAAGTTTTGGTATTTTTGTAATAGTAAGATTGTTACATTGATTGTGTTGAAACTAGAAAAGGAGAAGCAAAAAAGAGAGATAGAATATTAGGGTTACATGATTTGACTTAACAACTTATGTCTATAAAGAAAGCCTTTGACGCATAGTTATTAAACCCAACCAAGCCCAACAGGTTGGACTAGTAACCCATTGAACTGGTACCTAAGTCGATTTGGTTGTTTAATGGGACGACTTATGCAATTGAATCGGTAAAACCTAATAAAACCTAGAGGGTTTTTTGTGACTTGTTCAACCTAGACAAGTTGTTTCTAAACAAGCCATAATGAAAATAGAAATTTTATAATGAAATTGATGTTGCGTTGGAATTTTTAATAAAGATATATAGAGCTTCAAGTTTTAGCTTAGATCATATTCCATGGGATTTGAGTACAACTAGTGAGATATGTAATATGAATAGAACGAGACTAAATTATCAGATATACTTCTGTTCCTAGAGTTTTAAAACATTTAATGTTACAGGATTTTATTTAGTAAAGAATTAACTGTTATTCTATGACATCCTTTTATTTTATGTTTTCTAGCGTTGTTGCTTTTGGAATCTTGATTTTGAATTATATAGGTGGCTAGTTTTTAATATTTAATTTTAATTATTTATTTACATATTTCCATTTTTCAATTTGCATATTTATTTTATGAGTTTTCAAACTTATTTTTATATTTTTATATTTTTTATCTTTTATTTTCCCTTGCGGTTCAACCAATAATCCAATGACCTAGCTCCTAGATTGGGTTAAAATCTGATCCAAGTTTAATAACTATACCTTGACGACTACATTTTTTTATATAAGCTCAAGTGTATTTACAATGAACTCTAATATGGTACAGGTATATATAAAGACTATTGAGGCTAAAGTTAGGTGTACATGAGCTTACAAAATAATGGGGCTTCTTGGGCCATTACACATAATTAACTAAATAACCCAATATCTATAACAGATAAAATAGTAAGACAATGATTAAGTTCTAACTTCTTCTTTTTTTATTCAATTGAGTTCTGACCTTAATTAGTATGGTTCTTGGCTTTTTACATGTCAACCAGAGCAATGATTGGAAGCTCCTCTCACGGTAAGTGGCTAAAAATCATTTGGATGCACTTATTATATTTACATTTCTTTTTAAGATAGATAGATAATAGGAGAGAAGAAATGAGATTTAAACTATAGACACGATACACTATAAAAGATTCCATTACTACTAGATTATAAGTTGAAGTACTCCCAATTAACATTGTAGTTAATTTTTAGTAATTTTATGCATGTTACTGTAGTTGTTATTGTATAGTTATCATAGGTGATCACATTATAATATGGTATACCCCTTGCACATACAATAACCCACTAGATGGATAGTTGTGGCTGTCTAGAGATACTGTGACTCACATTATATTATGTGATCACCATTCTAACGAAATTGCTATCAACATTTGGGACCAATAGTTACTCTATATCTTTATCTTAATTAAGGACGAGTCAGAAAGTGATCAAGGTAGGTTTCAAAACTTGCATTTAGAGCGCCTTTAATAGCTTTTACTTTGTGAACCTGTCAAACTCTCAATCCATCCCTGCGACTTGGGCAAGCCAATTGAACCAGTGGTTTTATGTCTTTATATATGATCGGGACGCGCAGATATGTTACGCATACTGACTTATATTATCGCAAAGGTAGGATTTATTGCACGACTCTTGTCTTGTCTGGCATTATTTATTACTTCTATTGTTGTCCATTCACATCTTGTTTCCCCCGAAAACAGCCTGAAACTGTTAAATAGATATTTTTCTTAAATAAAAAAAAAAAAAATCTAAAGAATAATTTATAGATCATATAATATATATTTAAAAAAAAATTCAGGGTGCCATTAGTTAAAATTTATAAATAGCTTCCTATTTATTTATTTATTTATAAATAAATATAGAAAGAAGTGGGATGATTTTCAAAAGTCAGGAGGCCATGCTTCCTTTTCAAGGTTGGCTCGATACAATTTGAGTTATAATGCAAAAATTTTGAGTAGGGTTTTTTTTTTTTATATATTTAAAATCAATTTAAAATTAAAATTTGTACTTATGTTTTATTATCATTTACTAATTTACTTTTCAATTGATAAAATGATTAGTTGACTTAAAACAAGAATAATAGAATCTCGTTTATCATAGCCACTATTGTGACTTCAATTAGTAGTAGAATTACCCAACACAACCGACCGATCTAAAGAAAGAATTTAACACATAAGTCAATAAATTAACACTATCTAAACCAATATCAATTTATATAGAAGGGAAAAATCTATTGCCACATAGTGTGTTTTACACAATGCAAAAATACATTGAAAACATGACGTTACGTTTTCAAAGTTGAAAGTGTTAGTATATTTGAACAGTGTTTATTGCACACATTATGTGTGATAAACATTGTTCTACATAGAAAGTCTAATGTCATGATCTAGTTTCTCAGCAAAAGAAAAAATTTCATGATCTAGTTGTAAAATTTAAAAAGTAAAAGAGTTTTAATTTGAGAGAGAGAGAGAGAGAGAGAGTTTATGAAGCCTGGAATCTCTCACTAGATCATAGATATTCATAGTATAACGAATTTCTCTCAAATAGTGAATTGGCCGCACTGTCGATGAACCTGTAGCAGAACTTGGGTGGTAGGTGCGAGAAGGCAAAAAGTATAGAGACAAAGTAAAAGCCAATATCCCATTCATAATAAACTATATTATTAATTTGTCAGTCAAATTATAGTGATGTAGGAAAAACACGAGCGCGTTATATTTGTCAAAAAATAATTGGTCCACGTTAACAAATATGTTCCATCTCATTAGTCAGCATCATGCTTTGTTTAGATGAAGAATCACCAGCATTTTTTGTAGGATTAAGGGCCACATATAAGAACGATTTGTCAAAGTTCCAGCTTTGAATGAGCAATTAGATTTAGATATGCATGAGTGGTTGTAGTTAGCTTAACCGATAATGTTTTTAATAGTTGAATAAAAGATGCAAAGTTTAATATCTGTTTACATTAAAAATTAATTAATGTCTTAGAATGATGATAAAAAATACAATTATCAGAAACGGATTTCATAAGTTTGAAACTCTATAAAAAAAAGATTTAGATATGCATGAAATATGGACCCAAATGACTTTACTCTATATAAACGTGACACAGCCACATGATTTGTACAATTTTCACTGAAAATTATGTAATGGGTTTATGTTTAGTCTTATTTTCACACCGTGCTTGGATGAATGATTGTTTCTTATAAGGATTGTTTTTTCGTTATGTCTATGATGGCGAAGTGATTATGATTTGTGAGATTAATTAGCATTCGCAGCTTATTAGTTGGCAATTGTTCATACCTAGTTGTAAATTAATGATTTTGTAAAAAAGAAAATAATATTTTATCAGAGTAACATTGATTACTATCATACAAATATTTTAATAGTTGAATAAAAGATGCAAAGTTTAATATCTTTTTATATTAAAAATCAATTAGTGTCTTAGTATGATGATAAAGAATACAGTCATAAGAAACGGATCTCATAAGTTTGAAACTCTATAAAAAAAAAAAAGATTTAGATATGCATGAAATATGGACCCAAATGACTTTACTCTATATAAACGTGACACAGCCACTTGATTTGTACAATTTTCACTGAAAATTATGTAATGGGTTTATGTTGGGTTTATGTTTAGTCTTATTTTCACACCGTGCTTGGATGAATACTTGTTTCTTATAAGGATTGTTTTTTCGTTATGTCTATGATGGCGAAGTGATTATGATTTGTGAGATTAATTAGCATTCGCAGCTTATTAGTTGGCAATTGTTCATATCTAGTTGTAAATTAATGATTTTGTAAAAAAGAAAATAATATTTTATAAGAGTAACGTTGATTACTATCATACAAATATTAAAAGAAAAATTGAAACTACAATCCACCAACCCTTTAATGTCACGTACCATACATAAAGTCATAATCATGCACCAGCATGCTTAACATCACCATCTTCCACCGACGACCATAGATAGCTAATTTATACATGCCTTGGTTCTAGCTGAGTAAGTTTTATGCAAGACATCAGAGTTGCCCATTAGTTTTTCCTAATATATATTCAATTCACTTCTTTAAATAACATTTTCAAATTCCTATAATAAAAAAAAATAATGGCAGTTATTTCAAATAATGGAAAGATTTTTTTTTTTCTTTCCCTTAAATATAATAGAATTTCAATTTATATTGTTCGCTCTATGATATTAACTAATTTTGACGTAGGTAGTATTCAAACCCAGAATTTCATATTCAAAAAACACGAAACTATATTAATTATAAGTTAACCGAAATCCAATGAAGGATTGTTTTAAACAACGTTTCTAAATATAGCGAAATAAAAAATTCTATTGGATAGATTGCTTTTATTTAATACAACATCGTACAGTACACTGAAAGTGTTATAAGTATAATACCATTTTAAAATGTTACCTTAGACAAAACTATAAACTAGTACATTGCATGAACGGGACATATAAGACTTAACTATTAGTTTAGAACATAATTTGGAAATAAGGCAATCTTAGAATCTTTTTCTCAAAATACGCAAAATACTTAAATACAAGCTAAACTTCATCTTTAACCATTATAGGGACGAACCCACTAAGGGGCAGAGGGGGCAATTGCCCCCCTCTTCAAATTAGTTATTTTATTTGCATGTCCATATTTTAGAGTTTATAGTTAGCTCTCCTCAAATTTTTAGATTGGTTCAAATAGCCAAAAAGAAACTAATCACTTAACCCTTTCTCTGGACTCATGGCCCTTTCATAGTCCAAATACAACACAACAAAAAATCCACAAATCCCCAATATCATAATTCAATAACTCATAACCAAAAAAATCTCATAGAAAAAAAAATTCTTTTACGGGGGTGACAATAATTTATATAACTTTTTAATTAATTTATAAATTATGGGAAAGTTAATTACAATATTTAAATTTTTTTATCAAAAGATAAAATGCAAAATTCTTTTAGAAGCCAATATTGATGATGTAGCATTGCCAACTCTTAATATTAATATCCCAATTTTTTAAAATCCTCAAAGAAAGTTTTGAAAACTTCATTAGTATGATTTTTAATTGCATCCAAAAGTATGGGTTTATCATATTGGTGAGTTGGTCAATGTGATAAAATCAACATATTTATTCCAATTATCCAAAATTTGGAGATCCGAAGTCCTCTTCTTTTTTTATTCTTCTTTGAAAATGTTTGAATATTATATTGTAACTTCAACTTTTTTGGTTCATATTATTTCCTTCTTGACTTAAATATTTATGGTAATAGAGTGCAATTGTTTTGTCTACCATGAATTTTTTTTTTAATAAACCATGTCACTTGAAATTTTTTTGGTTCATGCTTTCGCCCTCTCTAGGTTCAAATCCTGGTTCCGTCCCTGACCATATATGTATGATGGACAATTTAATACTTTAAAGTCCGAGGTATAGCTAGGAGCAGAAACGTAGAACTACTAAAACTGGAACAGTTCATCTGTGCATGTAACACTAGTTCTGGAAAAGTAGTAGGTAAGTAATTAAAGCTGAAATTATAAGAATGGAGACAAAACTAACACTATTGTTAATCTTGATTAAGCATGTTTAACAGCTAATAACATATTAAAATAATACCTAGAGATTTATACTGATAAGTTTTACTTTTCAGTAAAAATTACACATTTTGCCACAATTTAATAATATTCGATACTGTAATTGGTGAATTATTAGAACAAAAATTGTTATTTAGCTTTAATTTTTGAATTATGCAGCCAAACAGCTCAATTTTCAAATTATATAACAAAATACTCTTATTTTGGAATTTCGTAGTGCTTATGTCGAGTTCCAAACGATATCGAATTTTAAAACAGTAGTATTTTATTACATAATTTGAAAAATAATCTATTTGACTACTCAATTTAAAAATTAAGGCTAAATAATCATTTTAATGAAACTATTAGCTGCTTATAAACCCACCCATTTTTCTCACTTTTAATTACAAATGTCATCGAGTTACCACAAAGTGTGGCAAAGTATGTGTATGCAACTATGCACACTTTCTCTCTTTACTTCTTGAAGCAGAAAATACGCGCATTTTTGCTTCAAAAATCAATTACTATATGATGAAATATCCTAGTCAGCTTACGTTGCTTTGAATCCTTTGAAATCCCTATTCCCTAGGCACCATGTCACTCCCCAATACGTCCACGTTTCACTGTCGGTTTTAGGGACCCACAAGCCCACCACCTGAGGGTAACAGACAAACCGGTCCCTCCGTACTGACCCAGAAAACAAAATCCAAATTATTACTTCAAATTTTTCGTAAAATGGGCAAGATCCAAGAAGCCACACCTGCCCAATCCCACATCTCCACGTGTCCACAACACGTGTTACCCTATTGAGTTGCCAAAATCTATCCACTCCAGTCACCCTCGAAGTCAAAGCTCAGCAATACACCAAACACCATGACCTGCCACGTGTCCCCCTAGATTTTATGTAGCCCACATTTCTCTATATAAACCAACCCAATGATAGATTGAGATTTGTATGTTAAAATAAAAAGAGAGAAACATCTATGTCTCTTAAAACAGAGCAAAACCAGAGCTCCCCTGTTTTTCATTCTCAAATTGCTATGATTCAAAGTTTCAGTCGCAATGATCGCCCGGTTTTGAAGTTTCCGGCGGTTCACCCTTGTGAAGCGGTATCCCCAGAGACCCTTCTGAGCTCTTTGATTACTCTCTCTAGCAGCATATGCAATTACCAATCCAAGTTCTTTGCCACACAGCGTCGAAATGCCAGAGAAACAATTCGTGAAATCGGGATTCTTCGTATGTTTTTCGAGGAAATTCAAGACCGGGGCCTAACTTTATCTTATTCCATTATGCTCTGCTTCTCCGAGCTCCACCTTACATTCCAGAAAATTCAGTTCTTATTTGAAGATTGCACGCGGGAAGGCGCTCGGCTTTGGATGCTAATGAAGTCCGAATTTGTCACCACGCAATTTCGGTTGCTTATACGGGCAGTAGCAACTGCTCTTGATGTTATGCCATTGAATTTGATCGATGTTGGTGAGGAAGTGAAGGAATTTGTTGAATTAGTAGCTAAGCAAGCGGCGAAGGCCAAGTTTGAGCTCGACCCAGATGACGAACAGGGAGCAAGACTAGTTCTTTCAATATTGAATCAGTTTGAGAAGGGAATTGAGCCAGAGTTTCAAGCTATAAAGCAGGTTCTTGATTATCTTGGTATTAAGAGATGGAGTGGTTGCAACAACGAAGTCAAATTCTTGGAAGAACAAATTGGCTTCCAATGCTCTGACTCCGATGAGAAAGAGGTTCCATTTCTAGCCAGCTTGGTGGGGTTCATGAACTACTGCAGGGCAGTGGTGTTTGAAGAATTGGATTATCGAAACACCAATCAAATGGTCAATTCGGAGAATATTAGTTGCTTGAATCCTGAGGACTTTCGGTGTCCAATTTCGCTGGAGCTAATGATTGATCCAGTTACTGTGTCGACTGGTCAGACTTATGATCGTGGTTCAATTCAGAAATGGCTCAAAGCTGGAAATATGCTCTGTCCCAAAACAGGGAAGAGGCTAACAAGCACAGAGTTGGTCCCCAATACCTCACTCCGAAAGCTTATCCAGCAGTTCTGCAATGACAAAGGCATTTCGCTTGCCAAGTCAAGAGGCCAGAATCATGACATAACAAGGACTATTGCACCGGCTAGTCCCGTGGCCGCGGAAGCTATGAGGTTCCTTTCTAAATTTCTTGCTAGAAGGCTGGTTTTTGGAACAACTGAGCAGAAAAACAAGGCTGCTTATGAGATTCGTTTGCTTGCAAAATCGAACATTTTCAATCGGTCTTGTTTGATAGAAGCTGGTACAATCCCATCTTTACAAAATCTTTTGCCTTTGAACAACATGTCAACCCAAGAGAATGCTATTTCAGCCTTGTTGAAGCTCTCAAAGCATACTATTGGCAAGAGAGAGATAATTGAAAATGGGGGATTGAGACTAATTCTCGAGGTGCTTAAAAAAGGGCTGAGTTTAGAAGCGAAGCAGACAGCGGCTGCCATATTGTTTTACCTTTCTTCAGTGCATGAGTACAGGAAATTGATTGGAGAAGCACCCGAGGCAATCCCGGGTTTAGTAGAGCTTATCAAGGAAGGGACTAGTTGTGGAAAAAAGAATGCTGTGGTTGCAATTTTTGCTCTTCTTTTATCACCCAAGAACAGTAAAAGAGTGCTTGAAGCTGGGACTGTTCCATTGCTGATTGATATTTTAGCTTCTTCAGACAAAGCCGAGCTTGTCACAGACACTTTAGCAGTTCTTGCATCACTGGCTGAGAATGCTGAGGGTGCAGTGGCTATTCTTCAAACCTCTTCTTTGCCTCTAATCACTAAGACTTTGCAGTGTTCCACAACGAAGGCAGGGAAAGAGTATTGCATTTCGACTTTGCTATCTTTGTGTACTAATGGTGGAGTAGAGGCTGTTGCTGTTTTAGCCAAGGACCCTTCTCTAATGGCTTCTTTGTATGCAAATTTAACAGATGGAAACTCTCATTCAAGCAAGAAAGCTCGCTCACTCATGAAAATTCTGCATAATTTTCGTGAGACAAGCACTTCTGAATTGATGGCTTCTGCAGTTCCACAAGAACGATCTGTTCACGTTTGGTAGATTTAGTTAAATTTTCCCAACAATTTTTCCACTGTGTTCTTGTAAACACACACATCCAATTCTGGTGTGAGAATATTTGATTTAATTCTTTTGGCCTTTTCATTTTAATGTATGAAATTAGCTCAGTTTTTACAGAAGCTAATTTCTATGTCAGCCTTTGTTTTTATACAAGGCATACATGTAATCTTTGATTCTTTGTAATGATAAATAAAATGGTGTGAGAAAATTTATGAGGATTATTGAATTTGTTTGAGCAGAGTCTAGATGTCTAATGCTATTCAATCTCCTAAATTCCAGTCCTACTTTACTAATTAGTCTTGGCCTAGCAGTAGCAGTCACATTCAGAACTGTTTTATGGCTTTGTCTAGAACTTACTAGATGGATATTTGTGCATTTATAACTCTCCGTGAGTCCCATTAGGAAATGCATAGGAAATTTCTAAAAGAAGATTGGGAGTAGTTCTAACCAATTTGTTACTATGACAACAACATTGATTAGATACTGACACTTCAACTTACCTTTTTTTCTCCAAAAAAAAAAAAAAATCTGATTCTTCAGGATGAGCTCACTCAATAATCTGGGAGTTCCAGGCTGTTTTGGGATTTAATGAACTAATATATTTGCGATTAAATGGCTTGATTACCATATTACCAAATCCACAAGATTTAGCAGCGTGCATGGAATGGATTGGTTGAATTTGAAGTATTTTTTAATCCAATCCAACCATTTTAGATTGAGAAATCCTCAATCCAACTCAACCTATAGTTGTTATAAAAACCAATCCAACTCAATCCGTAAGTCAATGGGTTGGATCATCACGTTGGGACAAATTTGTCATGCCCAATAAATAAAAAAAAAAAATTGGACATTCGTTATACCATTTAAGTCCATTATTCAATAAATGATTACAATTTATATAATCAAGTCAAATATTCCTTTTTTTATTTTATTTTATTTTATATATATATATATATATATATAGGAAACTTCTTAAATTTCGTTGACAAGAACAAAAAGAATTTATGTCATTTGAAAGAGCATGTTCTAAGAAACAAGTGTTCTCCTCAATCCAAGTAAAATAATGCTCAATACCCTAAGCATGTTTTGCTAACAAATGACCTACATGATTACCATTCCTACATACAGGTGAAACTTTAAAACTATGAAAAGCATGTGAAAGGGAAATATTCCTATTTCTTTAAATTAAAATTATCCCTCAAATTTAAAACAAATCAATCTAACAAATTTAAAATACATATACTTTTTAAAATCATTTGTAACATGGATTTTTAAAATTTTTTCCAAAAAATTCATAAAAATCTTATCAAAATCATAAAGTTTAATAAGTTCGATAAGTTGGTGAGTTGAATGCATACCCCTGTATAAACCCCATATATGTTAAAAAAGCTCCTGACTCTTAAAACAGATTTGACCCAATGGGCTTTCTCTTCTCTTATAATTATTCTTAAAGCAAATCGGCCCATTGCCATAAACGACATGCGTTTAACCGCACGATTTAAAAAATAGTCGGTTAGCAACAAACAAAAACGACGCCGTTGACCGCCTCCTTTTCGTATAAATATCTCTCTCTGTAAAATCTGAAATCTCTCAGTGTTTCTTTCTCTCCAATTCGGGAAAAAAAAAAAAAAAAAAAAAGGTTTTAGGGTTTTGTTTTTCTCAGATATCTTTTTAACACTCTCTGTAAGTAAAAAAATTCCAAAAATCAAAGAAAATTTTTTGTTTCCTTATTCAGTTTTAGGGTTTTTTTTTTCTAATGGGATCTTGGTTTGGTTGCAGAAAACTAGTGTGTTTGAGCTTTTGCAATGGCGGCGGAGCCCAAGGCAGTGACTGAGGACGCCAAGATCGATTTGTTCGAGGATGACGATGAGTTCGAAGAGTTCGAAATCAATGAAGGTAGCAAATTTTTTTTTTTTTTAATTTTTTTTTATCTTACTTGTTGTAGATGCTAATTGTATTTTTAATAATTTCAATTCCGAAATTTGTTAAAGCTTTCATCAAAATTTTGAAGCATGATGTCGATTGGGTATTGCATTTAGCTCAAAGAGGTTTATTTAGGGTGCCGTCATGTTATAATTTTTCAGAAATTGCTCGTGTCGCCGCGTCGTGTCTGTGTTTCCTAGTATTTAGAGTTGTTAGTATGTTAATAATTTTATTAGAATTGGTAAAATCTCATGAGTCACTTGAACTATTGCTAACTGTAAAATGCCATGTTTACACAATGACAATAATTAAAAATATATTTAAAAAGGCACTGGTGAAGAAGAACAGTAAATGCTGCTAATAACTTTGTTAGTTGGGGAAGTCATCTTCTAAACAGACTAAACTTCCCGTATGGTCTCCCCCAACTTTGGATAGTGTTAGTGTTGAGCAACGTTTCAAATTTTTTTGCCCCTAACATAAGAGAGTTAAGAGGGTTTCGTCAGAATAAATCAAGGCATTATAGGATTTCATCTCCTTGTCTGCTGAAAGTGCTGCCTGCATCAAGAAGATTAATAATCGACAATCGTCTGATAGAGCTGTTGAGCACTTGGGGGGTTTGTGAAATTGCCCGAATGGACCACTTGGGCTTTGTTGGTGGCATTGGCAATATGTGATTTGGTGGCGGTATTTTTGATGTAGGACTATATATGAGGTTTAATTTTTATGGTTGGTTTGTAATTTTATGTAGTTTTCGTAATTTTATGTTTAGGGTTATTATTTTGTGTTCAATGCTTTTCTAGTCAAATTAGATTTCTATTATAGTGGAGTATCAATTATGATTTCTTCTAAAAGAGATCCTAATTGATACCCTACCATTATAGGACCCTAATTTGACTAGGAAAACTTTGAATACGCCTAAAATCAAGGAAATAATAACCATAAACCTAAAATTATGAAAATTACATAGAAATGCAAAATTAACCAACCATAAAAATTAAACCCTAGACCCCATATCTTGTCCTACATCAGTATTGGCATTTGATGGGCCTCTTAAGTTGTTGGTGGAATTGGCATCAAGTCAAAATGAGGAATTGCAAGATTATAAGGCTTGATTGATCGTGTTGAGAAATTTGAATAATAGTTTGGGTATGCTAATGTTGAGGTTGTCAGTTTTCCAACTAACAAATGTGCTAGTGGTAGAGATGAAGGGGGAGGTCCACATTGGCAGTCATTCACTAGAATGGTGCTCATTGAGTGGTGACTCATTGGAGTATTAATCTTGGAAGTTATTTTCTTGGCTAGTGTCCATATGCTCAACATTGCTATTGGGCATGTGAGGAGTATTAATCTTCTTTGGCGTGGGCTGCACTTGCAACCGACAGCAGGATGAAATCCTTTGTCTTGATTTTATTTATTTATTTTCTGGATTTATTCTACTGAAATCCTCTTATGTTTGGGACACAAAATTGAAATATTTTTGGACATCAACATTATCTGGAGTTTGAAGAAGGCCATACAGGGGAGCTTAAGTTGTTGAGGGTCACTTCTGTAATGATGTTGTCAGTGGTTTTTCTTGCTCTTCACCAATACCTTTTTTTAAAATGATCACACAGAAATTTATAATAATCGAGTAAATTTGGTTTTATTAGGATTGTAATTGTGTATGGTTCTACCTATTCTCTTATTAATATTTTATTAGAGGGTATAAAAATTGACTTTTATACTGAATTTTTTATAGAATTTATTCTCTTATTCCATATCTTGGGGGTAATACTCCCTCTCACATAAAACTAGGTCCCACAGGTACAATTTATGGCATGGATTGATTATTAATGTGAGATGAGAGAGTATTACTCATATTATTGAATAATTTTCCTATTTGGAGGAGAGCTTAGTTGGATATTGCATTCATACATTTGATTCTGCCTATAAGGGTTAAGGTGCTACTATAATTGTAGTAGAAGCAGGGTCGTTGTGATATTAGCTGAAGAATGGATTTGCATGGAATGTTGTTATTCTGACTAAGTATGAAGGCCTTTATCCTTTTTTTTTTTTGGTTAAAATTTTTTCTGTAAGTGGCTAAGTCCTCATTTATAGTCTAGAGCCATTGTTCTTTTTAAAATTTTAGAAAGAAAGATACAAAATGAAAATTTTTTGTTTTCTGGATTCAATTTATTAGTGTTAAGATTGTACTTGCACCACTGTTATATTGATGAAGAGGCCATTTAAGTGTAAGGGATTCAACGTTGTATGTTTTGCATTGGGACTTGGGAGATTAGCAACTATGGTATAAATAAAGGACTTGCATTTTCATCTTGATAATTAATCATTATGCAAGGTTTTGTAAGCCACTGGAAAAATGGAATATATATATATATATATATAAGAATCTCTTCTTCTTTTACAATCTTTTTAGCTTTTGTTTGTTTCACCACTGGAGAGATGCATGTGCAACATGTATCTTGATGCACACTAGAAATGGAGAGAGAGAGAGAGAGAGAGAGAGATCTTGGGTTGGTTTTTAGTAATAAAGTGACATGATGATGGTAACATCAGAGAATTTGTAAGATATATATACTAAAGGGCTAGCTTAAGATTATCAATACCCTACAATTCAATAAGGTTATTAATTTGCAAAGTTTTTAAAAATAAAGTGACATGATGGTAATATTAGAGAATTTGTAAGATATATATACTAAAGGGCTAGCTTAAGATTTTCAATACCCTACAATTTTAATAAGGTTGTTAATTTGCTAAGTTTTATGTAGATATTTATACTAAAGGGCTGTTTCAATATTAATGAGATTATGATTGTTGCTAGATACAGATGGATGCCAGTTTTTGTGGAATTTTGGTTAGATTGATTGAATTTTATCTTCTCATGTATTATTAGAAGTTTGCCATGATAATGTGAATGAAACTCTTTACCACTTTTAATATTGGACAACACTTAGGTACAGAATCTTAAGTGTTGTTCCTTAAGTTTCCCCTCTTAAGATTCAGCTACGTGAATTTTTTCTCATGGAATGGAAGTATATTTTTTAATTAAGTAGGCACATGGCTAAATTTTAAGAGGGGAATCTAAGGAACAGCATTTAAATACTGTACCTAAATCTTGTCATTTTCTGTCTTTTATTCCTCTCTCTCTCACACACACAATTTTTTGTTGTTGTTGGGCATTTCAAATTTCCAAGATTTGGGAAGTAGTTAATTTAAGGCGCACAGCTTTACTCGACTTTTCCAAGAGATAGATCTTTGGATCTTGTACATGCATTCATCTCTTTGTTTCATTTTCTTGTCAGTAGATTGATTCCATACTTTCATTGTCCCCTTTTTTTTTCTTTTTCTTTTTTTCAATTTGATTACTGAGATCTTCTTCTTCCTGCCATTACAATCAGATGAAATTTTATGTGACTGGTTTTAGTTGCCTTTTTAACATAAGTTGTGCCTGATTTCTGAATATTTTTCTTAACTAAAATTATGTATGACAGAGTGGGAGGACAAGGAGGAAGGAAAAGAAGTGACCCAGCAGTGGGAAGATGACTGGGATGATGATGATGTTAATGATGACTTCTCTCTGCATCTGAGGAGAGAATTGGAGAACAATACGGAGAAGAACTGATCTAAGTTTTTAGACTCACATTGTCGTGATAATTTGAGCTGAAGATGGTCTTTTTCCTATCTTCTTGAACCAGGATTGTATGAAAATTATACACTTAACAGGTCTGTATGAACTTTTATCAGATAAATGGAAACAAATAGTCCTTAGCAGTGAATTTCTTTATGAAATCATTTGGTTTCTTTAGGATAGGTAAAGAACGATGCCAATTCTATCAAGAAAGTATCTCGTGAGTCTGGTTTACGCAATGTCTCTCTCACATTTGGAGGATCTCATACACTTGTGTGACTCGCATGTAATGAGGAGGCAATGTGTAAACCTGTCTCATCTTATATCCATCATCTCATTGGATTGATGTGAGCAGCAGCTCGCATGAATTACATTGTCCCGTTAGCATTAGGACACTGGGAGTGTTAATGATCAGCGGGGCTATTATCAACTACAGCTCAAATTCAGTAGTAATTCATAAATGCCATGGTCTCATTTTAGCATTGTATGGCCCGTCAGTTGGATTGAGAGGATAAGAAAGGCCTTGTGCTTGAATGGCAAGTCATAAATGCCGCGCTCTAATTTCATTTTCTGTGGTTTTCCTCCTCATTTTTCATGCATTGACATTGTTATTTCAGGGACATAGTGCTTCTTTATTAATAAGTTTCCTTTTAAATCTTTCTGAAATGATATCTGCAACAATAAAAAGTGTTCACACTGATTTCAAACAATTTTGCTTTTTTATACTTCAGACAATACCCAAAAACACAGACACACAGTAAACAATAGAAACAGTTAAAGCAAAGCAAAAAAGCTCCACGACTATGGTAAGGGATATCACCTTCGCATTCTTTTCCCCTGGCCCTTGGTGGAGAACTTTTCTCTATAAAGTGTTTCTACAAAAACCGTGGTTTGGGCCTTTGGGGAAGGCAAGTTTCTTAAGGCTTTCATATTACTTTTGATGCTCTTTACAGCGGTCTAGGTTTCAAGTTTAGAATTGTTCGACGTCCCATTGTTTTATTCTATACTTCACTCCTATTCCCTCGGCTGGTAAATTGTTCATAATAAGCTCCGGGTGGACTTGCAAATTGAAGCAACTTGCTTTTACTAGATATATATTTGGATGCAACGGAGTGGAATGAAAAGTTTTGGTACTAACCCTTATCAATGGTATCCCATCATGACCATGAATCTTAGACTACTTTGTGAGAGAGGACTTGGTAATCCATTAACCTTATAGACCCAAAAAAAAAAAAAAAAAAAAAAAAAACCCAATATAATAAGGATATGGTAATTGCTTCCGAAAGCTTACCTCTTATCATGCAAACAATAAGTCTCATGAGAAGATATTCCACAATTAGTATGTTATGGTTAGTACATAATAAAAAGTAGTGCCTGTAATAGGACTATGTGAAAGTGAGATGTCATCAATCACAATTTGTCACCATAGTATTTTGTGAGGGGAAAAAATTGTATCCCTAGCATTTCTTGCAAACAATACTAAAGTATGCTTGATTTCTCAAAATCTAGAAGAGCTTTAGTTGATGTTTATTTTTTCCCACCCTAGAACTTGTAAATTTAATATTTTACACACCCCTAATAGTTGCTCAAATCTAATAAAAGACGTGGTTAATCTTGTGATTAGTGTCTGAAGCGTATGGTTCACAACTAACAAAATGCAAGGCATCTATCACAATACAGTTTCACAGCCTGAATCGAAACCTACTTATCAAAAAATAAAACTAAATAAATAAATACAAATTCACAACCTAAAATGCCATTAGATGTGAAAATATGAAAACCCACTGAATGGATTTGATTCTGCTTCAGACAATGTTATCACCACAAGAAGAAAAAAATCTGAATGTTCATCAAAGCCAACCAAAAAGATAGAAGGAAAAAGGAGGACTAAGCAGACCCCATGCACTTGTTCTTCTTGTGAAATTTGAGTGGGCTTAGGAAAACAAGATCATCTCTCTATGATCAAAGGAACAAACTACTAAACATAAAGCCAAAACGACTGGGTATTAATTGAAGCTAGTATGTTAACAAAACAACCTTGCTCTATGTCAATTCAACTGCAATATTATCTGAAACACTACTTTCCTCACTAATAATCACTTCAACCTTGAGAGGAATAATGCAAGTTCGACAGATTGGACAAATGGGTGTCTTCAACAACCATGAGTCTATGCACTGAACATGGAAGCTGTGCCTGCAATTTGGCAATAACCTGCACTTATCACCCATCTTGAAGTTCTCCAAGCACACAGCACAATCAACACAGCTAGTCCCTTTCTCTGCTGCCTCATAGTCAAAGCAAGGCAGCTTTTTCAAGTCCTCATTGGAAATCATTTTGGCCCCAAATTTTCTACTTCTTTGAACCATAATATCACCATGTTGATTACTCCCTCTCCAGCTGAAAGATCTCCTAACAATACAAACATGTATTACCACTAATACAGCAACACCCACTAACAATAGTATCACAGAGGTGACTAACTCCATTACCATACTTTTATTCTACAAAAGCAGAAAGGGTGAAACTTATAGCTCTCAAGCCAAAAAAAACAAAACCCAGAAATTCTTCTTCTTTCTTGTCCTAGGCAGAAAATAACAAAGTTATCTCATTCACATTCTGTACTTTTCAATTACAATGACCCAGAAGCACAAAGCTTGTGAGGAATCACTGTCATGCATCAAAATCACTGATCTTATTCTGACTTGGCTTGTACAAATTTCATCAGTTATGAAAAAAACTACACTGAAACAGAAATTTGAGAGAACTTACATGTGTGCTCCTTGAGGAATGTGTAAGTTTGGTAGGTAAACGAAAACTGAAGGAGGCATTTGGTTACAACTTACAAGTGGGACGGTTCTGTCTTTGTGTGAAATCCAACCAATAATACTGAATTTTTAAGTGCACAGAAATGTACACATTGACCCTATAGGGTTGCGACAGGTAAACTCTACTCCTTAGTCCTTAGTGCCATGTTCAAGAACATTGAGTAAATTAAACGTACAGGTGCCGCCCAAATATAATTCACATCCAAGGTCAAACAAAAAACAAGTATTATATATTAGTAAATACTATTTGATTTTGACATATATGTATATAAAAATATGGATTAACAAATATTTTAAAATTTTGCATAAAATTCAAAACAAATAATATGCAGTATAAAGTATAAACTATGGAAAAATATTAGTTACTATCCTTACGGACCTTACCCATAAATGCAAGTCATTTAGCATAAAAATATGACGTAAATTTATAAATTAATATGAAAAAGTAATGCTTGTATTAGCTAGCTTGCATTTACTAGTGGAATAGGAATACCACGTTTATCTCTACTTTAGGATTACTTAGGCATGTTTGGTAAACTATAATAGACATTGTAATGTAATTATTATTTTTATGGTTTAGTTATTTTGTAGTTTGGTTATGTTTTTATTATAAAAAAATAGTTATTTATTATGAATACGTATTCTTTAAAATGAGGAATAACTATTAATTTCTAAAATGATTGTACGTAATAGTTTTTCCTTAATGGAAAATGCTATAGATACAATCATTTTTTTACAAAGACAAAACTTAGGTACGGTACCTTAGGTATTGTTCCTTAGGTTCTCCTCTTAAAATTCAGCCATGTGGCTACTTAACTAAAAAATACACTTCCATCATATGAGAAAAAATTCACATGGCAGAATCTTAAAAAATGAACCTAAGGAACAACACCTAAGCACTATACCTAAGTCTTGCTCTTTTTATAAACTACTAATATGGTGAATGATTATTGATATGTAAAAAAGTGATGTTTGGTGGGCTTAGATGAGATCCAGTAAAAAATTTCCATATCAACAGTTTGTAAAAATGTTATAAAATAATATATGAGAAAAAATTCAAATGACAGAATCTTAAAAAATGAACCTAAGGAACAACACCTAAGCACTGTACATAAGTCTTGCTCTTTTTATAAACTGCTAATATGGTGAATGATTATTGATATGTAAAAAAGTGATGTTTGGTGGGCTTAGATGAGATTCAGTAAAAAATTTTCATATCAACAGTTTGTAAAAATGTTATAAAATAATTTGTGACTACATCATTACTCTTTTTTAGTAGGTGTAATAATTTTTGAAATTAATATATTTTTCAAATAAATAAATTTTCCATATGCATATGACAAATATGAAAATAAAAAATTATAAAAAAATAACTCATATCTCTCTCAAATTTAAAATATATATATCTTTAGTACAGGTAATATTATTTTAAATATCTTACTCTTCCTTAGTACGAGTAAGATATTTTCTAAAATAAATCTTAAATTTATTTAATGTTATAACTCACAACTAAACTTATGAATATGTTTACTTATTCTATTGCATCATGTTTATTCCTAATAATAAAGATTACCTTTTATTCATAAATTTTCTTTGAAAAAAATAATTACTCATAAATTATAGAGCAAAATTGATTTTTTTTTTTATAAATAAAATAAGGAAATATTAAGAATTATTAATATTTAGAGTACGAAGTATGAGGGTCTATTGTACTGTAGACAGTTCATGAATACAATAGATAATCATAACATGCCACTTCAAATGCCACATCTCATACATAATTAAACAAACCAAAAAGGCAGGTCTTTTTGTTAAAACCTCATTCCCCCCTCTCTTATGTGTGTGTGTGTTGTTTCTCAAAATCCAAAAAGGTGGGCTTCTTCCTTTTATTTATATATGTAAAAAAGCAATTTCAATTGGAATGCATTCTCCACCCAAAATGCCGATATAAGCAATGTAGAGGCCGGAATTTTGACTTAAAATTGAATAGAAAGTTTAATACACCAGTTGATGTACCAAAGAGTTTAATGGCATGTTTGGATGTTTAAAAAAGAAGGGAAAGTAGAGTAAAGGGAGGGAGAGTAATCCAATTACCTTGTTTGGAAGTTTTTTAAGGAATGAGGGGGAAGGGTTTGGAGGGATTTCAACTTCCTCTAACTCCTCATTTTTAATTCTCTCAAATTTGAGAGATTTGGAGGGAGAGTGGAGTAAATAAATTATTGTCCAAGTAAATTCTCTAATTTACTCTTTCTAACAAATTAATTATAGACCAATGTTGCAAGTCCATTTTCAAAGAGGGGTAAATTTGTCTATTTTAATTATTTCCTCTCCTCTCTATCCTAATTTTTAAAACATCCAAACAAAAGGAAGGACTAATTACTCCCTTTCTCCTTACTAATTTTAAAAACATCCAAACAAGATGGAGGGGAACCATTCCCCTCTACTCTCCTCCCCTCTACTCCCTCTCTAAACTTCCAAACATGCCATAAGAGTTTTGAATACTTTACCTTTCTCTCAAGAAAAACCAGAATTAGTTTTGAATGGAAGCTTAACAATCACACCATTCACACCCAAATGGGACAAAGCAACAATTTCAGGTGCTGAGTGAAAATGATGAGTTTTAGGCTGCATATTGCCATCAATCTCCTGTGTGAGAGCTGTCAGCATATTCCTAAAACTAGAGCATACTTTCTTGCTTGACAATCAGTCTCACTAAAGCAGTTCTTGAATATAATTGCAGCAACACCAAAAAAATAAATAAATCTAAAATTACTAACAACCACAAGAATAATCTTCATTATTATTTTTCAAATCTCTGTGACTGAGTTGGGCAATTGATTGAAAAAAAAGTTGGTATGTGTCAATCTCAATGATGAATATTTTTCGTAAAAAATATCGAGTACCACACGTCATCATCATTTTGTGAGGTTCCAAAGATCATAATCTTAATATCTTATCATTGAATTGAATTAGGTGTTTATTTATTTTAGTATTTGAATTTGATAATGTTTACTTTCACTCCAATTTTTCACAACCTGATATGTCACGCAGGGAACAAGTGCCAAGTTAATTTTTTCTTGCTGATCAATTCCGTGACCTTTTCACGTGAGGCGTTTCATGCTTGGAGTATAATACTATAATTTAATTACCAATTATAGCATCTTTCTTACAACTTCTAATAAGTATAAATTTTTTAAAAATAGATTACCACAACCTATTACAAAAGTGAAGTATCCGAATAAAATATATTCAACATTTTGACTAATTCTTGATTCAATATAGTAAAAAATTGGAAAAGGTAATAAGCTATTGGATTAACAATTAATCAGATGTGGCTTAAGAGTTACCATGGTTTTTTAGTGGAGTTAATAGTGTATTTTTATGTTAAAAACCTAGATATTCCCTCTCACTTTGTGTGTGTTTGTTTTTCCAAAAAAAAAAAAAAAAAAAAGACGTGGCAAACAAGTCAGGCCAATCGAGTTTAGGTCGAAAATGGGTCATTTTAAATAGGTTGCAAACGGGTCGAGTCAATCAGATTATGGATTGGATTGTGGTTAAACCATAATTTTTCACATGAATAAAAAAAACTTTTGAAAACATGTATTCGTCACTTAGTAAGTAATGCAACAAATTACTTGATGTGAAATGCATTAATTTGGATTAATTCATATCAAGAAATAGTACAAATCAACAAATTAATACTAGTTCATTAATAATCAAATTATACAAATTGCAACATTACTGATCAAAATGAAATAGCACAAACACTTTGTTTTACTATTTAAATATCTAATTAAAACAATCACACAATATCAACATCCTAAAATAAAGAACATAATTACAATTATCTAATTGTATAAGAAAATTTAAAAAACAATAAAAATAAATAAGAAATTTACAATCTTGAAAACCTATTTCATCAAGATCTGTACATAGAAAACACATAAATGAAAAGCTCCATTCAACTAAGACTAATTGAACACAATGCAAATGATTCAAACTTTAAATTCTTTTTCTTTCATTCATTTAGTTCTCTCATCAACCAAGCAGAAACTAACACATTCAAAACTAAAAAAAGAATTACCCAATCAATGCTTTCTCTGAGGAAAGAGGATTTACGCTCTCTAATGACAAGTTGTAAATTTTAAAATGATTTGTTTGTTAGTGTCAACTTTTCATGCATCTAACTACATTTGACAACATATAAGAACGATCAAATTAAATGAGTATTTTATTTATTTATTATTAATGTTGATTGAATTCAAGGAATGCATTTGTTAGATACACTGAAATCATTGCACTCGTCACATTGTCCTTGTTTTTAGAGGACAGAGAGTTTCTCTTCAGCTTTGTCTACTCTTCTAATTTAAATAAGAACAAACACAGCAAAAAAAAAAAATCACAAATTACAAGTAAAAAAAAATCACAAATTATTTTACAACTTTTTTACTGCTCAAGACGCGCCATTTTTTAGCATTGTGGAGGCATGGCCCCCCTGGATTTTAGGGGGAAAAAAAACTTTTCTGCAAGTATATTTAAGGTTCAATTAGAATTGCTTCTCAAATTTATTAATAAAAAAAAAAGATTCTATTAGAATTTGGGCCTAAAATAAACTCCCCCCTCCCCCAAACATATTCCTTAGTCCCTTAGACCAACAAACATTAGTCCAACAAAACGCAACAAGATCGGCCCAAACTTAACCACAACGTTAGACACGAAGCCCATTTTTTAGCCTTTCAAAAACAAAAAATTAAAGTAAAAATAAAAAACCATTTAATCAGCCAATACTTCATCGTTCAATTCATTTCAAAACAAATCCCAAAATACTAGTGCTGAATAAAGAGGGAGTCTGAGTGTAACTGTGTGAGTGTGTTTTGGTAACTCTTGTTTGGTCCAAAGCACAGAATGTCATGCTGCTTCATCGTTCAATTATCGTATTTTTGTATCAGAGATTAATAGATTATACTTTATACAATTTAATATTTAAGGATCAACCTGTTCTGACCATTTTAGTGCAGATAGACACTAGGCACTAAAACAGAACAAGAGAGGACATGTGTGATGTGTGTTAACTAAAAAATTACAACACATCTATAAGTCATACTAAGAACCAGTTGGAGCACAATTGCTAGATTCATTCCTTGCCCAAAATTCATACACACTCCTACACCCAATACTTAGTGACCTGTGAATTCTATGATGATCCTGAAGCAGAGCAACTGCCACTGCACTTGTCCTCTATGGTGATCCTAGAACTTACATTGTTGGACATTCACACGTTGAATCTTTGGTCATTGGGAACTACTCTACCACCAATGATTACCCGCAGGGATATTTATGAAGTTCTTACGGCATTGTATTTTGCTATGACATTAACCCACGCCTTTGTAAGGTCGGATATTTTTCTTTGGGTTCAGGTCGGATTGTCGAGTCTAGGCCAATTTTGCCACTTCTAACAATTATCTTGCGATCTTGTAGTATTTCTCTCTCTCTCTCTCTCTCTCTCTCTCTTCTTTTATTTATGGAAAAAAGTTAACAAATGTCTTGAGGAATTAGTTTAAAAAATATTTTTAGAAATTTTTTATAAAAATATGAAAAAAAATAAAGGAAAATGCTAAAGATACAATTTTTTTTACAAAAACTTTTACAAACTGCTGATGTGGTGAGTGATTATTAGTAAATAAAAAAGTGATATTATTGGTGGATCCAGATGAGAATCAGTAAGAAATTGACCACAATAGCAGTTTGTAAAAATGTTGTAAAATAATTTGAGGCTGTAGTAATGTAGTATTACTAAAAAATAAATGATTTTTTTACAGTTTTTTATATTTCCCATAAAAGAGGTATAATTTTTTTTTTCCTAAAATGATCTATTAACAAATGCTCTAAGGTGTCCTGTTAACTAGACACTTTATTTATTGGTAAACTTACTCAAAGATTCAATGTATATGAAATTCATGATGTCACCTTCTGCTTGCTCACTTCCAAGTGTAGGAGATCGTAATAATATAATTCTCGGAGTACCAAGGTTAACCACAAGGAGCAGGGTAAATTCAAGGAAAATATAATTAAAAAACAATTTAGGTGAAGAAGAAAAGAACTTTTTCTTAGTGATTGTTAAAAAAAAAAAAAAAAAGATTTAAATCAATAATGTAAATACCAGGGCATTGGGGTGTTTCCCTATATCGATATGAAATTTTTTGTGATCTAAGAAAATATATATATATATATATATATTTATATATATTTCATAATTGATTGTTCTTAAACAATTAATAACTTATGATTCAGTTGAATTGAGACAATTCAAGAATGCATGATAACCTAGATTAATAATGTGGTTAGAATAGTTTTCAAAAAAACTCATTTACTTTAAAACATGATTTCTATTTGAAACTATTAGAAATTCATCTAAACAATAAGAAAAACAGGATTGAATTTATTGAAAGCATGGAAGAACACTAATACATTAAAAGAAATCTAATTGAACAATCAAATATGTTATTGTCTAAAATTTTAAAAAGAATGACATTAAATATTCATACCATATAAAAGAAACATAATCCATAGTCCTAGCAAAGAGTTTAGGCTACCATTAAAAAAAAAAAAAAAAAAAAAAAATTCTCTACCAAATTCGTTTTACACAGCCTCCCTTCAAAACCCTAATGTACAAGTGTCCAAAGAAAATAAAACATTTACTATTTTAATTTTTGTCCCGATTTACAGCAGTAATTTGTGAGTTAATTTTGGTCTTAAAAATTGTGAATTTCAAAAAACTTAAAACTGGAAAGTTGTAGATATTTAAGTAACGATTTCAACCATCTAGCCTTGTGTCAATTGAATTCTCGATGAGGGAAACACACCCAAAAAACTGATTAGTGCTCAAATCTAATTTTTTCTTTTTAGATTCTGTCTCTTTGATTTCTTTCCTTATTTGAAACTTCCAAACATGGTAGATGACCCAAGCACTCCAGCTGCACCTCTTTAGACATTTAAGCATGGTCCTTTAGCTCCTCTTTAATTCTAGTTTGGCCTCCATTTTCTCACAAACTTTTGTAAACTCATCTTTTTCACATGAAAATTATACGCAATGAATAACATCTTATTCAATAAATTATCTAAAGATAAATAATAGGGACTAATGCAAATCATGGCTTAATGATACAAATTAAGCATAGTAATAAGGAGATAACACCCACATAAATATATAACAAATATATATTTTAAGGCGTTATCACCTTCCACCTAACACTTGTAAGAGAAAGATGTTGGGAGAGCTTTCCCTTTCAAAGATTGGAATTACACTCATGATAAAGAGAGATAAATCATATTACAAACTTATTCTATTGATTGGCCAATTTTTTAAAATTAAAAATGCCTTATGAATATTAGTGGAAATTCTCTCCAATCCAAACCTTATCTAACAAAATACAAACCATGGAGTAATTAATCCATCCAAACTTGTCCACGATGACATCTATCAAATGCTATGCTTGGAAGTTAGGAGGGAGAGGAGAGGAGAGGAGAGGGGAGTAGAGTAGTGGGGAGGAGAGTAGAGGGGAATGGTTATCCTTCACCTTATTTGAATGTTTTTAAAATTAAGTAAGGGGGAGGGGTATAATTAGTCTTTTTATAGTTTGTAATTTTGTTAATATAATAAGGGTAAATTGGGTAATCCATTTGGTCTAGTATTTCTATGCTCTACTCTCCATCCAAATCTCTCCAATTTGGGGAATTAAAAATGAGATGTTAGAAGTAGTTAGAATCCCTCCAAATCACTCCCCCTCCTCCCTTAAAAAAAATCCAAACAAGGTAATTTAATTTACTCTCCCTCCCTCTACTTTCCATTCATCAAACAAACTATAAGTGACATGCAATATCTTGTAATCTATTTTAAAATAGAATACAAGATACTGCATGTCATTTAGATGTTTGAAAATAGAAATTTGATTAGCTAGGCATTATCTTTCTCTCTCTCTCTCTCTCTCCCCCCCCCCCCCCCTCCCCTCTTTTCTAAATAAGAGAATGTATCAAATAGAGAAATAAAAATACCAACCCATTTCAAATTCTCAATCCTATGACAGAATTCAGTTGGGGAAAGAAGACAAGGGTGAGGGGCCCTATGCAGAAGAAGGAGAAAGCCCAAGCAGCTATTGTGAACTAATACATCCATGGATACAGACTAGTTAAGTATGCATAATAATTCCCTAGTTCTTCTATGGTACTTATGAAGAATGGTACTCATTATGATTAAAATAATATATTTAAGTGTTTTCAATATTTATTTATTTATTTTATAGTAAATATTTTTGTAAAAACATCTAGTATCCCACGTCATCATCATTTCTTGAGATTCCAAAGATCATAATTTATTGAATTGGGTATTTATTTAATTAGTATTTGAATTGATAATGTTTACTCTCACTCCAATTTCACAGCCTGATATTTTGACTAATTCTTAATTCAAAAATAATCAAATTGAAAAAGTTAATTAATAAGCTAATGGATCAACAAATATCTTTGTTCTGGTAGTGTTTCTTTGCCTCTCTTCCTTCTTTTTATTTATTTATATTAATAAATTACACACTCATTTAACATATCTTGAGTTCACAGTGTCACCTTCCACTTTAAGAGATATGTTAAGTTAGAGAGTAATGTTGGTGTCACATCAAATTGCACAACTTGTGAGTGATAGAAGTGTGATGGTGGGTCCATATAAGGACACACCTCTATCACTCATAACTCGTCACATGAGTGAGTTGTGGCACAAGTTGTGCCATTTGATGTGGCACCAGTATTACTCTAAGTGAGTTAGAGCTTCCCCTTTTAAATATTGGAATTCCCCTCATGGTGAAGACAGATAAAAAGAATTATAAATTTACAAACCTATGATACTTCTTTTTTTCTTGTCATTACATTTATTCTCACCATCATCTGATTCAAGTATTCAACCCGTCCGAAGGATTTGGGTTCCCCATATAGGGTAAGATATCAATTGAAAGAGAGTACCATTGGCATTTGGTGGCAGATGTATTATAAATAGTTAATTCTCAAAGTGATGTAGATTTGCAGAATTTATTCGATAACGAAATCCTCCACGTGGGCATTATATCGGAAGTACAATAAGCAAATGTTCCGATTAACAAGTGCTCTTAACTCTTAAGACATTTGTTAATAAATATTTTAAGAAAGTTTTAATACAATTTTTATGAAAATATAAAGGACTATCAAACAAGCCAGTTGGTTTTTTCCTTTCTCATAAAAGTTTCTAAAAGTATTTCATAAACGAATACCCTTAGAGTATCCGTTAACAAAATTTATACGTAAAGGATACCAATAGCTAATTCTTTTTGGAGAATTAACTCCATCGCATCATCTAGGTTTGAAACTCGCAAAGATTTTGACTTTGTAAATATGATATGAAGAGCTCTCAACTCCTTTGACTCCCCTAGATTTTAGACTGAAAGCTCTTGACCTTGCAAATATTTATAATAATACTTTGATATTAAATCTCAAACATTATGTTCTAGTTATGATTGTGTTTATGTGCTAAGAAAATACTGGTTCAACAAAAAACTTTGAAACTTTTCTCACAACTATTATCATAGCATGTTATGATTAATGTATTATAAAGGTGGGATTAGAGATAAACACATATGAAAGTAATGTTCCAATCATAATCATCTTAACAAGTGAAAAATATTGTGAAAAATTGATTCTCTATCATTACTTAGTAATGCAATGCTCTTGGATTCGTGATGTTGTATGGGCTAGCAGGTGAATCCTTTTTACTTGCCTTGACTCATCAAACAAACACAATAGTTGTTAGGGCCATAGTTTTATACATTGGCATATCTGAGTCAAAATGCACTTTATATGTAATTGAGTCTTAGTTTTAAGTGTATTCAAAGACACATCCAAGTGGTACGATTTGAAGACACAAGATCACTCAAGAAAAGCTGCTGACACAGGACTTTGATACCTCTCGATACCTATTGATCTATCATAAATAAATGAATCTCAATACCTATCTATCTATCAAGAATAAATGAATCTCAACACCTATCGATTTATTGAGCTACGGGAAAATTGAATAGTAATTTCAGTTTCAAACCATGATGACTTAGTCTAACTTGGAATTCAAGCACTAGGGTTCTAGAACATGTAAAAGGAATATTTTATGGCTATCATCATATATACAAAGAGATTCGCGCATACTTAGAGCTCTTGTGACATTTTGTGCATCTAGGGTTTTGTACCAAGCTTCTATCGATTCATCAAAGCGTGATTTGAAGAAAAGTGTAAAAGCTACATCAATCAACTGGTTATTTTGGTGTTAATCATGGATATGAGATTCGTGCAAAGAAAAAGTTTGTTGCAAGAAGTAGTTCAATTGGGATTAGAGCTGAGGTTCCTTATTAGTAAGTTTTACTGTGGATAGGTACTTCGAGATAGCGTAAGATTTCTTGTACTTGTAACCTCAATTCTTGTTTAGTAGATTTTTTGGAAGTGGTGACCTAAAACTCACTCAGTGAGGTTTTGCTTGTGAGGGTTTTCCTCATCGTGATCAAATAATCGTGTCAAACTTGTTTTCGACTGCATTTAACTTTAATTTAGTGATTAGAATGTGCCTTAATTGAATTTATATGTAATTTGGTTTAATTAATCAACTTAAATAATTGGTTAATTTAACTAGGCCAATCTTTAACCTAACAAAAGTAAATATGCAAACTCATTGCCTGTTTTGGTTACAACATGCATTGGAACCGTGGTGGGTGGCACTGCTACTATGCCAAACCCAAATGAAGGTTATTGGCCTTTTGTATTTTACTTTTCTGCTGAATAATCATATTTATTTCACAAAAACACTCAAAGGGCCAGGTCCACCTTTCCCTTTTAAGTACAAAGCAGAGGAGGGTAGAGAAGATGGGGAAACTGGCCCATCAGTACATTAACTTCTCTGGCAACATGGACAAAGTTCCAGACAACAAAAGTAGAGAGAAGAGTTTTGATATCATTTACAATACTAGAGATAAACCACGGTAGCTGGTAGGATGTAAATGAACCGAACTGGCTATTAAAAGTTTAGGTTTGTTTATTTAGATTTATTTCACATGTGAGTTGAGCTCAAATTTCTTATTAAACAAGATTACATATTTAAGCTCGCTTCATTTTTTTTTTTTGGAACAAACTCGAGCTTGTTAACGAACTACTTTATTAATTTATTCTTTTTCATTATGTAGTAAAACTATGATTAAACTTTTTTACCCCTTCATAAATCTATGAATTTTTACTATAAATAGATTCTTTATATTATCGATAAACTACAAATAATAATTTGATAGACCTATCTAATAACAAACTTACATAATCCTTTTCTAACTCTATATAAGTATATTTTAAGACAAATGTATATTATATATAGATAAATCGAGCCTTATAATCACGAGTTTGTTCATGAACACATTATTACATTTGAGCTAGGTTTGTTTAATAATTGAGTCTAAATTTGAATTGAAGTTTGACATGTTTGCAAAACAAACAAACCTAAGTTTTTTTTCTGAGTTGAGCTTGAAATGTTTGTAAACACTTTGTTTCATTTACAACCCTAAACCACGGTACGTGTTCAAGGCTTCCACAGACAGCTTTGACAACAATAGCCAAATCACCTTCAAAAATGGCAAAGCTAGAATCAATATCAAGATCAGCTTCAATTGCAACTGCCTTTTTCGATGGGTGTTCAGCTCCTACTTGTGTTCTTTCAAAGTTCAAACCCACGACCACGAGCGAGTATTTAATATTGGAACTTGCATAAACCGCCTGCCTTTCAAGTACTTATGACTTTTGAGTTCATGGTTTTGACCCAAGTTTTATCTTACTGTCTTTTTGCATGGTTTGAGTTGGGTTTAGATATCTGATTCCATTCTTTTGCATGCTGGCACTGTAAGTATGTATAGAATTAACGCGGAAATATGTGTTAAAAGCTAATTGCGATGGGTTATTTTACGTGTTAAACCACGGTTCTCAAAATACAAATAGTATTATGAATTGATTTTTTTTTCCCCTTTATAGAGTTTATAAAAAACCATAAATAAACATTTAATAGTTTTATTTTTACAAACATTAGACCCTTTTTTTGGTGGGAATAAACATGAGACATTAATTAAAATACAATGATCAATTTAATCAAAGCTTGTGTATAATAAATTAACACTGTACTATATATATAGGTATATGGAAACACACATTTAGTTTAAAAAAAGTACATTATATATATATATATATGTGTGTGTGTGTGTGGAGGTTTCGATTAACTCAACTAGTAAAGTCTTTGATAGTTAAATAAGATATTTGGTGGAAATAAACATGAGACATTAATTAAAATACAATGGATCAATTTAATCAAAGCTTGTGCATAATAAATTAACACTGTACTATATATATAGGTATATGGAAACACGCATTTAGTTTTAAAAAAGTACATTATATATGTGTGTGTGTGTGTGTGTGTGTGGAGGTTTCGATTAACTCAACTGGTAAAATCTTTGATAGTTGAATAAAATATTTAGGGTTCAATCCCCACCTACAACAAAAATTGATTGGTGTCTTAGTCTGATAATAAAGAGTTATTATCAAGAACGGACACCATTAGTTGAAACTCTCTAAAAAAAAATCATACATATATATATATATATATATAAATGTTAATGGTTTAGACAATATTTGTCAAAATGTGAATCTTATCTTGAATCGATTTTTTATTTTTCTATATCATATATTGTATCGTATTGTGTATCATAAGAAACACAAACATCTTATAAAACTTATTAAAAAAAATATAGATATAGATATATAAAAATTATATTTGTTATAAACTCATAAAATATTCAGCAAATGGCTAATTTAATTATCTTTTATGTAATAATATTTAACAAAGCTAACTAAATAAACAAAAAATAACATATGTTTATAACATACACATTTAAATTGATTAAATTTAAAAGTGATAATAATAATATATGACATATAAGCCAAAATAGTAATTTAGTTTCATTATATTCATCATCTTGTCTAATTAACTTCATCTAAGTCAATGTTATCACCATGTTCATCATCTTGCAAATTTATTTCTTCATTTTCTTCTTCGTTATCAACATATAGTACCTCTTCTTGTTTTTTTTTTTTTTTTTTTAATTTTAATTATTTAATTATAATAATTTTTTTCGTTATATTTCTTCTTGGTATTTTAGCTTCTTATACTTATAACAATAGTATCAAAAGGAAAAAAAAAAGTATATTTTCATTTAATACCTTATTCATAGTATAAAAATGAAATTTGCAAATATAAAAATGAAGTGTCAAATATGTAGTTCAAATTCTGTTAGGACAAAGAGAGAAGGGAAGAAAAAAGTTATGAACATGTTATATTATTGGGCTCAATCAAGTAGCCTAATAATTTTGTGTTAAAACAACTTGTTGGCTGGGTAAGGACGCAATTTGGGTTCCTAGCCCAAGTGATGGACGAACTTAGGCCCAAAAAACCCCATACAATGAATTTGTAGAGAGTTGGTTAGAAAACTGGGTTTTAACGAGTTGGACAACAAAAATAATGGATTCAGGTGATAAGAAAAGGAAGATAAACTGATTTAAGCTAAAGAAAATCGTCCTTGACACAATCTGAGGAGATCAGTTCTTATATATTTCTTTCAAGTTTGATTACAAAGTCAATTCTTGATGGCTACAATGTTTTTCTCTTAGTTTCTTGATCCCCCTCTTTGGTTGCCCTTTCCTTCCTTAATACTATCTTCCCCTTTCATTTCTACCCTCTATGTGCAAACCAAATGGTTGGTATTGATACTTGTCCCATCAGCACCTTCTTAAAGTCTTTGTGTAGTAGCTGTAAGGCTGAAAACCATTGTTTAGGTATCACTTCCACATTAATACGGCTAAAGAATTAGTTGCAGAACATTTAATGCGGTGGTAGTAGCTTTCCCTTGAGATATTTCACGATCTCCTTTTGTCCTATTCCTTCTGGATACTTATCCTCATTAGTGGAATCGTTCGGGACGTTACTCTTGGTGTCAGACCATACTTTTTGACCTCGGCCTATTCAGCCGAGGATGTATTCATCCTCGAACTATCTTCTTAGTTGATCATGATCAGATTTCAACTATTCACTTACTAATATGGACCCTTATAAAGGTGTTTACCCGTCCTTGGACTGGACCCCTGGCCCAATATACTTTACAGATACGTACTTCTGGGCCTATCACTCCTACAATAGCCCCTCAAGATTTTTTTTTTTTTTTTTTGCTCCTTGGGAAGAAAGGAGGATTTCGATGTCACCTCAATTAGTCTGTGCTCATCATACATCACTTCTGCCTGTGTAGACGCATTTTTAACTGCCCAAGACACGTGACACTTCGGCATACGAGACACGCCTTCATTAAATTTTTACGACTCCTTGTACCCCACGTTCTATGGCGTGACGTGAATCCAACGGTTGAGGATTTCACTAAAAACAAGGTGGGAGTTGTCCCACTTGTAGCTATCCTTTTGATATAAATACCGTCCAAATCAATCATTCTTCTCACTTTAGCATTCACTTCACTTTAGAGCTTATACATTGAACCTGCAACTTGCCCAACTCACTCGTGCCCTTACAAATACCAAGAGCTTGTCCGAGGAGAGTCTTTCTTTTCTTTTTTTTTTTTTTTCTGTAAGTCTTTATACATCCTTTCACTTCATTTTTCCATACACTTTTCTTTTCTTTGTTTCCTTTCCTCCTCGGCTCTTCTCACTTTTCTCAAACTTCTTAGTCCCCCCTAACTTTTCTTAGGAATGGGTAGATTCGCTCACTTGGTAGACTTTGAGGAGGGTTTAGAGGACTTCAAGGCTCAATATAGGATCTCTCTAGAAGTAGCCATTAGGTACTGTAAAAAGGGACAATGGCACGAGGACAGGCAAGATAGAGAGGTAGTAATCCTGATGATTGCCTTTGTAGAAGGAGATATTAGAATCCCCATGTGTACAGTTACTAAGGACTACCTTAGAGCCCATAGATTAGCTCCCACCCAGTGCGCACCCAACATGTTCAAAATCTTAGGTAGTGTAGATGCCCTTAATGAGAGAATGGGCTTAAACTTGATACACTACGACGTTAATTGGATCTACAACCTTCATCACTTAAAAGGGTAGGGGTATTACCTAAAATCTAGGTACCCCAAGGTCAGGCTCATCCAATGCGTCCCCGAATCTAATAAAGGCCTAAAAAAGGATTTCTTGATTGTATAATGGGAGTGGCATGATGGCCTCCCCTGTTCGATAAGAGAGGGGAAACCAGGTAGGGTTCTAGGTTTAGGTTTACAATTTCACAGTTACCCCCTTTTCTTTTTCCTTTGTTTGTGTTTATACTTGAAAATTTCTTTTGATTTGAGTTGTCCTTTGCTAATGATGTTTTTTGTTTCTCTTGATGGTTTTGCAGATAAGAGAGCTATCATTCCCAACTTTAGTCTAGTGAACCAGTAAAACTTGGACAAAATTTTGAAAGTCAAGGTGTTTGTCCACACAGACTGACAACTAAAGGCTGCCCATTTGATCTTGGATTACATTCCCATCTCCAAGAGCTTCCAATCGCCGAAGTGCGTAATCAAGGTAAGGGAGCCAAGTCTGCACCAGATCAGTGTTGCTGCCCCTGGCTTCTTAATCATTGGCCCAATCCCAGAAGGCGTTCTCACCACCAACCCCATACCCGAAGGTATATCCAAGGTAGAGGCTTCCTCTTCCCGTCCCATCATCAAGGAAAAGGAAGAAGAAAAAGAAGAAGAAGAAGAAGAAATAGTTGAAGTGTCCAACTTTGAGGTATTTAATCAACCTTCACCTGGTGATCTCGGACGCTTCACTTGTTGATCTTGGGCAGTCTTCCCTATCCCAATCCAACCACCATCCAGAAGCTGCCAACACATTTGACGAGATGGGAATACAGCGCAAGCAGCAGTTCACTCTGCAAGAATTGCTGCAGTCCCAGCCAGGGAGGGACACTCCTAAGAAAGCGGCTCAGACAAAACTCCCATCTTCTCCACCCACTCAAACCCTCCGAGCTAACCTCGCTAACCACAAGAAAAAGAGAGAGGAGAAGGATAAGGAGGTGGCAGAGACAGGGTGAACACTCCCCTCCCATGAAGTTGAGCTCCAAAAGGGGGCCAAGCAGCCCAGAGGCTTTCAGACGAGGTCAGCCAGTGAGGCAAAGCGGAGGGGTGACCGCAGAGCTGCAGCCCCAGTTTAGGCCCCACGCATGGAGTTGGATAAGGCTCATTTACTCAATGACGCCTCCATCCGAGACTTCTAGTAGGGCACGACTAGGTATGTGGCAGACGCGGTGGAGCAATCCTTGCTACTGCCCAAAGACATGGCTGACCTCAAATCCATAAGGCAGCATGAGGTCTTCCTTAGACTGAAAAGGGACCTAGCCATGCTAAGTCTTCTTTCTTTCTTTCTTTCTTTTTATTTTATTTTTTATTATATATATATATATATATATATTTAACTGTACTTCTCTTCCCTTCCAGGCCACATTTAGGGCCGAGGAGATGGTGAATTATTCCCATCGAAAGATGAAGGAAGAAGAGGGGAGAAGGATAGCAGCCGTGGATGCCTTCCACGTGGCCGAAAAAAGTGTTCAAGAGCTTAAAAGTAATTTGATTGAGGAGAAGAGGGAAATAAAAAGTGCTACAGCTGCCCTAGACAGCGCTGAGAGGCAAGCAGAGGGCCAATAGGTGCTTCTTCGCAATGCCAAGGACTAGCTAGCCAGGTCCAAAGATTAGATCATTGCCTTGAAGAAAAAATTAAAGGAGATCAAAAGGCCAAGGATCAGGCAGAGAAAGCCAAAGAGGAGGCAGAAAAAGCTAGGGAGGAGGCAGAGCAGTAAGGGTATGACATTGGAGTGGCTAAGACCGAGAAACCCTTAAGGCTGAGGTCTTAAGGGTATGTAAGACTTACTGCTTCCAAGTATAGAATGAAGCTCTCAACCAAGCTGGGGTTAAGGCTTCTTCTGTACTTAGGAAGGTAGAAAGTGTCTACTACCCTCAAGCCATTCGTGCCTCCTTCTCCAGCAGCTCCAAGGCGGACATCTCTCTTGAGGTGGTAGATCCAGAGAAGAGCAGCCCCAATAAGGTCCCTCCCTCCTCTGGCAACCCTCAAAAAGTGACTGAGCAGCTCGGGGTAAGTGGGAAAGAGGCTGAGGTGACTAAGGGAGTGGCCCCTAATACCACCAAGCCCCTGGCTACCCCCCAGGATCCTACTAAAGACAAGGAGGTGCCCAGGATGGAGATTGTTCTTGCAACTCTTCCACTACCTACCAAAGGTGACCCCAAAGGCACAGACCAAGGATCCTCAGAGGTTGCAGTCCCCCAGTCCAAGGCCCCACCCCAAGGAAAAATTGTAATAAAAAAAAAGTAGATTTTAGTATAGTTTTTTTTTTTTTTTTTTTTTGGTTTTCAACGTTTGTAACCAAGTTTCCCTTTTGTATTCAATATGCCTTTCTTTAAGGCTTTTATTAATGAAAGTTATGCACATTTTTTTTCTTCCTATGATTCTCATACTAGTGTTGATATAATTCCTATCTTATCTAACACTTAATGAACGTAGTAATGAGATAATACTCTTCTCATTAATCTGCGTAAGTAGTAGAAAATTTATCCCATTTCATATGGTCAGCAGCAAAACAAGTTAAATCTACTAAGTCTGTCATCCCGACAAAGTATAATTTTAACTTCAAGAACATACACAAGAATGTAGCATACACACAGGCTTAAACTTAATATGTTCCTTACTTATTAGTAAGTTTAAAGGACTAGAGGGATAATCAATTCTCAAACAGATACAAGTATGCCTGCAAATGCTTTAGGTGATGCTCATGAGCATCCACTTGAGCTTGTCATTACAATGAAAATATTTGCTGTCTAGAGTGGCTGATTATACTTGACATTCAAGTAATCAATAAGAAGTACTAATTTACCTTAAGTATGTAGTCCAAAAAGTTTGAAATAACTAAGGCTTTGCCCTAATACTTGGCAAAATGATAAGAAATATTAATTTACCCAAAGTATTTGATCCGAGGAGCCAGACATAGCTGAGGTTATGTTTAATACTAAAATAGATGTCAAGAAGTATTAATTTACCCAAAGCATGTGGTCCGAGAAACCAGACAAAGCTAAGGTTCTGTTTAATACTGAAACAGGTGTCAGAGAGTATTAATTTACCTAAAGCATGTGGTCCGAGGAACCAGGCATAGCTAAGGTTCTGTTTAATATTGAAACAGGTGTCAGAGAGTATTAATTTACTCAAAGTATGTAGTCCGAGGAACCAAGCATAGCTAAGGTTCTGTTTAATACTGAAATAGATATCATGGAGTATTAATTTACCCAAAGTATGTGGTTCGAGGAGCCAATCATAGCTGAGGTTTTGTTTAATACTTAAAAAAAAAAAACAATTTAGAATACCAATTTACCCAAGGTACGTGGTCCGAGGAGACCGGCATGACCGAGGTTTTGTTTGATATTCAAACAAATGGTAGAAAACATAACACGCAATATAATGAATAGAAATATGGTAAAGAAAACTTTCATTATTAATAATACATTTTCAGGTTGTTTATATTCCAGGAGCAGAGTACAACTTTTTCATCTAGATCTTGAAGATAATATGCCCCTATTCTAGCCATTGATGTGATACGATATGGCCATTTCCAGTTAGGTCTCAATTTTCCCCATGCTGGGTTCTTTGCAGTTCCCAAAACTTTTTTTTTTTTTTCAACACCTTTCTTCTCCCTCTTCTTGGGTCAGCGTTTCTGGGTCTTTCTTGGCATTTTTGGGTCGGTGTTCTTGGCGTTTTTGGGTTGAGATTGGAGAGGTTGCAGTGGCCGGTGGTGGATGTTTGTGTGGCTGAGATTGTCAGGTTGGTTTTGGCTGGAGTTGAGATCGGGGTGGGTGGGTTTTGGTTGGGGTTATATTGATTTCATTGATACTTGTGGGTTTGTTTGGATGCTAAGAAAATCATAAAAAAGGAATGAAAATTATGGGTTTGACGGATTGTGGGTGGCTATTGGTTGTGGGTTTTGTGGAGATGATGTATGGTGGGTTGTAAGGATGGATATCAGATCAGAGAGAGAGAGAGGGAGAGAGAGAGAGAGAGGAGAGAGAGAGAGAGAGAGAGAGAGAGTGAAGAGGAGAGAAGAGAGAGAGAGAGAGAGAGGAGAGAGAGAGAGGAGGATGAGAGAGAGAGAGGAGAGAGAGAGAGAGAGAAATAATAAAAAAATGAGTAGTTTTTAGTTGAGATGTGAAAATAGAACCTTTATTATTGGGTGTATTTAAAAGTGAGATGTTAAAAATTGAAAAAGTAGCTTTTTAAGGTGTTAAATACTATATTTTTTCACATTCTTGATAGAAAATGTTCTTATGTTTTTCCAAAGAGAAGCCCCGAAAGAAAAATATTTGGGCCCCCCACCTCTCCATGTCTCACTCTCTCCCAATTAAACTTCATTCTTTTTTACTTTCTCCCCTTGCAAGTGCAACATGCCAACCAAAAAGATTTGTTGGTTTTATCCACTTGTAGTCTTTGTACCATGTTAATGTGGTGTTGTAGCTTTTGTTGTATCACTACACTAGGTTGTAGTTGGGCCTTTTTTCTTTTTCTTTTTCTTTGATGAAAGCTTGGCTGTTTTAATGTTTGGTTCCATGTCAATTCTATTCTTAGTAGTGTCTTGTTAGTTTATTTGGCTGCGTTTGGAAATAGTTGAAAAGTTAACTCTTAGCTTATTTCAAGTTGCCAATGTGATAGAGTTAATTGAGTTTGACTTACCTGCAGTACTTTTTTAACTGGAGATGCCATTTTGTTTTAAATACACAATATTTATTTAGTTAGAGGGTAATGTGGCAATTTCTCATTAAAACAAAAGGAGATTCTAATTAAAAAAGTATTGGAGGTAAGTCAAACTCGAGTTGATTATTTATGGACTCGTGTGTTAGTCATTTCAAGAGCAAAACATTATTTGCTAGTGTAATTTGTGGGCCTACTTGCATTATTTTACAGCCTAAGTTGGTTTACTTATTGGGTCATGTTAATAAGTCCACTTAGAGCAATAGTTAACCATCTATTTTAAGAAAGTTTTGATACTATTTTTATAGAAAATGGAAAAAGCTGACAAAATATTAATTGTTTTTTTTTCTTTTTTTATAAAAACTTTTTTTAAAATTTTTTTTGGAGAGTTTTAACCTATGACATCCGCTCTTAATAAAAACTCTTTATCATCAGACCAAGATACCAATCAGTATTCAGTTTAGGTGGGGATTAAATCTCAGATCTCTTATTCAACCATAAAAAACTTTACCAATTGAGCTAATTAGAACCCACAAAACTTTTTTTAAAATTGATTGTTAACCATTACCCTAAAATCAATAGTTAACAAAACACTATTTATGAGTCCCGTCTGTCCCATGTGCCTTTTTGTTATAGCTTTTTCTATTATACTTTAATGCTTTTAGCAAAAATGCCTTTCTCGTTTAGTCTAATGTGAACTTTGAAAATGCCTTCCAAACTAGTGGTTTTTATCAGGAGAATGCGCAACAATGCATTACTGATGGGGCCTGATTTGATTCATAGGAAGATTCTCTCTGAATCTATGTACCATTTGTAATGACAGGGAGGAGATAGAAGACCAGTTGTTTCACAATTGTTTTGATATTTGGGTTTAGGTTTTAGGAGAGAAGGGACATGTAAAGTTGTGATTTCCAACGAGTTTTTATTGGCTTTAATTTCGTGCCAAATTTTATTGTAATTTCTTCAATAATTTTCATATATTTATGTGGGGTTATTTGTATGGGATGAGTGTGAGAAATTAGTGAAAAATCAAGCTTCAAAGATGGATCAATGCAGTTTACTATTAGCTCGAGAGAAAAGTAACCCGCGAAATGTCACATATGAAGCACATGACTGGAAGCTAAAGAGTCATGTTAGGCTGTCAAATTCACGAGTACTTCACGAGAAAGGCCATCTCGCGAGGTACCCACGAAACTCTTTGTTTAGCAAAAACCAAATTTTTTACCCACACTATATATACCATCATTATCCACGAAATGTAAGGAGTGCTTTTCAGGAGGAAAATCTTAGCAAATATACTTGATAGTTAGAGATTGTTATACCCACAATCATCTATACATTTTATCTTAGTTTTCCTTTACTCCTATCTTTCCATCTTTACATTCTTGAGAGGTTCTCAGCCCAAACACTAACCACACATAATCTGAGTGTTGAGTCAAGTTTTGGTGCTGTTGGGAAGCATTGGAAGGAGCCATTAAGTGGCAGATGTAATCGGACTGAATTACAGGATCCGGAATACTAGTGAAGACAAAACTCCGAGAAGTTCATTAGTTGTAGGAGCTTGGAGGGCTCAAGTATATGGGGTAGATTAGGCTTGAAGGGTCTTTTGTTATTCGTGTACTCTAACTTTATTCACTAGTGGATCGATTTTGACTTTGAAGGTCATGGAGAGGTTTTTTGCCGAGTTCTTCGGTTTCCTCTTCAATAACACGTCTTGGTGTTATTTTTTTATTTGCATCTCTCTTCCCTATCTTTAAGCTTTCCTTTTATTGTTCATTGTGGTTGGATATGAGTTAGAGTAGTGTTACCAGTTTATTGCACATATTTATTCTTACTTCGCATTTTGTTAAGTTAGAGTAAAAGCAATTTAGCCGTAATTTTTAATTTGGGGTCTGAACAAGCTCTAGTGTTTTCATACTAATTTGAGCTTTCAGGACGTGTAGTCAGTGGTGGAGTTAGGAATTTTGTTTTGGGGGGACCGAGTTATATATATATATATATATTTACACAATTACATATATCAATGCATACATACATTTTATATAAACTTTAATGCGAATACACAAATTGTCTACTTTGCCACCAATATGTACATAACGTTTTACCATTATTTAATTATAATTTTTTTAAATCTTTTATTTTTGGAGTGTTATCTAACCCCAACATTAAATATCCTCTATTTTTTTCATTCAACATTCTTAGTCTAAATCAAGCATTGACAAACAATTGGAAACTTAACAACAATAGCAATAACAACAAAATACTTGGTCCCAAATTGAAAAGGAAATAAAAATTATACATTTATGTCCAAGAGAAAATTTCTTTTTAAGTATTGTCACTTATATATCCTCACCATAGTTTTTTTTTTTTTTTTTTTTTTTTTTCATTTAACATTTTGTGACTAAATCAAGTATTGACAAACAATTCGAAAATTGACAACAACGAAAGACTTTTAGTCCCAAATAAAATAACTCTACCAGGAAATTTATTTTATTAAAAAGTTACTATTTGAACTCAACAACCAAAACTTACCAATTAAGAGAGGAAAAAACTAAAAAGATTTTTTTTTTTTTTTTTTTTTGTTACAATGTGGATAGTTTGTTGTTATTAACAATTATTTTTTAGAACCTAATGTTTAATTAGTTATTCAATACTTTTTTCCAGGGGACGGCTCTTATTTTTTGGAGGGCCAACTATCAATTTTAATGTCTAGCATCTAAAAAAATTGGAAAATATATATACCTTATAAAGTTTTTTTAAAATTCTGGGGCAGGCCATGGCCCCCCATAGTTAAGTGTAGCTCCGCCCCTATGGGTGGTTGATTTGAAGGACGAAGTTGATAGAAATCATTGGGTTCAGAGAGGGGCAACCACCCAACCATACATACTCTAAACCATCTTTCAGAAACTGTTGAGAGTGTGAAGAAGAAGAAAGAGAGGCAAAGCCCTTTGTTTCACAATTGTAAGATGGCTAGAGTAGTATCAGTATGTTGCATTAACATTGGGGACAGTATATCAGGCCAGGATCTATCATATGCTGGTTATTTTTTATGGCTTGACTGACTAATGTGACCAAGAAGAGTTCAAAATCTTCTCTAAGGTGCTGGTGGGCAAAGTATTAGTGTTAATACTTTATCCATTAATTTCGCATCCAAGTCTTAATCTATAGGCACAAAGAAGCTGGGTTGGTAGGAAAGGACAGGGAGTAGCCCAAATCCAAATATAACCATATAATCAGCACAACCATAGGAGTACCAATCATATCAAGCAAAAAAAAAAAAAAAAAACTATGACCTTTTCTGATTGTTGCTAAACACTCTTACAAATAAAGATGTTCACCCCAACCAAAGATATTTGGTAGTTTGATTAGTGGATTGGATGTATGATGTATCATCAAAGAAACATTTTGATATAACCAGTTCATCATAAGGCACTTGATTACTATAAAATGTAAGATAAAATTTCAGAGTATGCAACGGAAACAAAACAAACATAAACATACCTCCAACTATAGTTATTTAAGTGTTTGGAGAAAAGAAAACTTACTATATGATGATAGTGTTTATAAAAGGTGTCTTTTAGTTTATAGCCTTTACTTTGCATATATCCTTCTGATGAAGACAGGCTATATATATAGGCTAAATTAGGGACTCTTTTAAATTAAAATTTGTTCCATAATTTCCTTCCATCAAGAAATTTAAAACTTGTAACTTCAAGATATTTATTAACCAAAGAGTTATACCAATTCAAAGTTACTTAGAAATTATTATTCACCATAACGTCTTACACAAATAAAATAATTAAGACATGAGTTTTCATTTATCATTTAAATATGAGCCATGTAAAGTTTTTTTAAAATCTTACATAAAATCCCTACAAAGGTTTTCTCTTTTTATCACTTATAAGTAGCGGAAAATTATGTACCGTGACAGAGTGAAATTAAGGGTCAGAAAAGAATATTATTTCTAACCATATATTCTTGTAAGAACTATAAAAGAAGTTCAGTCAGCTTTTCTGGAACTAGATAAGCCTTGCAGGTTTGCACTATAAAATAAATATTGAGATACTTGTATATCCTGTCACTTAGTTTCGGCAGCAACCAGAGATTATCATTCCTAGTGTGCTTTGTGAACATCTCAATAAAGATATCTTTCTACAGCTCCAATCTTGGTAACATAGTCACTCTCTTCCCTTTAAATTCTTTTTCACTTCCACTGTTGGTAGTCTCTCAATTGCTGCCTATTGCAGAACAAGTTCCTCATCCTACTCTATGATAGATTCTCCACCAGAATTGACAGTTGAAGCATATTTTTGAAATGATGATTGGAAGCTTCTTCCAATTGTTACTTATAAAAATAAAAAATAAAAATTAAAAGCTTTTTCCAATTGTTGTTAGATCTAATTTTTGAATTGATATGCTGTTTATTTATTCTTGGTCTTCACTGAGGTTGTCTATCACAAGTATCGTAGACAGGTATTTCTAATAACCCAAAAACAGAAAAGATACTGATTCTTTGATTTGACAAGCAACTTCCCAGACACTTCTTGATCCGAAGTTGTTAGGGAATGTAATGTAAAATAGAAGATGTTGGGATTTTATAATTGCAACAAGGGACAACTAACTTCTTGGAGAATTTTCAGTCTTGTTATCTGCTTTATTTCAAGGTAGTCACCTTCCGAATGAAAGATTAAGAGATAAAGAAATGCAGAAAAGCAACTATTTCATTATTATTCAAGGTGATACAAAGAGGAATGACATGGATCTATTTATAGATAACTAGCCATAATTTAATTGACACACAAGATTCAAGACTATTGGCTCACTAATCTCTCATATGTTCTTACTAATGTCACGTGTATATAAGAAATACAATTGTGATAAATGTGATTAGTGTCCTAGACTACTAATCAACTCACTCTTGCTTATACAACTGTAACTAACTTTCCTAATCTAATTCCACCCTTGGGATCTCATCCATTTTAACAGTCTGTGTATGCTTTGTAATGACTAGCTGACAGTACGAATGTGGCTAGAGCAGAGCGGTTTGATGGGGTATCAACATTGAGGACAGAGTACATCATACCAGGATCTATCAAAAATTTTTTATGGCTTGAAAGTAACTAATTGGGGAGAGAAATGCTAGGGACACCAAAGTTGTGCCAAAATTAGGGGCAGTTTGGCAGCTCAGTTCTAACACATTTCCACACATTTTAAACAACTTTGCATACGTTTCAACATATTTTTCACCTACATGTATCAAAAACACCCAAACAACACTACTCAAATTAACCAACCAAACAGGCCCTTAATGGTCCTAGCATTTCTCAATTTGAGAATAAGAGTAGATAACCATCTCTAAGGTGCTGGTCACTAGTGAGCAATCTAGATTGGCAGAAATAAAGGATTTTGAAGGCACTGGTGTTAACGCTTTATCCATTTATAATTTTGCATCCAAGTCTGAATCTATTTTTAGGCACAATTCACAGTTCACGAAGAAGCTAGGTTGGAAGGAAAGGAGTACAGTGAGTAGCCAAAAGCGATGCAAATCCAATTATGAACATATTAAGCAGCAGACCCATATGTGTACCAATCATATCAAGCACAAACGAAACCACACCATATTCTTCAATCATTGCAATGCGTAAATACAGTACATATATAACTGAATTATAACTAAATTAGATCAGAGCATGGAAGTGGTATAACGTACAAGAAATGCATAATTATGAATTATCGCACCAGTCAGTTCATATATTCAGAGGGACGGAAGTTCTACAGTACCCAGCTGGCTCCTGGCGCTGTTGCGTCCACACTTGCATAGCTTAACAATGAGAGCCACAAGTAGGATCATGAGGACTACTATCGCTGTAGCGACTTTGATGTGCAAGAAGAACCATTCTTCACTGTTACCAACAACAACAACAACAAAAATTGGTATAAAAATTGGGAAAATTTAATAAAAAGAAAATTTGAGGTACATTATTACTTGTTCCGAGTCGGAGTCGAAGGAGGTGGAGATAAAAAGTACTGTGGAGTCAGAGGCAGAGAGTTTGAAATTGGGGTGGGAGGCTGGAACCCTGCCATTGATGCGCTTCCTTCAATTGGAGAAAAGGAAATATGAGAGTTAGGTTTTGTGGGAATACGAACTGGTGATGGGACGTCATTTGTCGGATATAGTTCACTTTTGGTTTATTAGTTTATGCTTTAACTAAAGGCATGTATTGAAAACCCTAGACAGTGTGAAGAAATCCAAGAAGATAAAAAAAGTAAAAAATAGAGGAATGGCCATTATCTCTCTATCTTTGTGTGTGTTGCTAGGGATTTCTTCACTTTTTAGCATTGAGACCGTAACACGCTTCACATGCCAACCCCAAAATTTGGGTCCAAGTCTTTAATTGTTGGTGTTGTATTTGCATGTGAGGCGTGTTACGGTCTCCTGTGTGTGTGAGTGAGTGAGACTAACACTTCCTCATCAAGCCTCACATGTGTGCGTCTTTGAGTGAGTGCTACACACTTACACTCTCTTAGTTAACTTGTTGTTAACTTGTTCATTTAATTTGTGTCTTGTACATGAGTCAAAAAGGAGATCAAAGTTACTCATTGCAACTAGGCCCGGTTACGTGTATTTTGTATCAATAAAGCAACACCTATATTGCTATCAATAAAAAATGTGAAGTTATAGCTAATAAAACGAAAAACAAAATCAAATAAAGAATTGTAGACATGACCATGTATATTGTAATTTTACATGGAGATTTTTAAAAAGAAAAAAAAAATGGCGAGAGAGAGAGTAAGAAAGAGAGGCCTGAAAATGAGAGGCAGAATTTGAAAATTTTACTTTTTATGCTTTAAATGGAAAGAGTGGCAGAATTTCTAGCAATCAGTACCCAAAAAAAAAAAAAAAGAGGTTTGAGAATTTTTTTTTTTATCTGCTAATTTTAATTTTGTTTTGTTGAGAAAGAAAGAGAGAATGAGTAATTTTTTAGTTTCTGTGAGTAGAAGACTAAGTTCTACACTCTAAAACTACCATAGAGAGAAAACCAATCGTTAGTTATACATTAAGTGAGGAAAAAAATAACTCCTCTTTTTTTTTTTCTTTTTTTTTTTATAAGAGTGATTTTCGGTCTTGTTATATGTCAATGTAAAATAATTGTCTTCCAAGAACAAGAGATACCATGGCTCAAACAAAACCTAGCAAAGTAGCTTAACCTTTCCACCACAGACTAGTCTGCCTGTACGACGCACAGCGCACGTCAAAGAGTGCTTTCCTTTTCTTTTTTTTTTTTTTTGAGAAAGCAAAGAGTGCTTTCCTTATAGTATTGTAAAAGAATTGAAAGCAAGTAGTGTTTCTTCAGAGTCTGTCTGTCTGTCTGTCTGTTTCTCTCTCTCGTTTATATTTGAGACATTGATGGTCTCAGAAGAGGATTGGTACGAAGGTCTCAGAAACGGATTGACAGCTCTGGTTTGGCTTTTAAGTATATTTGATGATGCAAGGGCTATGTGACTATATCATAAGCTTTCACTATATTGTTTACATCTAAAATTTCACTGTGTGCGTACTGCCACCAAGGACAATGCAATACCAGCGGTCTTGGCTGACAGGGAAAAAAACGGTGTCAGATCATCCGGCGCAACACCCTAGGTACTGCCCCGGTGCAATTCACCTCATTTGTTTTATAATTTTTTTTATTTTTTAATTAATGGTTGAAATTGAAAGTGACTTTTTGCAACTATCAATCTCAACCATTAAAAGCAATTGCATCTCAATCCGGGAAAAGTCCAGGGGAAGCTCCTCATCACACGCTTTCAAAAGCACGCGTTTCAGTGTCACTCACGACATCTTCTTTATTTCCTTCACACTTTGTTTTCTGGTCACTCTATACTGTCCAGTTTTGCAGTACGTACTCGGAGGCGGATTGCATCTCTCCCTCTCTCTCTCTCTCTCTCTCTCTGACACACACACACAGTCTCCTCAATCTTCTTGATAGATTCCTTTCATACTTTTTTTAGGGCTTGTTGTAACATAAAACATCAGTATAATTACACTGTTTCAGAAGTCCCATCTGAGATCGATTTTTATTTTATGCAGTATATAAGAAATTCAAAACTTTGGAGGAACATTTTGGATGACATTATCCAAGTGGATAATTTGAGTCACTTTCCAGAAAAAAAGATCACACAATAAATCTCTTTTAGCAGCCATAAGGATGAATGGAACGATAGCAAATTTTGATAATGCAAGTGATATTATATTGTTTTGCTAATGATTAATTATTGTTCTTACTTCTTACCTTAACCAATCCTATAATTATGTCGTTTGACTAATTTTTACTGGCCGGAGTCAGTCGGTTTGTCGCTCATGGTAATTAAGGTTGGTAAGGTATCTACCATCTTTTAGTTTTACAGCGTAATAAATTCAAAAGTATTACTTTGTGCACGAGTTTGCTAATTAATAATTGGTATAGAAATCGCAGTGGGGACTAGGGGATACCTTTCAGTTGGATTCTCACAAAATTGATCAAACCTATGCACTTCAAATTAGCCAAACGAAGAACAGCAATGGGCCCTCCCTAGATGGGGGAGCATATATATAAACTACTTTCTTTCTTCCACGTCAATCATGGCGCATCAAATTGAACAGTGATGAGAATTAAGTCTTTAAACAAGAGGCTAAGAATGTATACTGAGAAAAATTCTTAAAGTACTCGGAGTACGAAGAAATTGTGATCTTTCTATTTTTATATTTAGGAAAATGCTAACAAATGCTTTTAGAGTATTGGTTAATAATCTATTTAAATAAAGTTTTTATAGAAAAAGAAAAAAAATAATTAATATTTTGACAATTTTTTTCATTTTCCATAAAAGTGACGTCAAAACTTTCTTAAAATGAATTGTTAACCAATGCCATAAAGGCACTTGTTAGTATGACCCTTATATTTATGGTGAGTTCCATTATAAATTTAATGAGTAGATCCTATTATGAATGTAACTGAAAGGTAGATCCTAAATTTAATGAGAATGCATCATTTTTCGTACTCCAAAAATACCTAAAAATTACTCATATTTGGTGGATGTGGAGGAGCAGAGTACTGAGGCGAAATGGTTGAGAAGCTAAGCGATAGAGATTTGGGGTATAAGAGGTTTTGGTTGTGTGAAATTACGATATTGTCCTCCAAGTTTGCGAAATGACTGAGTTGCAGAGCCATAGAGCGAGAGAGATTTGGGGTATAATAGGAGTAGGGTTTAAGGTGTTGGTTGAGTAAAATTACGATATTTCCCTCTAAATTTTGGGGTTCAAAAGGTGACAATGAAATTGCACTCTAATATCTCTTTCTCTCTCTTTCTAAGTTACTGTAAGTCTTAACCAACCAAGCTTGCAAACTAGTCTAAGGAAGACTAACTTGGCACTGCCATGTTAGACCAATTAAATTTAAATAATAATAAAAAATTGAAATTAATTTCATTCTTAAAATTTCATCCAATTTTTTTTCCCCAATAAATATAAATGAAATTAAAATTTGACACTAAAATTTGTTTCTTATAAGTTATATGTAAAAATAATTTTGAGAAGAAAAGGGGAGGCCTTGGCCCATTTTTATCTTCAAGAACAATTACCCAAATAAGGAAGAGAAGAATATGTGAAAGGCGCATTTCTATTAGGCTACATGCACTATGAATCCATACAGCTTCTGATTTACACCCCCTCTCTACTATATAAATATAGGAATTCATCAAAATGTGTACCCTTAGAAGGAATAGTTCAAGCTTTTTATTAACACAAGATAGTGGACAGTGGACACTATAACCACAAAACACATTGATTGGTTTATAAAAAGAATTTCAAATTGGTTTCAAGTGAAAAATAAAATCAAAAACAGTTTGTCCTGCAATGATCCAGGTGATAATTAAGATTGGTTTGAAAAAAGGAAAGAGAAAAAAAATAACAATGTGTAATCAGCATCTAAATTAACAAACACTTACAATGTGCAATCTTACTATAAATATTAATGCAATCAAACATTTGGATACAATGCATAGACATTACAATTAATCATAAATTAAGATGTTGATTGCACAATTTTATAGTTGAAGATATCTATTACAAAATATCCATAGTTTAGGTTTCTATCTTTTCCATTCATTAGAAAATCATTAAGTTTATGTACAGGATGAGTTAGATAATAGGAGGTATAGTAGCTAGCCTTTTATCTTTTCATTTTCAATTATAATAAGCCAAAAGTAAAGTTTTAGAAAACACAAATATTCATCAATTTAAGGTAGAGATGCAAAAGAAATTTAAAAAAAATCCAACAAAAAATGAAAAAAATGAGTGAGAGAGAGAGAGAGAGAGAGAGAGAGAGAAATTTATAGTAAAATTTTGGCAAAAATTACATGTAAAGTTAAATTGCCCAAGATGAATATGTATAGACAATACTTTTGTTTTGAACTATTTATTTATAACATCAAAATCAAAGTCCTTGAATATCAAAAATTAAAATCGTCTAAGATAAATTTGTAGAGACAATATATTTATATATTTAATATTGTAAAAAAATTAAAATTAAAAAATAAATATGAAAAATAATAATGACATGGCGGATGAGTTGGTTCAACAAGAACGTAACAACAATAAATATTACGCTTCAGCTTTTAAATACACACACACACACACACATATATATATATAGATGGATTTGTTACCTTGAAGCCTAACAATTAATTCCCCTCGGGTTTTTATTGTCTAATGGATGGTTTCATCTATTTTCCTAAGTCATTATTTTGGTGTATATGTGTGATCCATGTTTGTGTGATGTTATTCAATAGGTAAATTTAATCATTTAACCACGTACCTGTAACATTCTCCCTCATGTGTAGTTTCAAACTTCATTTTAATAGGTAAGGCCTAATATGTGAGATTTTTTAAATGACAGGTAAAGTGAAAGAGACAATGATCGAACTTAAAATTTAAAGTATAATTAATCTAATTAATTATTTGACTAAAAAATTGTTAATTTTGTTACTACCCGAGCCTAAAACCCTAACAAACCATTTGTTTCAGCATTGTAACGTGGCCAGAAGCTAGAGCAGTATGGTTTGGTTTTGCATTCACATTGAGGACAGAGTATATCATACCAGGATCTATCATAAACAGGTTATTTTATGGCTTGAAACTCACTAATTTGACAAGAAGAGTACAGAACCTTCTCTAATGTGCTGATCACTAGCTCGGGGGCAATGTGGATCTGCAGAAATAAAGGAGTTTGAAGGAGTTAGTGTTAATGCTTTATCCATTAATTTTGCATCCAAGTCTGAACCTTCAGGCTTTCAAAAAAAAAAAAAAATTCTGAACCTATATGTACGCACAAAGAAGCTGGGTTGGTAGGAAAGGACAGTGAGTAACGAAAAATTATGCAAATCCAAATATTAACCATTAAGCAGCAAACCCATATGAGCCATACAATGACCTTTCCGATTGTTGCAAAAAATTCCTACAACTAAAGATGCACACCCAACCAATGATATGTAATATCAGGGAGGCACATGACTACGATAAAATCCCAACAATGGTCTACCCTTTTGAGCACTAATAAGTAGTGGAAAATTGTGTCCTGTGATAGACTGAAATTAACGGCCTGTTTAGATGGAGGGGGAAGGAGGGGAAGTAGAGGGGAGAAGAGTAAAGTAGGCTAAAAATAAGTTAATTTCGTGCTAAATTTACTCTACTCTACTCTACTCTCCCCCTCTCTCTCCCTCAATCCAAACGGACCATAAGGGTCAAAATTGAATGCTATTTCTAAGCATATATTCTTGCAACAGAGTCCAACTTTTCTGTAAATCTTCTGTTTTATGATCCATTCTATACTCTACCCATCAAAATTTACCATATACTATATTTAATTTATATCTAATTTTAAGCATATTTCACTTCAACTTCCTAAAATAAAGTTCCAATAACCCAAACCATCCCACCGGTCCTCCCCCACATCCCACCATCCACACCACCGGTCCTCCATCACCACCATCAGCTTTCGCCGGCGCTACCAGGAGTAGATCACCGACGTCATCAACGGCCAACAGCCACCATCGGCTAGCCACCCACCACCGCAACACATTTCCTACCAAAAATAATTTAAATTTTTTTTAAGACAAGCCCAACACATCCTATGCTTAAAAGTTACCTTGGATAGTTAATCTTCAAGCTCTTTAGTGGATTTTGATTTGTGAATGGTTCTGTGGTGATAGATTTTTTTTTTTTTTTTTTTTTTGAGAAACAAAGTGATAGAAACTTAATTAGAATGTGATAGAGAGTCTTTATAACTTTTTTTCAATCTATTTTGCATGGTATATATTTTTTTATTTCATCATGCATATCAATTTCTATGACTTTGAAGTTTAATCTTATTTTAATATTTGATCTGGTTTCAGGGTGAGATTGAAGCTACAAGTTCAAAAGAAATACATTCTATATTCTTTAGGCCCTATTTTATTTTTGTAAGCTCGTTATTCATAATGCTGTGTAATCTTACATGCTTTTTACTTAGGCACTTATATATTTTTGTTCAATTTACCTAACTTTTATTTATATTTTATTCATAATCTTATTCTTGTTGCTTATCTTTTCTCTAGAATCTAATATGACTTTACTTTTGTAGACCAACAAAAAGATTAGTAAAAACAAAGAGAACTGAATCTACTCCTCTAGGCAGAGCTCAAATATTCCATTTATTGACACCACTCAAGCATCAATGATAGCATTTTTAGATTCAATTAAGCTCAGAGGTCTTGTATTTGCTTACTATTATATGTTGTAGAAAGTGTAAATTTCTGGCAATCTTTGAAACATTGATCTCTCATGCACACCAAACTACCATTGTATATAAATTATTAGTGGTCATTCTAAATGATATAGAGAAATTAATTAAAATTTTAAAAAAAATAATGTGAAAGAATCATAATATTTTTTATTATTAATGTAATTTACATGTAGCTGGCCCGGAAAGGGAAATATTTGGTTCCCCCAACTGTCCACGTCTAACTGTCTCCCCCTTCCAAGTGCAATACGTCAGCCAAAAAGATTTGTTGACTATATCCACTTGTAGTCTTTGTACCATGTTATGTGGTGGTTGTAGCTTTTGTTGTATCACTAGTCACTACACTAGGTGGTAGCTTTGGCTGTTTTTCTTTTTCTTTTCTTTTCTTCTGAAAGCTTGGCCGTTTTAATGTTTGGTCCCATGTCACTTCTTTTTTTCTTTTTTTTTGCTGAAAGGTCCCATGTCACTTCTATTCTTAGTAGTGTCTTGTTAGTATATTTGGCTGCATCGAGTTGCCAATGTGACCGAGCAAAACATTATTTGCTACTGTAATTTGTGGGCTCACTTGCATACTTTACCACCTAAGTTGGTTTATTTTTTGGGTCATATTAATAAGTGCATTTAAAATAATAGTTAACAATTTATATAAAGAAAGTTTTGATATTATTTTTATAAAAAATAAAAAAAATTGTCAAAATATTATTACTTTTTTTGTTTACCATAAATTTTTTTTTAAATAAATTATTAACAACTATTATAATTATATCCTTTAATATTTTTCTTATTTATTTTTATTTTTATGTAAGCACTATTGGATCCCATCAGTCCCATGGGCCTCTTTCTTTTAGCTTTTTCTGCTATACTTTAATGCTTTCAGCCAAAATGCCTCTCTCTTAGCCTAATGTGAACTCTGAAAAAGCCTTCCAAACTAGGGGTTTCAATCGAGGAGTGTGTTGTGGGGTCTGGTTTGACTTGTACGAAGATTCTCTCTGAGTCTGTGCACTCTTTGTAATGACAGGGAGGAGACAGAAGGCCATTTGTTTCACAACAGTAATGTGGCTAGAGTAGTGTAAGTACGTTGCATTAACATTGCGGGACACAGTATATCATACCAGGATCTATCATATGCTGGTTATTTTTATGGCTTGACTGACTAATGTGACAAGAAGAGTACAAAATCTTCTCTAAGGTGCTGGTGGGCAATGTGGATCCGCAGTAATAAAGAAGTTCGAAAGAATTAGGCCTGTTTAGTACGTAAGGTTAAATACATGTTTTAAGTTTTTAAACAATATTACATATATTTTTACACATTTTTTCATTTACACATATTGCTAAAAAAATTAAAAATTATTATTTAAACACAATTACTAAACATGCTCTTAATGTTAATACTTTATCCATTAATTTCACATCCAAGTCTTAATCTATAGGCACAAAGAAGCTGGGTTGGTAGGAAGGGACAGGGAGTAGCCCAAATCCAAATATAACCATATAATCAGCACACCCATATGAGTACCAATCATATCAAGCAAAAAAAAAAAAAAAAAAAACTATGCCCTTTTCTGATTGTTGCTAAACAATCTTACAAATAAAGATGTTCACCCAACCAATGATATTTCGTAGTTTGATTAGTGGCTTGGATGTATGATGTATCACCAAAGAAACCTTTTGATATAACCAGTTCATCATAAAGCACTTGATTACTATAAAATCAAAACAAAGGTTTTCTCTTTTGATCACTTATAAGTAGCGTAAAATTGTGTACCGTGACAGTGAAATTAAGGGTCAGAAAAGAATGCTATTTCTAACCATATATTCTTGTAAGAACTTTAAAAGAAGTTCAGTCAGCTTTTCAGTCTTGTTTTCTGCTTTATGTCAAGGTAGTCACCTTCCGGGAGAAAGATTAAGAAATAAAGAAATGCACAAAAGCATCAATTTCATTATTATTCAAGGTGATACAAAGAGGAATGACATGGATCTATTTATAGATCCATAATTTAATTGACACACAAGATTCAAGACTATTGGCTCACTAATCTCTCATATGTTCTTACTAATATCACGTGTATATAAGAAATACAATTGTGATAAATGTGATTAGTGTCCAACTCACTCTTGCTTATCCAACTGTAACTAACTTTCCTAATCTAATTCCACCCTTGGGATCTCATCCATTTTAACAGTCTCTGTATGCTTTGTAATGACTAGCTGACAGTACGAACATTTGTTTTAGCATTTTAATGTGGCTAGAGCAGTGCGGTTTGATGGGGCATCAACAGTAAGGACAGAGTACATCATACCAGGATCTATCAAAAGCTGGTTATTTTTATGGCTTGAAAGAAACTAATTTGACAAGAAGAGTAGGATAACCATGTCTAAGGTGCTGTTCACTTGCTTGTGGGCAATCTAGATTGGCAGAAATAAAGGATTTTGAAGGCACTGGTGTTAACGCTTTATCCATTTATAATTTTGCACCCACAGTCTGAATCTATATTTAGGCACAATTCACGAAGAAGCTAGGTTGGAAGGAAAGGAGTACAGTGAGTAGCCAAAAGCGATGCAAATCCAATTATGAACATATTAATCAGCAGACCCACATGTGTACCAATCATATCAAGCACAAACGAAACCACACCATATTCTTCAATCAATACAAGTTACAACACGCAAATACAGTACATATCTGAACAAGAACAATACAGTACAGAATAATATATACCTTATATAGAAGTTGCAACCATATTAGACTTAGGGATTTAAACTAACCTGACTAAGAGTCCGTTTGGATACTACTGAAAACTGAAAATACTGTAGCAAAATAATATTTAAATGTGTGAATAGTACAGTGGGACCCATTTTTAATGAAAAAGTTGTTGAAAAGTGAAAATTGTGGGTCCGTAAACAGTAAAAGTTGTGGGAAAAGTCAAAAGTTGCGGCTACTGTTCATGAACAGTAGCCGCAACAGTGACTGAACAGTAACAAATTTGGGCTGAACACGTGAAAAAAAAAAAAAAAAAAAAAAAAAAAAAAAAAAAAAAAAAAAAAAAAAGCTGAAACGCGAAACGCGCGTTTCAGCTTTCAGCCCAATCCAAACGGAGACTAAGTATACGTTTGGCTTGCAAACTCCACGATTTGTGTCTGCATTTTCACCTTCTTCTTTTTTTTTTTTTTTTTTTTCATGCGTTCCCAGCCAAAATTTTACTATAGCAGTACTGTATGAACAGTAGCCGTAAAATTTGACTTTTCAGCATAAAATTACTGTTCACGGACCCACAAATTTAACTTTTCAGTCACTTTTTCATTAAAAATGGGTCCTACGATACTATTCACACATTTAAAAATTATTTTGCTACACTGTTTTTCAGTTTTCAATTTCAGTTTTCAGTTTTCAGTTTTCAACTGTATCCAAACGGACCCTAAATTAGATCACAGCATGGAAGTAGTACAACTAACAAGAAATGCATAATTATGAATCGCGCCAAAGCTCAACATGGAATGAGGCTAAGCCAAAGCCTCAGTCAGTTCATATATGTCTGAAGTTCAATCTCGCTTTGGTTTTCGCTTTTGCGTCCACACTTACATGCCTTAACAAGAAGGATAACAAAGAGGATCGCCAGGACTACTATCGCTATAGCGACTTTGGTAGGCAATAGCCACCATTCTTCACTGTTACCAACAACAACAAAAATTGGTATAAAAAATTGGGAAACGTTAATAAAAAGAAAATTTGAGGTATATTAATACCTGTTCCAAGTTATTGGAGGTGGAGGAGGCGGAGGAGGAAACGAAAAGTAATGTGGAGTGGGAGGAGGCAGAGGCAGAGAGTTTGAAATTGGGCTGGGAGACTGGAACCCTGCCATTGATGTGCTTCCTTCAATTGGAGAACAGGGACTATGAGATCTAGGGCTTACTAAGTGCCCGTTTGGTTGGGCGTTTGGAGCCCACGTTTACCATTTATGCGCAGTTGCAAAATGCTGAGCCAATTTTTGCGTTTGGCTCAGCCCAAAACGCAACTTTTTGAAAAAAGTTGCGTTTTGAGCCAAGGCAAAAATTGATCTGAAAACGCGCATGAAAAATGCAGCTGAAGAGGTCCATAATCAAAAGGAAATGCGCGTTTCTACCCGTTGCCTCTTTCAGATTACGAAATTACCCTGCGGAGGTCCATCTCTTCTCTGCTCTGCCCTCTCCGTGAACCTTCTTCCTCTTCTTCTTCTTTCTTTCGTCTTCTTTAACGCGCACAAAATCAACAAAATCAAACCAAACCCAACTCAAAATCAACCCAAAACAAAATCAACTCAAATCAAACCCAAACCCAAAATCAAAATCAAACAGAAAATCAACTCAAAATTAAACTATTAACTGAAAATCCATAACCCAAACCCAAAATCAAAATCAAATACAAACCCAATGTTTCAATCATCTTCATCTTCTCTCTTCCTCCCGGCTTTCGAATTGTCAAAAAAAAAAAAAAAAAAAAAAAAAAAAAGAGCTCCGGAACGTTGTGGAGGAAGTGAAAGGGAAAAAGGGAAAGAATGAAAAGACAAAAAATGAGAAGTAGAATGTTCTGGAGTGGTAGGGAAAAAGGGATAAGAAGGAAAAAAAAAAAAAAAAAAAAAAAAGAGCTCACCGGACCGGAACGTTCTGGAGGAAGTGAAAGGTTTCAATCATCTTCATCTTCATCATCATCATCTTCTTCTCTATTCCTCTCAGCTTTCGAATTGTCAAAAAAAAAAAAAAAAAAAACAAGAGCTCCGGAACGTTGTGGAGGAAGTGAAAGGGAAAAAGGGAAAGAATGAAAAGACAAAAAATGAGAAGTAGAATGTTCTGGAGTGGTAGGGAAAAAAAAAAAAGAAAAAGAAGAAGAAGAAGAAGAGAAGGGCACGTGTGTGGAGGTGAAAAAAAGAGGGAAAAAACTGGGAAAAAAAAAAAAAAAAGAATGAAATGTTACCGTGATATTTTCACAATATTTTCACAATAAATTTTAAGGGGTAGGTTATTATTAGTTAATATTGGTGAGAAAAAAATAATTTTTTTAGAAAAAGAAAAAAAATTATTTTAATAGTACGTTAAAATTAAAATCAGTATCAATTTTTATCACAATATTTTCACAATACTTTCACAATAAATCTTAAAGGGAAAAATTGATTTAAGTATAAGAAGTAGTTGATTTAAGTATGAAATAAACTAACAAAAAAAAAAAAAGTATGAAATAAACTCTCTTATATATACATTGTCCTTTTTGGTAATTTATTCTTCAAACTGCCACTTTTATATAGGAATGGCAACGGGTCGGGTTCGGGTCGGGTTTCTTTGTACCTGAACCCGACCCGCGGGCCTAACTCAAAAACCCGAACCCGCCCCGTCGGGCTCCACGGGCCCCGCGGGCCCCGCCACCTCGGGCCTAATCCGTGGCCAATCAAAAAAAAAAAAAAAATTTTGCCTGAATCTTTATGCCGTGTAGAACATAAACCATCACATGAATAATGCAAAACAAAGTAAAAAGCACAAAAATTCTGCTCAATACTACAGATCCGAGTCTAAGACCATAAATACAGATCAGATCTTTCATCAAAAAACCAAAAAAATACAGATCAAAGCAGAGTATAATCCTACCTCTATTTCAACCCCTCCAAAACTCCAAAAACAGAACCATGAAAAACCCCCCAAGAGATCAAAGTTTAAGACCATAAATACAGATTAGATCTTTCATAAAAATAAAAATAAAAATACAGATCAGATCAGTCTAAGCCGACCACTATTTGAAGTTTCAACTCCTCCAAAACTCCAAAAAAAGAACAACGAAAAACCAACAAAAGGTAGCGATCTCTACAGCGAGATGGAGGAGTGAGCGGCGAGCGTGGTAAGGGAGGAGCTAGCGATCTTTGTGGCGAGGTGGATGAGTGAGCAGCTCGGTGAGGGAGGCAGGGACTGATGAGACCGGTGAGGCGTGGCTGCGTGCTGAGGCGTGGCTACGTGCTGAGGCACTGACTGAGGAGAGGCCTGAATTGAAATGGGTATGAGAGGCGGCTGGGTTAGTGAGCTGTGACTTAGGTTTACAAATTACATTGATATATATATATAAGGGGGGGGTGTTTTAGTAATCTCACATAATCGGGTTTTATCCGAGCCGGGTTTCGGGTCGGGTTTTGGGTTTTTTTATAAAACCCGGACCCGACCCGAACCCACTTCGGATTTTTTAAAAAAAACCCATACCCGACCCTATTCTTTATCGGGCCGGGTAAAATTCGGCCCATTAGGGTCGGGCCGGGCCAGGTATCCGCGGGCTGGATCTAAATTGCCATCCCTACTTTTATAAGTGCTAGCCAAACACTCAGTTTTTTCAAAAAATACTTTTTAACAGTTTTTACCAAACACTCAGCTTTTTAAAAATGCACTTTTTCATTATGCACTTTTTAAAAACTCTATTTTTTTATTATGCACTTTTACAAAAAATTGAACCAAACTCACCCTAAAGTAAGAACCTAGAGGAGAATCTTAGAAGAAATCCAGGAGATAAAAAGTGAAAGTGAGGAATAGCATTGTCACGTCACGATCTCCCGGCGCATTTGTATCTCCCTATCTTGCGTGTTGCTAGCACGCGCATTTGTGTGAGTGAGTCTAAGTACCCGTTTGGTTCAACATTTTAAGCCTAAAAGCTGGCTTTTTCAAAACGTTGGCTCGTGATGTGCGTTTGGTGAGGTAAAAAGCCAACTTTTTCTGAAAGCCAACTTTTATATTTGTTCAATACTTGCGCGTTTTCAAAATGGTTGCCTCATGCTCCATAATTGAAAAGCTGAAACCCAGCTTTTATGTTATATCCGTTGGGCTCGTGGAGTTACAAAACTGCCCTTGAACTAAAGGGCAAGGGTTAAACAATTCAGAGAGTACACAGCTCCCTCATCTCTCTGTGCGCAGCTCCCTCATCTCTCTGCTCATCTCTCTGCGCGCAGCTCCCTCACAAGATCAACCCAAAACAAAATCAACTCAAAATCAAACCCAAACCCAAAATCAAAATCAAACAGAAAATCAACTCAAAATTAAACTATTAACTGAAAATCCATAACCCAAACCCAAAATCAAAATCAAATACAAACCCAATGTTTCAATCATCTTCATCTTCATCATCATCATCTTCTCTCTTCCTCCCGGCTTTCGAATTGTCAAAAAAAAAAAAAAAAAAAAAAAAAGAAAGAGCTCACCGGACCGGAATGTTCTGGAGGAAGTGAAAGGTTTCAATCATCTTCATCTTCATCATCATCATCTTCTTCTCTATTCCTCTCGGCTTTCGAATTGTCAAAAAAAAAAAAAAAAAAAAAAAAGAAAAGCAAGAGCTCAACTGACGTTCCGGAAGTGAAAGGGAAAAAGGGAAAGAATGAAAAGACAAAAAATGAGAAGATAGAATGTTCTGGAGTGGTAGGGTAAAAGGGATAAGAAGGAAAAAAAAAAAAAAGAAAAGAAAAGCAAGAGCTCAACTGACGTTCCGGAAGTGAAAGGGAAAAAGGGAAAGAATGAAAAGACAAAAAATGAGAAGATAGAATGTTCTGGAGTGGTAGGGAAAAAAAAAAAAAAAGAGAAGGGCACGTGTGTGGAGGTGAAAAAAAGGGAAAATTTTGAAAAAAGAAAGAAAGAAAGAATGAATGAAATGTTACCGCAATATTTTCACAATAAATTTTAAGGGGTAGGTTATTATTAGTTAATATTGGTGAGAAAAAAATAATTTTTTAGAAAAAGAAAAAAAATTATTTTAATAGTACGTTAAAATTAAAATCAGCATCAATTTTTATCACAATATTTTTACAATACTTTTACAATAAATCTTAAAGGGTAGGTTATTATTAGCTAATATTGGTGAGAAAAAAAAATTTAGAAAGAGAAAAATTGATTTAAGTATAAGAAATAGTTGATTTAAGTATGAAATAAACTCACATAAAAAAAAGTATGAAATAAACTCCCTTATATATACATTGTCCTTTTTGGTAATTTATTCTTCAAACTGCCACTTTTATAAGTGTTAGCCAAACACTCAGCTTTTTCAAAAAGCACGTTTTAACAGTTTTACCAAACACTCAGCTTTTTGAAACTCAACTTTTTCATTATGCACTTTTTAAAAACTCAACTTTTTCAAAAAGCCCAACTTTAAAAAGTTGAACCAAACTCACCCTAACACTTTCTCCAAGCCTCACATGTGTGTGTCTTTGAGTGAGTGTTGCACACTTATACTATCTTAGTGAACTTGCTGTTAACTTGTTCATTTAATTAGTGCCTTGCACATAAGTGGAAAAGGAGATCAAAGTTACTCATGCAACCCCTATACTGCAACACCTATGTTGCTATCAATAAAAAATGTGAAGTTATAGCTAATAAAAACAAACAAACAAAAGAAAAAAAATCTTGTTGACAGACCATGTGTATTATAATTTTACATGGAGATTTTTAAAAAGAAAAAAAAAATGGAGAGAGAGAGAGAGGCCGAAAAAGAGAAATGAGTGAAATAATAGACGGGTATTTATAGATGGAATTTTGTGTGTGTGTGTGTGTGTGTGGAGAGTGATGATAACATTACAAGGATTGTGATTGGGTAAAAAATACTTTCCAACTATGTATTGACTTGATTCTCAAAAAAAAAAATATATATATATATATATATAAGTATTGACAAGTGGTTCCATGGTTATACTAAAGATTTTTGGATCTTATCTTGGATGATGATGATTGATATAGAATTTTCAATTTTCTGGTACATTGGATGAGGGACTCATGCTGTAATATAAATAGTTTATACTCATAATTAATGAGTAATAAAGGTTTCAAAAATATGTGTTTTTTTTTTCTTTTAATGGAAGAATTGAATGTCCATTACAAGGATAAAACTTAGTTTTCCATTCAGTACAGTTTGAGGTCTATGAAAATAATTTTGAATGATACTTTCTATATTTGAAGATCACTTAAACAGTATTCAGTTAATGTTATATATTTTAATTTTATATATATTAGTTACAATTGATACTTTTTAATATGGCTAATTTACTTTGTTAACATATATAGTGTTGTGGGCTTTAAGCCTAGTTAGATTACTTGTATAGCATACAGTCTTGTACTACACTCTTGTTTGTACCACACACATATTTACTTGTACTGCACACATATGCTTTCTATATAAAGGCATCCATGTATATTCTTTGATAGTGAAATACAATATACAAATTATTCAGTATTTCTAACATGGTATCAGAGCAACTGCTTTGACCTTTTCTTAGCAGTCTTGTCTTTATTGGTGTGACTCCATTCTCAATATCGCTTCCGCCTTCACAACAGCCGCCACAGCCTCTCGCCGTTGAACCTCCAACGTCTTCCAGCCGTCATCTTTGGGTTCCGAACCTGCAGCCGCCGTTGTTGAGGAGTTTCACACCACAAAGACCACTGCCTGTTGCATCACTGCCGCAATATTGCTCCGATTACGTTGGTGAAGGTACCACAAAGATCGTCTTACACCAATCTACACACTCGTGGAAGCCTCGAAGCCATCGGAGACTGCACGCGCCCCCCGCGCCGCTCAAAGGTTCTACTTCGCAACGCACGCGCTCCACGCGCCTCCCACGTGCCACTAAACAGTTGGGTTCCTTATCACGCGCTCCCACGCGCCACACCTACAGTTCCACACGCTCTCACGTGCCGTCTCTACTGTCTCACGTGCGCCACATGCTTAAAAACTGCTCTTCCACATCAGCCCTAGCTGATGTCAACACCTTCTCATCTGCTGATGTCATCTCACAGTCAACCTGCTAATGTCATCTGTTGACTTTGACACCTTTGACCGTTGACTTCCAAAGTTGACTTTGATCGGGATTGACCGTTGACTTTTTTGCCATAGTTGACTTTTGCAGTTCAGGTGCTCCTTACCTAGTTTTTTGCGTAGATTTCATTTTTGCAGTCCGTTTTTGCATATTTTGCTTCTAAATGAAGAATAAGAACAAGTCTTCTTTCTTTTGCAACAATCGTCGCCAACAATCCAACAAACGTTTTTACAATTTTTGCAAACATTTTGGCCATAATATTAAGACTTGCTATCAGCGCAACAAATCAGCTGGTTCCATTTCTGCTGCTATAGTTGCTAACACTGAGAGTGTCCAACCCATGGCTCCTATCTCTGCACAGTCTCAGTCTTCTGGATCCACTTTCTCCTTTTCCAGAGATGACCTTATAAATATCATCGCCAATGTCATTCGTATGGTTGGTAATGCATCTTATTCCTCTTCTCTCTTGACTTTATCTGGTATGTCTCCTACCTCTTGGCTTGTGGATTCTGCTTGTTGCAATCACATGACACCTCACTCGTCCTTATTTTCTGACCTTAAACTTGCATCACACCCTCTTAATATTTGCACAGAAAATGGTTCCACAATGTCTGGTCATAATATAGATTCAGTTTCAACCTCCAACCTCTCAGTTCCTGGAGTCTTTAATGTTCCTGACCTTTCTTATAATTTATTTTCTGTGGGACAATTAGCTGAATTGGGTTATCGCATTATCTTTGATTATTCTGGGTGTATTGTGCAGGATTTGAGGACGGGACAGGAGCTTGGGACCGATCCCAGAGTTGGGCGTATGTTTCCCGTGGACAACCTTCGTCTTCCACTTGTTGCTCTCGTTTCTATTGTTGCAGCTACTACAATTTCTTCAATTCCTTCCCTTGCACTTTGGCATGCTCGACTTGGTCATACATCTTCCTTTCAAGTACAACAATTGGCTTCTAGAGGTTTGTTAGGTTCAGTGTCTACAGAAAATTTTGATTGTGTTTCATGTCAGTTAGGAAAACAACCAGCTTTACCTTTCAATACTAGTGAATCAATATCCACTGATATCTTTGACCTTGTTCATTCTGATGTTTGGGGGCCTTCCTCTGTCTCTAGTATTGGTGGGTCTCGATATTTTGTTGTCTTTGTTAATAATTACTCTGCTATAGCTGGATTTTTAATATGAAACATTGTTTTGAATTATTGGAAGTATATTCTAATTTTGCAAAAATGGTTGAAACTCAGTTTTCCAAACACATCAAAATTTTTTGATCTGATAATGCTCTTGAATACACTCAATATGCTTTCCAAGATGTTTTGCATTCCTATGGCACTGTTTATCAACTAACTTGTCCAGGTACCTCTCAACAAAATGGTAGAGCCGAACGAAAACTTCGTCATATTCTTGACACTATTCGTACTCTCCTTCTCTCTGCCAAAGTTCCTGCTCCTTTTTGGGGTGAAACTACTCTTCATGCTGTTCATACTATTAATCGCATTCCGAGTCCTATTATCCAAAATCAAACTCCATATGAGTGCCTTTTTGGGTCACCTCCAGACTATCACCATCTTTGCTCCTTTGGTTCTACTTGTTTCGTTCTTCTTCAGCCACATGAACATAACAAACTTGAGCTTCGGTCAAGGGTTTGTTGTTTTCTTGGCTATGGCGAAACTTAAAAGGGGTATCAGTGTTATGATCCTGTCTCTCATCGTCTTCGTATCTCCCGCAATGTTGTCTTTTGGGAACATCACCTCTTTGTCGAGCTCTCTCACTTCCGTTCCTCCCTATCTTCTTACTCTGTCTTAGATCTTTTTTCCAGATGAAGCATATATTCCTCCTGTAGCTGCTCCTAATCTTCCTATAGTTACTCCAGATTCTCCTGTAGACTTCTCTGTCTCTGTCCAACCACCAAATATCACTGATCCATTTCCTAGTTCACCCTTTAATGAATAGGTAGAAGATGAACAGGTCGAAGACGAGCTACCCAACCCCAACCCCGAGCTTGGGTCCCCTGCTCCTGCTCCGCCTGAAGATCTTGCACAAGACATTCCACCCTTGCACATTTACTTGACTATCATTGTTACACTACCCTTGCTACACTACACGAGCCTCACACCTATCGTGAGACTTCCACTGACCCTTTATGGCAGATTGTAATGAAAGAAGAACTTGATGCATTATCTAAAAACCATACTTGGGATTTGGTGACACTCCCTCCTGGAAATCTGTGGTTGATTGTAAGTGGATCTACAAGATCAAGACTCATTCTGATGGGTCCATTGAGCGCTACAAAGCTCGTCTTGTTGCAAAAGGTTTTACACAGGAGTATGGGATAGATTATGAAGAGATCTTTGCTCCGATTGCTCGTATCTCATCTGTTCGTGCCCTCTTAGCTGTTGCTGCTGCCAGTAAATGGGATCTTTTTCAGATGAATGTCAAAAATACATTCCTTAATGGGGATTTAAGTGAAGAAGTTTATATGCAACCTCCTCCTGGTCTCTCTGTTGACTCAAACAAGGTTTGTCACCTTCGACGTGCACTTTATGGCCTTAAGCAAGCTCCACGAGTTTGGTTTGCCAAATTCATCTCTACCATCTCTCGCTTGGGTTACATGGCCAGTCATTATGATTCTGCCTTATTTCTTCGTCGTACTGACAAATGCACTATTTTACTTCTCCTGTATGAGGATGATATGATCATAACTGGTGATGACCTCAGTGGCATTCAAGAACTCAATGATTTTCTCAGTCAGCGGTTTGAAATGAAAGATCTTGGACATCTCAGCTACTTCTTGGGCCTTGAAATCACTTATTCTACAGATGGACTTTATATTACTCAAGCCAAGTATGCTTCTGAACTCTTGTCTCAAGCTGGACTCACTGATAGTAAGACTGTTGACACTCCAGTTGAACTTAATGCGCGTCTAACACCCTCGGGGGGAAACTATTGTTTAATCCCTCTCTTTATAGATGATTGGTTGGCAGCTTAGTTTATCTTCCAGTTACTCGTCCAGACATTTCCTATGTTGTTCATCAAGTGAGCCAGTATCTGTCTGCTCCACGATCGACTCACTATACTGTTGTTCTGCGCATTCTTCAATACTTAAAGGTCACTCTCTTCCACGGTCTTTTCTACTCAGCTCAGTCTCCTCTTGTACTCTGTGTATTCTCTAATGCTGATTGGGCAGGAGATCCCACTTATCACAAGTCCACTACGGGTTATTGCTTTCTCCTTGGTTTTTCTTTGATTTCTTGGCGAAGTAAGAAACAAACTCATGTGGCCCGCTCTAGTACTGAAGCAGAATATCGTGCACTTGCTGATACCACATCTGAGCTCCTTTGGTTGCGTTGGCTTCTAAAGGATTTAGGTGTGTCCACATCCTCTGCTACTCCTCTTTATTGTGACAACCAGAGTGTCATTCATATTGCTCACAATGATGTCTTCCATGAACGGACTAAACACATTGAGATTGATTGTCATTTTATCCGTTATCATCTTGGTCATTGTGCTCTCAAGCTCTTCTCAGTCTCCTCCAAAGATCAACTTGCTGATATCTTCACCAAGTCACATCCTAAGGGACGCCTTTGTGATTTGGTTGACAACCTCAAGTTGGTCTCACATCTACCTTGAGTTTGAGGGAGGCTGTTAATGTGTATAGTGTTGTGGGCTTTAAGCCCAGTTAGATTACTTGTATAGCACACAGTCTTGTACTATACTCTTGCTTGTACCACACACATATTTACTTGTAATGCACACATATGCCTCCTATATAAAGGCATCCATGTATATTCTTTGATAGTGAAATACAATATACAAATTATTTAGTATTTTTAACATAGTTAATGGTAATTGGATTGAAATTCTATTAATTCATAATTTTTTTGGAAATGCTAAAGTTACTAGAAAAAACTTACAAAACTAATTTAGTAATGAATATTTTTTATTTTGAGAAACTTTTTTAGTAATGAATATGATTGGCAGCATTTTTAACAAAATGAATATCAGTCAAAATAATGAATACGAACCGTGTACTAAACAAGAGTGACTAAATAACTCAATTTTATCTGGATAAAACGCTGGTTTCTTTCTTTGTCTCCCCCACTACCAAGGGTAAAACAAACACAAAATAAAGCTAGCTTTCACCTGTAAAAACAAGGAGAGAGAGAGAGTTTTAACACAAATCTGAAGCAAAGCCAAACCTGAAAGAAACAGAGAAGAGAGTTTTTCTTTGTCTCCTCCACCACCACCATCAGTTTCGCCGGCGCCACCAGGAGTAGATCACCGACATCATCAACGGCCAACAGCCACCATCGGCTAGCCACCCACCACTTAGTAACTAAATAGTAGTAAAATAAATGTGCTCTCATTTGGGTCCTATTTTAAGATTGACATGGTAAACAGTAGCCAACCATCACCATCTCCCCCACCCAAACACCACTGGGGTTCCAACCTCAACTCCATACCAACTACTTCGAGATCCAAACCCAAAGTGCAACACCACGACCACTACCACCAGAAGCCGATCCCTAGCTTGAATTGCAAACCAAATCCGCCGCAACCTTCGTCGAAGCCCCAAAGAAAGCCGCAATCCCACCGATGGTCGGGATCTGGCACATCACCACCAAGCCCATCGACCCGTGCTCGCAGAAGGTAACCTAATACAGCTCCATTTGAGTTACCCACCTTCTTTAGCTTGTGAAGATGATCCTACCGACCCATCTTAAAAACAAAACCTAGACCCGACCAAAAACAAAAAACCAACTCAGTTTTTTTGCCTAACCCAGACCCAGCCCAAAACCATCTACCAGTCCAGCCGGAAAAAAAACCCCGCCGGTGGATTCGAGAAGCTTCGGCCATCTGTTCAGGGCTTTTGGCTGAGGAGCGAGGATATATATTATTTTGCCGTGGGTTTAATTAGAGCCGAGTTAAGTTTTATCAGGTGATGGTGGTGGTGGTGGTGGTGGTGGTGGAGGACCGGCTGTATGGCTGGTGGGATGGTTTGGGTTATTGGAACTTTATTTTATACTGTCACCCGTTCAGAGGAGGAGGCGACGAAAAGGGCGGTAGGGTGGGAGGAGGCGGAGGAAGAAAGGCTGAAAAAATGGGTTTGGAATGAAACTTCCTAGAAACAATGGGTAGTTGGAATCTTGGTAACAGTACTCAGGGTTGCAGATAAAGATAAAAGATAAACTCTAAACCCTAACCCTTAAAAACCCTGAATAAAGACTACTTAGTAACTAAATAGTATAATAAATGTGCTTCGAGAAGCTTCGGCCATCTGTTTAGGGCTTTTGGCTGAGGAGTGAGGATATTATTTTGAGCCGGGTTAAGTTTTATCAGGTAAATATTACTCGGTTTTGGTCACGGCTATTTTTAGTATTTTATATTTTTGCGGGGTATTTATTCTGCTAAATTTAGGAATATTTGCTCATAAAAATTGCTCATCCCGAGGTTATTTTACGTGGGCAACTTTTTTTCTGCATGAATACCAAGCAATGATAGCCAATCGGCAGACAAGACCCTGTCTACTCAGATTCCTCTCCCTTTTATGCAGGAGAATTTTTTTAACCATGGCAGTCTGAAGCATGTTTTTGTGTGCCCAGGCTTGTTTATGGACAGTAGGCTCAGAACCCTTTCTTACACCTTTTGTTCTTTTATTTATTTAAATATATTAATTTTACTTTTGCGGTCAAAAAAAAATGATGCAAGTATTAGCTTAGGAGATATTTTTTTAAAAAAAAAACAGTATTAAAAAAATTTTAAATAGTTCAATTAACAAATGTGAAAGCTCTATAAAAAAAAAAACAATAAAAAAATGTGAAAGCAGCTTTTTAAGTTGACTTCTTGGATGTACATTACTCTTTCCCTTCTTTTTTTAGTTTTGGGTCCGGTTAAAATATATTTATTTTGATGCTCTTATGGTACATTGCCCTGACCCTTTCAAACCCATTTTCTCTCCTTCCTGCACATATTCAATAATATGTTATAGAAAGTAACTCTAAAATTATTCAGCAAAAAAAAAAAAAAAAAAATCTAAAATTATACTACCCAAATTTTATAAATATAAAATTACGGTGTTTTATTTTAGAATAAATTGTGTATTTGGTCTCTATTCTTTATATCATATATTTTAATTTGGTCTTTAATATTTCAATTATGTCAATTTAGTCCTTAATCTTTTAATACCGTGTTAATTTAGTCAATGTAATTATTTCTTATATATAAACTAGTTTGTAACTTCATACATATGCATAAATACACTAAAAGATATATAATAAGATACATAATATAATTCTTATGTATATAATTTAAATACTATTGATAGTCATTTTTATATTTTGTTAACTCTTTAAAAAAATTTGTAAGGATAGTATTAGATATAAAATGTAAATTTTTCATTTTTTTTTAATTATTGTAAAACACTTTTTTTTAACGATTCATTTATTATAGACTCTTTGGGTTTTGTACTTAATGACTCACTTGAATGAATATTTATGATGTGGTCCCACATTTGATTCTAAAATTAAAAAATAAAACTTTTTAAGAATAAATAATTTATGACATACGGCGCAAAATTAGAACTCTAATTTAAAATTCTAATTTGAGTTTCTCTCAGCTTCACCTATTATTATTATTATTATTACTATTATTATTATTATTATTATTATTGCTAACGTGGTAAATGGCCAAAATAAAAAAAAAATAGTTTATTATTACATCAACGGAAACTAATTTTTTATTTTTGTCGTTAGACATGTCAGCTATTTTCATCTAAAAGATAACGGTAAGGACTAAATTGATACGATACTAAAAGGTAATAGACCAAATTGACACAATTGAAATGTTAGGGACCAAATTGAAATATAATGTAAAAGATAGAGACTAAACACTTAGTTTACCCTATTTTTGTAAATAGTGAATTTACATAATTTTTTTTTCCAATTTTTAGGTAACATAAAATGACTAAAGAAATTTGATTAAAAATTTGAAAAAATAAGAGTAATTGAACCATTTTTCTATTGTTTATTTTACATAATTTGTTTAAAATCCTTTTGTCAGTAAAGTTAGGTTAAAAAAAAAAAAAAAAAGAACAAAGACATGATAATTCAATAGTTATAACGAGGAGAGGAAATTTGGACCCCAAATATCACAGACACATTAGAAGGCGCCAACTAGTTAAATTACAAGGTTTTTAATAATTTTTTTTTTTTTTTGAGAAAACTAACAATTCTATATAACTAAATTAATATTGCATTAACATTTATTACCTTTGATCATTTCAAACTATCCTTATTGACTTTCCTTGTAAATCATGAATTTTATATCATACTTTTTTTTTTTTTTTTGAAAAGCAAACACACACACACACAAGGGAGAAGGAAATAGATTATATCATACTATTTAAAGGTAGCTTGGACTAATATAATTTGAGGCTTAAGAAGACATAGAAGGAAATTTTTATATTTAAATACCAATTAAATAGTATTTATTTAACTTCATATATATATATATATATTATAATTTTTATTTAAAACCATTATTTTTTACTTTTCGAGATGTAATTACTATTTTTTTTTTTTTTTAAGTTTAGGTTTTACTAACATATACTTTATTGATAACATAACAAATCCATCCATTTAATCTTTTCATGACCATCCATTTTAAGTAAAATTTCATCAATTTTAATTTTTTTAAGAAAAATTTGCAAAAACAACTGCAAGAAATATTTATTAGAACCACGATCCGAGGGAACCAGGAAGGTTCAAATATCTCCCCTCCATAGTGAGTCTTAGAATGAGAGCTCAACAAACAATGTTTATTACCTTAAAGTGAATGATTTAAAATGTAATTACCTCTTGATTATTATGGGCAAAATCAAGAAGAAAAAAATATCTTATTGCAAATGGAACTTATGATTACGTTGTCCCTCATGAAAATGAGAAAATTAAAATCACATAATTCTATTCTTAGTAACAGACTAAAGCAAAGTTATATCACTTTGATTCCAGCTAACAATCTAGAAAACAAAAATTAGATGAAAATATACTATGGTATTTGAGTAGAGTTGTGGTATGCGTTTGTGTTAGAACTCTTTTCTCTCTCCCTTGTGTGTGTGTGTGTATTTGTTTCTCAAAAAAAAAAAAAAAAAAAGAATGGGCAATTGTCCCACATTGCTTAAGAAAGTGTGTTGTGTGTAATATAACTTACACCACCCTCTCTTAAAAGTTACCATGACTTTTGAGTGGAGTTGTGATGTGCCTTTGTGTTAGAACCCTTTTCCCTCTCCCTTGTGTGTGTGTGTATGTGTTTGTTTCTCAAAAAAAAAAAAAAAAAAAAAAAAAAAAAAAAAGAGGATGAAAATATACTAATCTAGAACTCTTGATTTAAACTCAAAGATTATTTCTCAAAAAAACAAAAAAGATCTAAACTCAAAGACTAAGTGTTACAAGATGGGATTGTTTTTAGCACCCATCTCACCTAATTCGAAGATTGGTCTCATAGAATTAATGGACAGATTTAATTTTCATCATGCAATCAAGCAATAATGTCATACCAAACATAATTAAAGTACAAAAGTAGCAAAAAATGACAAGGAAAATTGCACTTAAATACAAACTGGCAATCATTGAATTGTTAATTATTCTACAAGACTATAAGCAATCAATTAACTATTTCCTTAACCACTGCTTACCCTCAACGTTATGGTCACTCCACAAGTACAAGTTCTTATAAGGTGAGAGGGAAAAGATCAAGTTTCAAGTTTTTAGAAAAGAGCTTCATACCCATATATACTTAGATGAGACTAAATTGGGATTTCTATCTCAAATAAAAATGTTAGGTTCTAAGGATTTAGGATCTAAATGTATTAGAACTTCAATGTGTAATGTTGGTAAACCATGATCAAAACTTAGAGTCTAGAATTAGGTTGTTCAAAGTGTGTTTATGTGTAAAGTTAGAATCGAGTGTACTACAGGATTTATTATGTAAATCTACAAGGCTCGATCAATCAAAAATTAGACTCAATCAATCGAAACTTGTTTATGCTTTGTGCTTTGTGAATGAATCTCTTGTGAGATCTAGAGGTATTTGCCTTCATACATACTTAGGGTTATCAAGATCAAGATTGATGTCGAGAGCTTGGTGATCACTTCAGTTGCTGCATAAAGAGCTTAAAGAAAAACACAAGTGGAAGTGCTTGTGGTTGCTGTGAATCCAAAAAAGAAGTAGTCTGTGGACTCAGAGCTGTCATGTGGTCGTGATAGTAAGTTTTATACTCGAGGTAGCAATAGGATGTTAGTGGTCTAAGTCGCTATTATGAAACTTCAATTCTTTCATAGTGGATTTGTTTTACCTTGAAGATAGTTAGGTTAAATTCTCCACAGGTTTTTTACCGGTTTGGTTTTACTAGGTTATCATATCATTGTGTTATTTATTTTCCACACTGTTTCAACGATATGATTTACTTGTATTAACCTAGATCTGAATAATTTACCTAAGTTAATCACTTGGCTAAATAACTAGGTTAATCTGTTTATGTTTAAGGGGTCTAAAAACATACAAGTGGTATCAGAGCAGGTTAGCTCTAGTATTTAGATCCTTTGATCTAAGAGTTGATCATTGACCCATGTTGTCATGGAACACAGTCACTCTCTTGTGATCCCACCTCACTTTGATGGGAACAACTATACCTACTAGAAAGTAAGGATGAAAGCATTCTTGAAATCTATTTATGAGAGAGTCTGGAATTCTGTTGAATATGGATGGGAGAAGTCCACTACTCCAGTTAATGAGTGGCAAACTTCTCAAAAAGAAACAATCGCTTTTAATAGCAAAGTCATGAATGTTATTTTCAATGCTGTTTCTATGAAAGAATTCAAGAGAATCTCTAGTGTTGAGGTTGCTTATACTGTTTGGAATTTTCTCCAAACTATGCATGAAGGCACAAAGACAGTTAAGATTAACAAATTGCAGCAATTAACTACTAAATTTGAAAGTATTAAAATGTCTGATGATGAATGTTTTGATGAATTTTATGCTAAATTGAATGATATTGTTAACTCTGCTTTTACTTTGGGTGAAATTTATGATTAACCTAAAATTGTTAGGAAGATACTTAGATCTTTGACTGAGGACTTTAGACCCAAAGTGACTGCCATAACTAAAAGTAAGGATATGGACTTCATCCCTGTTGATGAACTTGTACGATTTCTCCAGTCCTATGAGTTAAGCCTACCCAAGACAAACAAATCCAAATCAATGGCTCTTAAGTCATTTGATGATGTTGATGGAAATAGATTTGATGATGAACTCTCTGCTACAAAGATTTCTTACCTTGCCAAGAACTTTAAAAACTTTCTTATGAACAATAACAGAAAGGCAAGAGGTAAAAATAATGTTAAACCTAGAAATTTTAGGAGGAATGAACCCACTAAGGTGAACAATAATGAAAAACCTAAAGAGAAAGTAGGTTAGACCTCTAATAATTCTATGGGTCAACAATGTTTTGATTGTCAAGGGTATGGTCATGTGAAATCAGAATGTGCTACATTCTTGAGATCAAAGGGTAAGGTTATGGTTGTAACCCCTAGTGATAATGAAGTTTCTGATAATGAGTCTGGTAGTGACAAGGATGGAAACTTCATTACTTTTACAGTTACTGCTGTAGTTGATGAAAGTGTTGTTGTTGATGAGAACCCTTTTAATTGGGAACTCTCTAAGAATGTTGATTTGCAAGAAGCCTATAATACGCTTTGCAAGGTTGCTGCAAAAGATACTATGAATGCTGATTTAGGCTTACAGAAAATTGCTTCTCTTGAACTTGATAAGAAGAATTTGCTTTTGAAATTGTTTGATGCTAATGAATTGCTTGATAAGATGAAGACTGAAAACATGTTATTACTTGATAAAGTTAAAAATTTGGAACTTGAATTATCTGTTGCTAAAGAATAAACAAATAGGTTTGCTAGTTCCAAACTTGAACACATGTTGAGTATTCAGAAGTCTTCCTTAGACAAAACTGGTCTAGATTTTGAAGATAGTATCTCTATGACTAAGAATCATTCCACAAACTTTGTTTCTTCTTCTAAGCCTCCCATGAGCGAGATTCTCAAACTAGCAGAAGTTACACCTCCTAGGAAAATTAGGGTTGATCTTCAAGAGTCTAAACCTAAGACTCCTAACCCTCCTAAGGACAAGTTGCATGATAGACCTACATGAGTTTGTCATTTTTGTGAAAAGTCTGGGCACATTCGTCCAAATTGTTTCAAGTTGCAAGCTACTAAGCGAGCAAATAAACTAAAAGTACCTGTGTTTCAAGCACAAGATCCCATGATACTTATTGGTAAATTGGAAAAGGCTTTAAACCTTTATTCCAATCCTCGACTTGCTCAGCATTCTAATATGAATAATAACTCCAATGCAAAAATTGCATCTAAAAAGTTTTGGATACAAAAGGCTCGATCTAATTGAGTCTTTCTGACATAGTCCTTGTACTTCATCTCTCTATTCTTTGTAACCATTCCTCTTTATTGTTTTGTTCTCTTTGTTTTTTTCTAGGATTTGCATTGCATAACATTCATGCATTTCATACTATGATGTTTTTTTTTTTTTTTTTTAAAAATTAAAAAAATTAATTAAAAAAAAAGAGGAAAAAGGAAGAAAAATATGTTTTGCATTATTTTCCTTGGATTTGAAATCAAGGTTGGCCATATTATCTTTACATAACATGTTTATGTACCTTACTTAGTTTGGATGAGCTTATTTTATTGCACTTTACTAGTTTAAACTTGGTAGTGCATGTTGTGTAGAAGTTGTTTATAGTTTTTGATCACATGATCTTGATCTTGAAGTCACATACTTTTGATTGTTGGACTTGAACTTAATGAGAAATGCATAAATAACCATTTCACCACTGTTTACTAGCCAATCATAAACACCTTAATGCATATCATAAGATTTTGTGCTCGAGAAAGTGTAGCACATGCACAAAAATAACATAAGATGTAACCTCAGATTAAATGCTAAAATTGGTGTGTACATTATTGAGCTATAATTTCTTCACAATCAAATAAAATTGGTGTGTACATTATCTCGGCTATTTTAATAAGTTTCAAATCAAATAAAATTGTTGTGTACATTATGAGGTAAATCAAGAAACTTACATGATTGCAAGATTTTATTCTAGAAGATATGAGAGTTATATGATATAACTCTTTAGGTGATAGTCTCTTTCAAACTTATGTGATGAATTTTGTAGAAATTATGATTGATCACTATTTACTTATCACCTCACATGTATCTCAAGTTTTTGCTATTTGCACACACTACACAAGTTACTCTTCACTAAACTTGGTACACTATATTGTGTGTGATCTTGTTGTGGCTATCCAATATTAAAAGCTCCTTGATTTTAATGCAAAATGTGTTTAAAGTTTGAGATTTTAGGACAAATTGATTGAAAATCTTGTGTTTGAAAGATCTAGGTTAAATTCAAGAGTTTTTTAAAAACTTTTCATCTCATACTCATGCATTTTATTCATATAACAATGTGCTTTGAGGAGTTTCTGCATTAAACTGCTCTGTTTTTCAAAATTTTGTTTTTTTTTAGATTTTCGATCAATCGAATCTGTTGCTCGACCGATTGAAATTGCGATTAAAAATTTGGTTTGAATCTACCTGGCTCGATTGTTGCTCGATTGATGCTGGATTGATCGAATGTGATTTTCGATCGATCGAACCTATTTTTCGATCGATCGAAAATCGTTCAGAGAGTTTTTAAAAACATAAGCTTTTCATGTGTTCTTTATATTTTCTGCTGCTTTGCATGATATGATTGTTTTGTTTTAACCTAAATCTGAATAATAAACCTAAATATTGACTTGGTTAATTAATTAGGTTAAATAATCTAGTTTTTTATATGCTCTTGTCATAGATGCTCCTATGAGTTTTTCTCATCTTTTCATTCGATTTTTAGTTGAGGTTCATAGGAGTAGTTCTTCTACTCATGCTCTGTTTTTCCTGGTTTTTATTCATCGGATTTTATTACATTTAGGTTTAGATGAGTTTTTTGCTTCTGAGCCTGCACATATTATAGTTCCCATAGATGCCACCTTCCTTAGGCAGAGAGCTGCTCAGATGCGAGCTAGCTCTAAATGCCCTAGAGTTGATTCTTCTTCGGGTGTTGCTCCTCCTCCTCCTCCTTCTTCAGGTGATCTGACTGCTGCTGCTGTTACTCCTCCACCTTCTACTTCAAATGATTCTAGCATTCGTTGTATGTTAGACATTGTCATGATCATTCAAACGGCTCATGGTCAGCTTTTGGTGGACATTCTCACTGAGCTTCAGGCTTTGCGTGCAGATTTGGCGAGTTTTAGACGGTCACCTCTGCCACCTCCTTTTGATGATGAGTCTTGATTGCCTTTTGGTAATATTTCGTCACAAGAAAGGGGAGTACATATGGATGGAGATAGGGAGAGATTTTTTTGTTTTGGAGCTTTGGAGTTTTAGATTGTATCTAGGTGCTTCACATTGTACTTATTTTTTGGCTCATGATGTATTTATTTTGATGTTTTTATTTTTTATGAGTTATATATGTTAGGGGGAGACATTATGTTTTTATTTCTGTTTCTTATTTCACATTGTGCTACATTGATTATTGATTTATTTTTATGAGGTTATTCATGATATATGTCTTTTATTTTATGTTATGTGAAATCAAGAATTCATTTTGTTTTACTTATATTTTCCACACATGCGTTTATGTGTTTATTAAGTGTTACAGGAATATGCAGGTTAATTAAGTCGTGCTGCTGTCTACACTTGCAACTGATAGATAATAGTTAGGATGAATTGTTTTTGGTTGGGCAATTTTATTGTAATGGGCTATTTTTGTAACTTTGAGCATTTTGTTTTATTATATGTTTTGTCACGGATTGCCAAAGGGGGAGTTTGTTAGGTTCTAAGGATTTAGGATCTAAATGTATTAGAACTTCAATGTGTAATGTTGGCAAACTGTAATCAAAACTTAAAGTCTAGAATTAGGCTGTTCAAAGTGTGTTTATGTGTAAAGTTAGAATTGAATGTACTACAGAATTTATTATGTAAATCTGCAAGGCTCGATCGATCGAAAATTAGACTCGATCGATCGAAACTCGTGCAGATTATTTTTCTGCAGAATTTTCCAACTCAGCCCAAGCCCGTATGATGTGTAGGGTTTCATGTTTTGCTTTAAGTATAAAAGGAAAAACTCTAGCCACGTTTTATTGTTGTTGTTTATACTGTGTGTATGAATCTCTTGTGAGATCTAGAGGTGTTTATCTTCATACATACTTAGGGTTATCAAGATCAAGATTGATGTCGAGAGCTTGGTGATCTCTTCAATTGCTGCATAAAGAGTTTAAAGAAAAACAAAAGTGAGAATACTTGTGGTTGTTGTGAATCTAAGAAAGAAGTAGTTCGTGGATTCGGAGTTGTCACATGGTCGTGGTAGTAAGTTTTCTACTCGATGTAGCAATAGGATGTTAGTTTGTAAAACTTCAATTTTTTCATAGTAGATCTGTTTTACCTTGAGGATAGCTTAGGTTAAATCATCCTCAAGTTATTTACCGGTTTGGTTTTCTTGGGTTATCATATCATTGTGTTATTTATTTTTCGCACTGTTTTAATGATATGATTTACTTGTGTTAACCTAAATCTGAATAATTTACCTAAGTTAATCACTTAGCTAAATAACTAGATTAATCTGTTTGTGTTTAAGGGGTCTAAAAACGTATAAAAAAAATTTTTAATTCTCTACATATACTTTAATCACATGATTTGTTAAATTATTTAAAAGTCACATGCAATGATTTGTTAAATCATTGCATAAGAGAATGGAGGATTTTTTTTTTTTCTTTAAACTGATTAGAGAAAAATTAAGTTCTTTATGAAAAGATTGATCAAAGCAAATGAGTATCAAAATATTGGACCTTTGGGGGCATTGTAGCAACTAAAGGCTCGGTTAAGATTGCAGTGAATATCATATTTCTTATGAGGCAAAAATGCAAAACTGGCCCTCTAACTTTCATCGTTTTTCATTTCAGTCCTCTAACTTTCATTTTTGTCAATTCAGTCCTCTAACTTTCAATTTTTGTCAATTCAAGGCTCCGTTACAAATCTGTTACTGCTGCCAAAATGACGCCGTTTTCATGGTTTTTTTTTTTTTAATTCGGAATTAAAATAAAATTTTGAAAAAAAAAAACATTAAGGGGAACGACGTCATCATTCCCTTCCCCTGAAATCAAAAGAAACCAATTCAAGAACAGGGTATCACTTCTCAGTTCTCTCCTTTAAATCCCTAACCAGTGAAACTTTGAGAGAGGGAGAGTGAGCCGGTTTGAGAGAGAGAGAGAGACTGAGTTCACCATCACCCTCACTGCTCTGCATGGAGACGAGGACTCAAACCAGAGCTCGAAGTCCCGGTTGATGCCATCGTCGTTTGTAATGAGGATCGTTGGCCAGTTTTCCATTTTTTTTGGTAACTAATTGCATTCAATTTGGGCTTTTGGATGTGTGGTGTGTGAAATGCTTACTGGGAAATCTCCTTGGGATAGAGAGGAAGAGTTGGATACAGAGGAGCTTTTGGGGGTTATAAGCAATGAGCGCGTATTGCCCAAAATTCCAAGTGGTATTTCAAAGGAGGCAAGGGATTTCTTGAAGGCTTGTCTTGTGAGGAAACCCATGTTCAGGCTCACGGCTGAGATGCTTTTGGATCATCCTTTTCTCGCCGGCGTGGATGAACTTAAGCTGCCCGCTGTTCCTAATTCTTCTTGGACTGAGACTCGCTCTCTCTCTCTCTCTCTCTCTCAAACCGGCTCACACTCTCTCTCTCGGACTCAAAGCTATTGATACTTGAATCCCTTATTTTCGTTTTGATTCAGTGAAGGGGAACGAATCCCTTTTTTTTGTTTTGATTCAGGGAAGGGGAACGACGTCGTTCCCCTTAATGTTTTCTTTTTTCTTTTTTCTTTTTTTCTTTTTTTTTCAAATTTTTCTTTTAATTCCTAATTAAAAAAAAAAAAAAAACCTTGAAAACGGTGTCGTTTTGGCAGCAGTAACGGATTTGTAACGAAGCCTTGAATTAACAAAAATTGAAAGTTAGAGGACTGAACTGACAAAAATGAAAGTTAGAGGACTGAAATGAAAAACAGTTAGAGGGTCAGTTTTGCATTTTTGCCTTCTTATGACTATGTTTGCAGAACAAAGCGAAATTGGTGGTGAGAGTTACACTTTAGACCTCGATTTCATGTTTTATGTTAATTTTAAAATTACTATCAAATTAAGCCCAATTGTTAATGAAATTAGTCAATTAACACATTCATGGCTACATAATCAAAATAGAAAATCCCAAACAATCAATCACACCCATAAGAACACTCGAAGTGTCCATGGAGAGAAAAAACCCAAAAACCAGGCAGAAAACTATCTGGGTGCTATAGCACCAATGATCCATAAACAAGAATTGTTGCAGTTAATATAGTCGATACCGTACCGGTATACAATAAAAGTGATGGCAGTCATGGTGCTGGTGACAATGATTTTTACTAATTGGAATATGTCATCGCAACAAATTGTGAAAAAATTATGAAATTTGTTGTATATGTATAACTGTGATTAGAAACCACACTCATCAACTTGATCACCAATCCTGGCGTGGACAAGTGGTTCACCACATAAGTACAGTTCATCTATAGCCAAGATTAATGTAGTTAGTAGAGTACCTTATGAATTAATTCAAGGAAAAATCGGAAACAAAGGATCAAGTTACATGCGTACAAATAGAGTGGTTGATAATTCAATCATGAACACACAGTGACACACCTCAGTCACATCTTTTTATTTGCTCCCTAACTAGTTGCGTCTTCACAGTGAGTAGCATTCGACATTTGCGTCTGGCCAAGTTTTTGTTGAAATAAGAAAAAAAAACGTGGCATTTTGTTTCTCACATACAGTTATAATCATCCGAGTATATTGCTATATAATGAACTTAGGAAGATATGCTTTGGTTTTGGAAAATTATCAAATGCGCATACTCCATATTTGTATTTCTATTTTCTTCATTTTCTTCTTCTTTTCATCCTTATCTCTTGTCTGGACATTGCAACTATGGTTAACACTGAAACAAGTAGAACCATTGTGGGCATCATTGGTTAGTACCTTAAAACTTCACCATATATATGTATATACAAAAATTTAATGTTCATGTTCTCAAGAACCTTTTTTATTTCATTTTTATTGGGGAACTTTTCATCTTGTGTCATTTAATTTCCCCCAAGAATGCTGAGGTTTTGTTCTTATATTCCATTACGATTTTTTCATTTGTTTCATGGCCATGGCCATTAGAATAATCCCTCAAGAATACTAAGGTTTTGTTCTTATATTCCATTACCATTTTTTCATCACACATACAATGAATGGGGAATAATCCCTCAAAAACTGTCACTAAGTAGGTAAATTGTAAAGCACTATTGTTGAGAGCAAGGAAAGAGTGCATGATCACATTCTATTTGCACTCTTTCTAGCTTTTCCTTCCAACTACAAATTCACCTTTAAAATTGTCATATTTAATCTAAATCTTCAAATTAATTCAGTTCAAGTGAAGATCATTTTTCTTCTACTTCTATATAACCTCATAAAAAAAACTCCATAATAACTTTACAAATGGTCCTTTTTGAATTAGTACTAAGACAAATAAGCAGATTTCAATCTCTATTTTTTAGAGTGTAAAAAATATCTATTTTACACTCTAAAATACTATTTTATCTATTTTACCAACTCATTTAATAATACACCCAACAACCTAATTCTTATTTTTACATACAACCTAATAAAATAATATAAGTTATTATTCTCTCTCTTCCCTCTCTCTCCCTATCTCTCTCTCTCCACTGTGAGAATAAAACATATTTAATTTTTAGCAACTTGCTGCACGTTAAATGCTTAGTATTTTCTGCGAACTAATTCACTAATTTTGTTTTGCCTAAAATCAATCAATTTCATGAAACTACCTTAGACAATTAATTTTTGAATTCTTATTGTTAAATCATCCGATTTAGGCAATAACAAGAATGCACACACAAAAATTTAATGTTCGTGTTCTCAAGAACTTTTTTTATTTCATTTTTATTGGTGAGTTTTTCATCTTGTATCATTTAGTTTCAACCAAGTATACTGAGGTTTTGTTCCTATATTCCATTACCATTTTTTTCATTTGTTTCATGGCCGTCGCCATTAGACATTTATGATCACACATACAATGAATGGGGAATAATCCCTCAAAAACTGTCACTAAGTAGGTAAATTGTAAAGCAGTATTGTTGAGAGCAAGGAAAGAGTGCATGATCACATTCTATTTGCACTCTTTCTAGCTCTTCCTTCTAACTACAAATTCACCTTTAAATTTGTCATATTTAATCTAAATCTTCAAATTGATTCAGTTCAAGTGAATATCATTTTTCTTCTACTTTTATATAACCTCATAAAAAAATTCCATAATAACTTACAAATGGTCCTTTTTGAATTAGTACTAAGACTAATAAGCAGATTTCAATCTCTATTCTTCTATGCTTTATTCTCAAAGGCAAGATGTTATCGTCTCATTTATATCATTAATTCACAATTTATCCATGACTATGTTATAATGGGCCACATTATTGGTTGTTACTTGTTAGTACTGATAGGGTATACTTCCTATTTGCTCAAGGAATTCATTCATTCATCTAAAAAGAACATAAACAACATCATTATTTTGACTAATTTTCCATCTTTTCTCTTTGCAGGAAATGTCATCTCTTTTGCCTTATATATCTCTCCCATGTAATCTCTCTCTCTCTCTCTCTCATTGATTGTTCCATGTACTTACTAATAGTCTTAGTACACAATGGATAAATTGCAGCCCAACATTTATCAAAATACACAAGGCAAGAGCAGTGGAAAGCTTTAAGCCTGATCCTTATGTAACAGCAGTACTCAGTTGCGCAATGTGGTGTTTCTATGGAATGCCCTTCGTCCATCCAGATAGCATTCTTGTCATTACAATCAATGGCTTTGGGTTCATAATCGAAATCATCTATATTACCATCTTCTTCTTCTACTCTCCCTGGTCAAAGCGTGTAAGTAAAAATAAATAAATAAATAAATGTCATATATAAGCATCCAAAATTAAGGTTTATGTGCTTAGCATTTTTGAAGTTGCCATTTGATGTATATATAGTTTTCTCCATGTAAGCTATCTCATATACTATGTAATCGAGGGTTATTGCATGTGATTCATTATCTAAATGACAAAATTTAGTTACAAAATTAGTTATAGCCTAAAACTATAACCTTACTCAATGTTATTAACATTACTACATATTACAAAAATTTAACTATTGGATTGCATATTCTTTACGCTTTTAATATGTATGTCAAATTTTGTGTCAATTGGATATTATTTACTATATTATTTATAAGATTATATTTTATACATTATTTTAAAAGTACAAAACTTACAATTTAAACAATTTATTAATGACGTAGCTGTTGATCTTTAATTTTTTAAAAATTCTGCAAGTATGGAGAATATAAGAAGAAAATGTAATCTAATTGTTGATTTATCAAAATTTACCTCTAATAAAAAAATATTGAATAAAGTTATAGCCTTAGAATATAACCAATTTTATAGCTAAATTTTGCCCTTCTCTAAACACATTTTTATTTTGTTATATTTGCAATTTCAGCGGAAGATCATCATTGCTCTTGGGATTGAAACCATCTTCTTTGTCCTCGTAGTTGTTCTTACCCTGCAACTTTTCCATACAACAAAAGATAGATCCACCATTGTCGGGGTATTGAGCATTATCCTCAATATATTAATGTATGCTTCCCCCCTAACTGTCATGGTATGTATATTGTTTCCTCAGTTGCAAAACTTAAGTTAGTTATTTATACGTTGTTTTTTATTTTCAGTTAAACTCAACTGTGGTTGAATTGCATTGTTTTCCGGGAAGATAACATTGTATATATTGTATTAATTACTCGGCACAATTATATGGTTGAATTTTATTAGGAAACTTAAGATACAAAAACTAAGAAATTCATATATGTGAGTTCTAGTTATAACCATTAGAGATTTTGGAATTCAATTCCCGCCTACACCAAAAATTAATTGACATCTTAGTCTGATGATAAAGAACTATTATCAAGAACGGACACTTAAAATTTACTCATAAATATTTGTACTTTAATTATTGGTAATTATATTTGTTGATGAAAATTTGCACCATTTGTTTTTCTTCTTTTGGCAGGGTAGGGTAATTAGAACAAAGAGTGTGAAGTACATGCCATTATTTATCTCACTCACCTACTTCTGCAATGGAGTAGTTTGGGTGATCTATGCGATCCTCAAATTCGATGTCTTCATCTTGGTAACTCCATAGACTAAGTTTGCGTTTAAGATTACGTATTTCTTGGTTTATTTAATTATAAAAATATTACTGCATTATTGAATTTAATCTAGTGTGGTACAGTGTTTATTACTTATCCAAAAAAAAAGTAGTGGTGTTTTTAGTAATGGAACATCACATTCTTTTGCTATAATCCGTAGAGTTTAGAGAAAATGAGAGAAAAAAAAAATCAATCTTGCTTGAGACTATTTGTTTTGTTTTAATAAGATGGATTTTTGTTTTTTCTAAATGTAATTTTCTAGTTTTAGACTACATGTTTACAAAACTAATATGCTTTCTTGGTGAATATTTCCAATTATAATGAAAGGCTTTATGTACTATCAATTGCTAAGGAGTTTTCAAAGGCTTTGAGCACCATTAGCATACAATTAAAACTAACTTCTTTTCTTTCTTTTTTTCCAAATTTATATTTCTGCTAGGTCCCCAATAGTTGTGGAGCGGTTCTAGGTTTGATGCAGCTCATTTTATATGCAAGCTACTACAAGTCGACCCAATGGGACCCAACACTACGTGAGCTTCAATTGGGAAATGCATAAACCATAACACTGCTAATTCTTGTTAAATTTTTGGACCTGCACTAACTTTTTTCGTGTGCATGGATGTGATTTTACACTCCTTCAAATCAGAGAAAACGATCCACACCAAAAAATATATATGGTGGGTCTCTGACAGGGGCAGAGCCAGGGGAGGACGAGAGTGGTCAAGACCTCCCCAAAATCTCCTATATATTATACTTATAAAGGTTTGGGTAGGGCATACATTAACCATTCATAATAGGAAATTTTTTACGAAAAATTGAAAAAACTTTTGCATTTTTCTATAAAAAAAAATTTCTAAAATTGTTTACTAACATATGCCCTTAGGACATACATTAGTAAAACCCTACTTATAAAGCATTTTACCCTCTAACAAAATTTTTCTTTCTCAACTTTACCCCTTGCATAAATAAGAAGACTACTCTACTTCTAAATGAAAGCAATCTAATGTCCAACAGGCCGTATAAGTACATAGCACATTTTCATCTTTTTCCAATGAAAACAAAGTTCAATGGCCCCACATAAGACTAAAAGTATTGTCCAAGTACTTGCAAGTGCATGAATTGTACTAAAGTATAGTTTGACAAAAACGAGATCAAACCCACAGGAACTTGAATGAACGTAAGAAAATTAATTAAACCTTAACCAAATTAATCATAATCTATTTTAATAAAAATCGGTTATTTTGAAATTAAATAAACTAAGAAAATAATTAAACTAAGCAAAGATATTAAATAAAGCAGTAAAGAGATTAAACAATTTAGAAGAATGAATTAAGATTTTGGAATCCGCCTTGTTAATTCATATCAGAATATATTCATGATAATTAATTTTTCTCAACCCACTGCATGATGATCTAGAAATCAATCTTGCTATCATAGAAAATATTATCATTGAAACTTATGTTTAAAAATCTAAAGCATGTTCTTCTTCGCTTCCAAGGTAATAAAATCAAATAAAAAATTGTATCCATTGATAAACAAATCACAAGAGATATCCAATTTTAAAATCAAATAATTATAATCCAAGCATTCAATTAATTAAGATAAATCCTAATCATGAGAAAAATATCATTGAACTCATATCTAAAATCCTATCTTAGTCAATTGATGTGAAGCAAGAACAATTTAAATCATGAAAAGAACAACTACTGTGGGAAAAATTAAATCACATAAATAATACTAATAATCTTTAACCTCAATTATAAATTTAGTTGCTCATAGTAATTGAAATAATACATAAAAATAAAATACTAAACATTAAACTAGAGAAATAAATAAAACTAAGATGTAGCCGCGGCTCTATGCGTTCAGCCCTAGCCGTCCTCCTTAAGCAAACCTAAAGCATTATATAAGAGAAGTCACACCCAATACAATTCGGACTAGCCTTCTAAAGATTTTGCTTTGATTTGCTCCTTTATAATCCATCACATGCGGCTGACCTAAAGCCTTATTAATAAAATCCCAACGTGGCCCATCGCAAGAACTCCCCAGTATGTGTTTTGGTGAAGAAATCAAGTGGCCCACGTCAAGCCCATCTGTATATTAACATTAGTCCCACTCTTCTTATTTTTCTTTTTCTTTCCTTAACTCCTTGTTGGACTTGCCCAGCCTGCTTTTATCTTTGCTTGCTTCACTTCATGTTTGGGCTGGATCTCTCAAATTGGCTTCACATAATTGATCATTATTCTGCCTCAAATAAATCCTTTACCACCTATAAGACAAAAATAATAGATAATGTCACAAAATAACATGAGAGTAATGTTAAATATGCAAATATGAGAGTATTTTATTGGCTATATTTCATGCACATCATCCTTTAATTTGACAGGTTTCCAAAGTATTAACAGTAAATAATTAATTTAAACAATTTTTTTCACAACAAATTTCACAATTGTCAAAGCAATACTATATAATATATACAATATTCTTCACAATAAATTTCACAATTGTTGAACATTCAATTTTCATTTAGGCCCACCACTTATACTACTTTATTGTCTACCAGTTATATAATTCTCACTGTCAACATGTGATAATACCTACTTTCCTCTTAGTGGGTTTTACATGATCATTATTTTTTATTAAAAAAAATGACCTACTTATATTCATTTATAGCACTAAAACCTAACCTCCACTCTTTTTCTTTTTCTTTTTCTTTTTTTTTTTTGTTTTTAATTTTTTTTTCAATCTTGTTTTTGATATAATCCAAATTTTAACGGCTTAAAAGAATAGAGAAAAAATGTTGAATTCAACATTATTTTTAATATTATTCAAGGCAATGAGGATTCAAAATTGCTAGTATATTGTTATACTCTTAACACTTACAATAATTTATTTTAAGAAATCAAATTAATTATTTAAACTCTATTTATTTAGATTAATCTCTAAATTATATTAATATATATTTGTGTATTTAGTTTGCTATTGATATCAATTAATTTTTTTAAGATTAATTTTTCTTTCAATTCCCCCCCCCCCCCCCCCCCCAAAGTTGAATTTCTAGGTCCACCACTGTTCTCTGATCTTGGTAGCATATAATATTATAGTACATGTCAAAGCTTGCAATTTATCCTTAACAAAAACACTAATCTCGAATTCATCATCTTGATTAAAAAAAAAAAACATAAAAAATAGGATTTTTTTTCTTTAAAGATTTGATAACTGTAATTAATAGGATTAAATTTTTTTTGTGGGGGTGAAACTATCCATTGTTTTAATTTTTGAAAATATCATGCTGTAAGAGATAAGTGAATGATGTAAACATAAGAAAAATACTTAGAGAATATAAATTTGTATTAAAAATGTAGACCCATATGTAGCAAGCATATCAGCATGCATGTATTTCTCTTTATTCAATATTGTGAATTTCATAATATAAGACAAGCATGCATGATGCATGGTTACGTACTCTCTACCTTGCCGATGGTCATTTGTAATGTGTCTTATTTTTATTACCATTTGATGAGTAATGTTTTTAGTTTGTTATGATTGAATCAACTGTGTATATATATATATATATATATTTAAGTTTCATATATACCATTTAATTTTGTCTATGCATAAAGATCAAATTATCAAACCCCCCAAGAAATGATTTCTAATTCCGTCCTTGAAGACAAGAAATTTTGGAAATAAAAAAGTAAAGCTTAAATCTACTTGTTGAAAGCCAGCAAAATTCATAAAACATTACCTAAGCTTTGGAAATACTAACACTTCACAGTTCAAACCTCAAACTATAAAAGCATTCCATTGCCACCTCAATTATGACAACTCCTTGCAAATAGCATCCCACCATTTATTTGAATTCTCTCCATTTAAAGTTCTAAATTTCTATCTATTCTGTACATTTGCATGGTTCAGATTTTATTTTCCAAATATAACCGTACACAAAATTATTAATTATTTCAATAATTTCTTTTATACCTACATCTAAAATTGGCCCAATAAATCCAAAAAGATTGCTCAATACACTTTGATATATTATGCTTATCATGTCTATAGGCTTGGATATTACCTTTTCATTCAACAAGGATTTTCGACAACTAGAGGTGGACAGAACGGACAGAAGCGGACTGAACGGATTGAATGGACCAAAATAGATCAAACGGACTGTAGTGGACCGAACAGACTAAAGTGGACTAAAATGACCAAATAGATCTAACTAGACCAAACGGACTGTATTACACTGAACAGACCGTAAGGACTGAACAGAACCGAATTAGAACCAAACGGACCGAATAGATAGAAGCGGACTGAATTGGACTGAACAGAGACAAAGTGGACCGAATGGACTAAAATGTGATACACTCAGTCTAATTTGGTCCATTCGGTCCACTTCAACTCTGTTCAGTCCAATTCAGTCCACTTCTTTCTATTCGGTCCTTTTAGTTTCAATCCGGTTCTATTCGGTCCAATATGGTCTGTTTTGTCTAGTTTGATCTATTCGTCCTTTTGGTCCACTTTTGTCTATTCGGTTCTTTTAGTTTCAATCCGGTTCTATTCGGTCCAATATGGTCTGTTTGGTCTAGTTTGATTCATTCGGTCCTTTTGGTCCACTTTTGTCTGTTCAGTCCTTTAAGATCCGTTTGGTCCATTTCGGTTCATTCTGTCCACTTCGGTTCTGTTTAGTCCACTTTTGTCTGTTTGGTAATGTTCAGTCCATTTCAGTGTACTTAAGAATGGAAAAAAAATAGATTTGGGTTGAGAGTACCTATTTTTAATTCGAATTTATTAAAAAATATAAATGACAAAAAGTAATATTATTATTTTTTAATTTAATGATATATGGCATTATCTTTTTTTTTTTAATCCCCTTAGCTAATATTAGTATTCTGCTTTTTGAGTGAATTACACAATTTTTGTGTTTATGATAAAATTTGAATTTAAAAACCAATCAAAGTTTTTTTTTTTTTTTTTTTTTTTTAAGTGGTAAGAAATTTGTAAATTTATGATATTAAGTTCATTATCAATTCTTTGATGAGTTGGATACTAATATGAAGTTGTGCCAAATGCAACCTTTTAGTTTTCAAAAATTCCTACTGAATGAAAAGGTAACATCCAAGCCTATGAATATGGTAAGCATAATATATCAAAGTGTATTGAGCAATGTTTGGACTTGTTGGATCAAATTTAGATGTAGGTATGTTGAAATAATTAATGAATTTGCAATACAAATGATGAACTAGGGAAAAAATTGTTTAATTTCCATTGTTTGTTGTAATTATTATTGCTTCATATTGGAGTTGCATTACCAACACAAAAAAAAATTGTAACTGTCCCACGCATTATGTAGACCTGCCACTAGTTATCCTAAAACTTGAAAACTTTAGGGTTGAATTATCGAATTATCCTACAAAATCCTAATAAGGCTCATCCCATTCCCATATTCCCATGCCAACATCCTCTTACAACAGAACTTATTTCACCACACCAAACGCCCTTGCTCATCAATTTAATTCTTCATACCGAACTAGTCAGTTTTCCCCTATTGGCCACTGATGTCAGACTCTTTAAAAAGAGTCCTAAAAGATTTGCAATTCCACACACTGATGTGAGACTCTCTTTAAGAGTAGTCCTAAAAGATTTGCAAGTCCACAATACAATCAACTGTGCCTAAATCAAAAGCTTTGGCTGAGTCTCTTGAGTGTACACAGCAAGTGGATTGAGATAGAAACGAGGTTCATCTTGATTATAGCAATGATAATAATTATCAATTGGAGATCTTACAAAGAGGTTTTAAGGCCAGTCCAACAAAGACAGACAGGCCAAAATAAATACACATATTTGGTAAACCCAAAAGGTATTTCTAAAAAATATATTTTAAAAAAGAAAAATAAATAAAAGATTTACATTCATCCAACAAAGTGAAATGTAGCACAGCTCCTTAGCCTATACCCACCACCATGTGCTTCTCTCATCATGAATCACGATATCCCAAATTCCATTCTCTTCAATGTTAAGTACAATTGAGGTTTCTCCGGTCTTCAAAATAATTACACCGAGTTGCTCAAGGGACTAGAGATTTTAGGGGCCACGATACTTGCGGAAGCACAAACAACCTTGAGGCTGATCAACGGGAATCATACCTCCACCTTTTGATGTGTCAATGGCCTCTAACATGGAGACTACCTCTTCCATTTCTGGCCGCTTGTCAGGGCTGGCATCCCAGCATCGCTTCATTACATTCGCCAGGGAACTTGGGCAACATCTTGGTATCTCTGGCCTCAGATTCTAGGTAAGAAATAAATTAGTCAGAAGGAATCCCAAGCAGAGACACTCAGAGCTTGTTGGGTACAATGATTAAGATTCACGCAGATAAGTTACCTGCCGAACCACAGCTGTCGTCACTTCTGAGAAACTAAGGTCTGGATATGGCATGTCACAGCAATATATCTCCCACAAGCAGATGCCAAAACTATAAACATCACATTTCCTGTTATATGGGTTGCCATTGAGAACCTATAAATCACCCATTTGACAAATCACAGAAAATTAGTTCATTGATCGATTGTTTCTTCTGTTTTTTTTTTGTTTTAGTTAACTATAACACAGATCCTTAGGGAATGTGGAATGCAAACAGGAACTTGGCATGCCACTTTTGCTTATGTAAAACTTCTATAGATTGTTTCATTAGTAGTTAAAAGGTGATATGGAAACCTTGAAATTTTAAAATTCTTGCTTGGTTTTGCCCAAACAGTTCATTAATCACGTAAGATTCTACTATTGCTTTTTAAAATTGTCACTAAAAAAAAAGGTGAATAAAGAAAGAAAAAGAAGAAAATTTTTTATCTCTGGGATTAGTGTATTTGAATGAAAATGTTCCACATTTTGGATTGAGCAATCATGTATTACAGTTTGCTAGGGTAATAGTGAATAATAGCTGAAATATTAGGACCAGTACAATATCCTCATTGTACTAAGAGGATACCTACAAGTTACCAAAGACAATGAGAAGACAAATTTAGTATTAGATAGACTTGAGATTGATGGAGACATTAGTTGCACTATGAGAGACATCCACCCACAAAGCAAGATCTCTTTTTGTTCCCCAAGTACAAATAGACAAGCAAAAGTCCCAGAGGAATTGATGAGAAGTTTTTTATATGGTTTCGAAGTCAAAGTCAAAAAATTATCAAGTAGGAGTAAATAAAATGAGTATACCTCAGGAGCCATATAACCAAGTGTCCCTGTCTCCCCAGTCATGTCATTAGGATTTGAAGCCTCAACACGAGCAACCCCAAAATCAGCAATTTTTACTGTACGTGTCTTGTCCAATAGCATATTCTCCGTTTTTACATCTCTGTGAACAATCTTCTGCGTGTGAAGGTAACTCAACCTGCAAGATACAGTACATATGAGCCTTCTAAGAGCTTAAACAGGAAAAAAAAAAAAAAAAAAAAATTCCAAGCCACATGTCATTTTTTAATTGAAATTCTACCCAAAAAAAAAAAGTACAAACACAGAGCAAGATACAGATGGTAAGTACCCTCTAGCAAGATCCAGCGCAAGCTGGACAACGACATTAAAAGCTAGCTTCCTTCTCCTGTTCTTTATGAGGTAACCTTTCAGGGCACCCCCGGGAAGATATTCCACAACAACACAACAGACATTACTTGGCATGCCAATTGGACCATTATCAGTTTGTATCTGTAGTTCTGATGTGCCCATCGTTGCCCCTATAAACTGAAATTTGAATGACCAGGATGTTAAAGGTAAGAGATACAACGAAGCATGACAGAATATTGATAAGTATACACTATTTTCCACAAAAAAAAAACACCAAGAGCCTTGTAGCTCAAGTGACGTCTCTTGGTGTTTCTAATGGAGACGTTCAGGGTTCAAATCTCCTCCTCCAACTATTGAATTATAAAAAATAAATATATTTAAAAATTTAAATTTAAAAAAAAAAAAAAAACAAACAAACAAACTAGAGATAAAAGGAATCAACCTTTAAATGTATTGCAACCTTCAAAATTCTAAAATATTCAAATGCATTAACTCTTTTAGTTAACAACTAAATTCCAATAAATTCAAACTGCAACAGTTCTCGAATGCCACTATGTCATCGGGAGTCAAGAGATGAAATAGAGAAAATCAAAGGAAAGAATATTGGAAATCAACATGAAAGAAGTGGTTTGAGGCTTCCCTATTCAAAAAAATTAGAAGCCCCCAAACCCACATCCCCCCTCCATTTTTTCTCTCCTTCAAGGATTGAGGCTTCCCTCAACAATTAAAAATTTAAGGTTTGTGATATTAGTCAAATGGCCCAAAATATAGAAAGGAACAGCAAAGACAAAGAGGTCTCTTGATCAAAATGATTATATAGATAAGGCATTTCCTTTAAGTATATATGTTGGTATCCAAGTCCCATGTGATAGCATGTTTCAACCAGAATTGAAATCCATCTTTGTTCCCTTTGTCATTCTTTTTACCCTTGTAGTGGATAAGTTGTAGGGGACCACAACTCTATTGATGTTGGCTTCAACTGAAAAAGGTTGAGGTTTGACAACAGCATGCCTTTCCATCTGTATCACTTCCATGGAGGTCCATGCAATGACTAGGTTTAGGTAGCTCAAGAACATCTTAATAGCTATGGATGTTTGAATTTCTGCATCTTTAAAGATATGGAGCAGCAATATCATTGTTAGTTTGTTACCCTCTGTGTTTGACACAAATATATTGTACTGGCCAGCAGCATTTGAGCTCATTTGATGTACTAAAAAATTGCAAAATAAAAGCAAAATAGGAGGTAACATAACAATGAAGATGAAGTGCCTCTGTATCTATCTAGAAAGATCTCTCGTATGCAAGAAAATTGGTTATCCAAAATGGCCCTACTCCTCATCTCCATGTTCACCAAAAGTACTCAGCCATCTTAATCTGGTAATATCAAGAGAAAACGTCCTTGGACCACATATGGTATTAATATAACCAAACACAGTTAGATGATTATTAATTTCATGGGTCATTCAACAACATTAATGATGGAGTATTGGAAGGTAATGATGAGGAGTTGTAGGTATGGAACTGCATGGGGAGCAGGGCCAGCCTGTATTCTATGGTGCATTTAGAGAGAAAGAAATCAACAGATATTTGAGGGGGAGGAGATGGTTATCAAATCAAGTTTCTTTTCTTGAAAACTCTCTTCAAATGGGTAACACACTATCCTACTATCTCAACCTTTTCTCTGATGGAGTTTTTAGACTCTTTGCACTTGTATCACTAATCTTTCAGCTTCCTTTTCTTTCTTTCATTTTTTTCTATTTTTCAAATCTACGTATACTTCCTGTATATTACTTATAAAATTTATAATAAAAAAAAATATATATATATATATATACACACTAATGAGTTGCTCAACATCTTGTTATGATGCATACCAAATGGCAAAATAAATGAAACTTTAGAGGAGAGTTCAGTTATAAAACATCCATTAGTTTAATTTGTTCCCACGGATATTGAGTTCACTATAATCGAAAGCAACGGTCACTAAGGATTCATGTTAACTATTATTATTATTATTATTATTTTCCCTTTATTATTGATATGTCTATCAATATTTTGGATGTTTAAGTAAGCATTCAAGAGCACGAGGTTCATATGTCGCTTTAGTGGCATTACAAAGCTATTGGAATATCAAGAAACAACAACTATAGAATCATAATCAATAATTTCATAAAAAAGGTAAGAAGAAATTTAAAGCTTCCATAATCTTCACCGCGTAAGCTAGATATATGAGTTGCACAATCCAATCATCATGAGCAATATAGAAGCATATGGAATCCAAATATGGTTTGTATAAATATAGAAGAAGAGATGAAAAAGAAATTGCAAAATAGAACTAACCTTAGTAACATTAGGATGTTCCAGCTTATGCCAGACAGCAACTTCTTGAGTAAAATCTGCCCTTAATGTAGCAATCTCAGATTCAGTCCTATGGCCCTCCTCACCCCAATCGAGCATTTTAACTAATGATCAAGAAAAACAAAACCAGAAAACCACTGTTAATGACTTTTTTTTTTCCTTGGATTTGTTGGGTAATATTGTTAGTCATTTGTAACAAATGCAACCCAGTGAACCCACTCAACATAACAAACATAATGAAAGTGGCTTAGATAATATTACAAAGAAACCAAATAGATCTTAGTTTTGTTAAATTAAGACGATTAAAAAACCAAATATTAATCTTTGGATACCATACTATTTTAGAATTGTTGTTTTCCTTAGCTGATAAGACTTAAACCAACAGCTGTGATCACATGAAAGTTCAGAAACACAACAACATCATCATCAACCAAGCAATTGCAATCACCAGCAAAATTCAACCCAAGCCCGTGTGTGAGTCACGGATTTCATACGAGTACATTCATTTACAATAGCCAATCGTTGGTTACCTTCATAAGAGTCGATTGAATTCTCTTATAGAGATTAAAAATTAGCACTAAAAAAGAAAAGAAGCAAAAGTAACCAGAATGGTCCCCCTAATCCGAATGGGACCAACCCCAAATTAAAATATACTATCAAAATCAACCAAATTGATCAAACAAGAGCACATGCATTTATGCAAAAACCAAGTTGGAATCAGTTCAATAGTCCAATAATCAAGAAACTATGGCATATAATGTAAAACAAATACAAGAAAAAAAAAACAGTTTTCATAAAGCAGAATATACTCTGGAAATAAATGAAAATAGTAAAAAAAAAAAAAAAAAAAAGTCAAAAGAGGAAAAAAAGAAGAACTGGGTTTTGATGGGAAGAAAAGGAAATCTCAAAAAATGGAGTTTTCAAACCAAACCCAATTGAAAAAAATTGAACTTTTTCTCTTTGGTTGAGTAAAGTTACAAACTTTTTGAGACAGGGTTCAAACAAAGAAAAACATAGAAGGCTAAAATGACAAAGTGGTTGAGAGAAATAGAGTGACCAGCGACATCAAGGCCGTCGTAGATGCCACGGTGGACGGTGCCGAAGGTGCCACGAGCAATGGCAGACTTGATGGTGAGCTTAGAGGGGTCGATCTCCCACTCTTTCCTCTCTTTCTTCACAACCTTTGAGGCTGTAGTGGTGGTGGTGATAAGGTTAAGACCATTATTATTAGTACTTAGAATACTACTACTATTGTTGCTGTTGTTGTTAATGAAAGTACTATCTTCTTCTTTTTTCTTGTTCTTCTCCATGGTCCACGCTCTGTTGAGGTGTCTCTCGAGCTGTTCATCCAAGCTTTTCAAATCAATCTGATCTGCACGAACAAACCCGTCACTGCTTTTCTCCATGTTTTGCTTCTTTTTGTGAGTGTGTGTGTGAGAGACAGAGAGATCAGAGCAGAGTCAGTGAGTGCTGAGCTAAACTTTGCTTGGGTTTTGTACTTTCACTATGAAGTTGTTGTTGTTGGTGGTGGTATTTCTGAGAGTTCTGGTTTTTCTTTCTACAAATATAAATAATAAATAATTAATATGTAATTGAATAAATTAATATGTAATTTTTTAATTTTTTTTTTAAATTAATTTAATTAAAGTATTTTTTTTATTATTAGTATTTTCTTCTACAATTCATCATCCATGTGGGCACATGGAACTGCCTGACCGTAACGTGTGCTTCTGACCCACTAGGGTGTCTCTCTCCCTATATACGTTTTTTTTTTTTTTTTTTTTTCCAAAAAAAAAAAATTTTTGATTGAGTATAGGATATACTATTTGATATAGATTGAGTAATATTAGATATCCAAAAATTAACACATATTTATATTAAATTTAATTAATTGTTTAGACTGCATCGGTTAATGATTCAATGAATTTTTTTATTTTTCCCAAAAAAAAAATTATTTTTGATTGAGGATAGGATATACTATTTGATATAAATTGAGTAATAGTTATATTAAATTTAATTAATTTTTTAAATTGCATTGGTTAATGATTCAATGAATTTATTTTATCCAAAAATAACATTCAATATACCAATGTATTTGAATTTAATTTTAAAAATTAAAATCTTTCTTGATCCTTTAGTTAAGATTAAGTTTTATCTGATATTTAAATAGCTATAATGATGGAAGGATGAAATTTGAATTCTTGACATCCTCAAAAATAAGAGCAAGCAATGCTATGAAACTTCAAGGATTTTGGAAAAGATTTAATTATATATATATAAATAGCTCATTTACTTTCTTTTTTTGACGAAATATAACACATTTACTTAAAGTAAGATGTTATACATTTTTTTTAGAATGAATACAGTTAATGACTCTCTAATAATAGTGCTTATATAAAATAAAAATAAAAACTATCTAATAATAGTGGTTCTTTTTTTACGTCCTAAATTTGGTAATTTTAGATATTGAAGTAATTATTTTCTTGCCTAGAGTCTTGTACTTGTATTGCATTACATGATCTAATTTTTAAAGGGAACTAGATTCATATTCTCCATTTTTTTAAGATATTTTTTTCTTTTATTGTGACTATCAATTAAATTAAAAAACATGTACTATGACAGAGAGTATTTTTCTCATGGATCATTCAATTTGTTGATATTGATTATTGAGTTTAATTAAAATTATTGAATAAGACAAAAGATTTCAATGAATTAATTAAGCTGAATCATTTTGTTACGAGAAATGATATATCTACAACGTTTTTACAACATTTTTACAACAAATCATAAGTGGCAGGTTGTTACTGGTTGTTATTGTTGGGCCAAAAAAGTAATCCTAGTGTTAGTTTCAAATTTGAACCAATAACAACTAACCACTTATGATTTGTTGTAAAATTATTGTAGACGTAGCATCTCCCATTTGTTATTGTTGGAGTAAGATTCGTGAATCAGTGTTGAATCAGTGGAGGAAATTAAAATGCAACGTGCATTGAACATAATAACTACCTTATTAAAAGAATAGTGATTATCAAAAAAAAAACCTTATTAAAAAAAATAGTAGATTCATTGTTGAAAGAGACCCTTCTAATCAATTTCTTATGCCAAACACATAAAATTAATTAGTGCCTTAAACAAAATGAGTTACTTAATTTTTTTTGTGTAATTTTAAGCAGATTTGAATGTAAAACCCTTTTCTGTCAACAAAAAATTTTAATAATTGAGTTCATTGAAAAACACATAAGTTCTTGTTTAATGTTATTTGTTAAGAATCGAAACCCATCAAGGATGGACGGATTAGATTAATGTTATTTGTTAAATGAAAAAAATTAATGAAGCCAGTAACCTTTTGAGCCATGCCATGTGGTAAACATCGAGTTTTTTTTTAAATTGATCGATAATCTTGGTCAAAGTGACATTAATCTATAAAATTGATCCATAATGGAAATAATTTAATGTTAATTGTGTCAAATTAATAAAACCGATCCCTCATATTAATAATTCATAGAGTTGTTAGTGATAATATAGTCTAACAATACCAACCTTAATTAGTATGATTTAGTTCAGGGAGTCAAATTCCCTTATTTATAATTAACATTTAACAGAATAAATTATAAATTTGAGATTCTTTATTGTTTACAAGATATATTATTTTAGTCAACAGTCATATAAGAGATATTAATCATAAGTTAGTATGATCACACACTACAAAATCTTGTGGTTGGGGATAGAGAGAGAGAGAGAGGGGTGAACTGACAATAAGGAACCTTGTAACTAAATTGGTTAGACATATCTTAAAATTTCAAACCGAGATATCTAAAGTTCAAATTTCCTTACCCTTAATTATTTATGCATAAAAATAAAATTGACATTAAAAAATTAAAAGTAAAAAATAATTAAATAAATAAATAAAAAGAAAGAAGAAGAAGAAGATGATGTAAGGGGGAGTTGGGAGAGAAGTATTTGGAATGCATTGAAGGATGTGGGTAATATTTCAGACTTTCCGTTAGAGTTTAATCCTCCACAATATTTTCCACAATCTTTTTAGTAGTAATTTGTTTACAAGAGATATTATAATTAACATTTAACAGAATAAATTATAAATTTGAAATTCTTTATTGTTTACAAGAGATATTATTTTAGTCAATAGTCATATAAGACATATTAATCATAAGTTAGTATGATCACACACTACAAAACCTTGTTGTTGGGAATAGAGAGAGAGAGAGGTGAACTGACAATAGGGAACTTGTAACTCAATTGGTTAGACATATCTTAAAATTTCAAACCGAGATATCTAAAGTTCAGATTTCCTTACCCTTAATTAGTATAAAAATAAAATTGATATTAAAAAATTAAAAGTAAAAAAAAAAAAAAAATGTAAGGGGGAGTTAGGAGAAATGTATTTGGAATGTATTGGTGGATGTGGATAATATTTCAAACTTTCAGTTGGAGTTTAATCCGCCACAATATCTTACACAATCTTTTTAGTAGTAATTATTTAAGATGGCAATCTGTAATTAGAGCAAGATCACTTTCAAATGAACTCATTAAAGACATTACTATTACTCCTATTAAACATCAACCACAAGTCACAACCGACCAATACTTTATTTAGAACAATACTAGCGACACTTTTTTTTTTTTTTTTTCACAGTCTTCTTAATAGCAATTTATTAAAATGATAACTAATTAGAGCAACATCACTTTCGTACAAACTCATTAATGACATTACTATTATCAAATGTCAATCACAACCGACCAATAATTTATTTACGTTATATTTGTTTCGACATTAACATTTTCTATAAAATGGATCATTTTCCAAAAAAATATATATTTCCTAGAAAATTATCTACTTTTTTTATATTTGATAACAACCTTAAAATAAATGGAAAACTTTCTTTTAACTTCTCTTATTTAGCTTTACATGAGATATAATTGTTTTCTTTATTTAACTTCACGTAAGATAGAGTTCTTTTCCATAAAATTTTAGTGGAAAACAATTTTATCACATGCTAAGCTAAATAAGAGAAATTTAAAAGATAATTTTCCTTTAACCTATTTTTTCTAATACTACCAAATATAGGAAAATGCGAACAATTTTCTTCACATAAAATTTTCCATTGAAACAAATGTAATGACACGATTTTTTTTTTCGACAATTTTTTTAATGGTAATTTGTTAAGATAATAAATTGTGATTAGAACATCACTTTTGTGTGAAACTCATTAATGATATTACTATTATTAAACATCAATCAAAACCGACCAAATTATGAGGAAAAAAATTATAAAAAAAAAAAAAAAAATTCCATCTTTAAACTTCTTGATTTAATTTATTCTGTTTCTTGAAGAAGGCTACTCTTTTTTTAAACCTCCATATGTAGGACTTATGGGTTTATGGTCAATGTACTTTTTAAATCTATATATCTATCTGCCTTTTTAAGAGTTTTTTTGTTTGATACTAGAAAGCAAAAACATAAAGAAAGTTGAAGTGTGCTAAGGTCCACGTTCTGAAGTCCATAGCCATATCTTCATCAATTATTTTGCCTACCCTTAACTTTTGGTGAGCCTATTTGGACGGCAATCGCATCTCAAGCAATCAGGCTGAAAGAGAGAGACAACTTTTTTCGTTTGGATTTTAACATCAATGTTATAATTTATTTATATTTCTTTATTTGCTTATATTTTTTAATGTATTTGCAGATCTGTTTTTATTGGTTTTATCTGCCTTTTGCAAAATGGGTTTAGCTGGTATACTGTGTCTTTTTGCATTGGACATGCTACGATTGAGATATGTGCTTGCATTGTAACGTGTCCAATACAAAAATGTATCGGACACAAGTCATATCTTTACAAAATCGTAATTATGTTTTAACTATATAACAACTTTTGTAAATTCATATTTTATTAGCAAGACTCTAGTGTAAAACAGAATTTAAACTTGTTCAGGCTTTCGTTGCATGGGTTATGTGTTGAAATTTAATCTCAGGATCATTTTCCATGTTAATTTTTTTAGTTTAATATATTTTATTGGGTTTATTTTGATCCCAGTTAAATTAACCAAAAACTCAAGTTGATTAATTAGTCCAAATAAATGCAATATTCGATTGACTTGTAACCAAGACAAGGTATCCCATGGCCAAAACCAAGGTGGTCGATACCATATCGTACCAACCAGTACGGCCGGTATTTACCATTTTGGTACGTGCACTAGTATCGAAACGCAGCTAATTCGTACCGGTTTAAATACCGATCGTATCGGCCGATTTTAGGTGTACCGGTTGGTACCCAAAAAAAAAAAAAAAAAATTCTTTTTTTTTTTAGTTTTGTAATTTTCGAATTTTTGTAAGGATAGAATGGTAACTTACTTGTATTATTTGTTTTTTTAGTATGCAATAAACAATTAAGTTTTTTGTTTTTTATATTGTTTTTTTTTCTTTTAGTTGATGCTAAGACTAAAACCATGAATAATTTGTTCTGAATTGAAATAATGTTTTATGGTAAACTTTTATTTTTATTATATATATAAATATATATATATATATATATTTATAAATATAAAAAATTGCGGTAAACTCGAAATGGTACACCGGTATTGACCAGTACCGAAATATATCGTTCTACTGGCCAAATCAGTACAACATCCTGTATGAGATTGACTCTCTTGGCCAAAACCTCATCAATTTCTCAAAACCACATCTTTCCATCATCTACTTCACAGTTCAAAACCACACCACCACAATGCATGACCCATCCAACTTTTAGTGAAAAGCCTAAAATTGCCAAACCTAGAAATTTTCTTAAAGAGAGAGACTGACCTTGAAGAATTCAAAACTTGATCCTAAAACCCAAATTTCTCATCCCATTGTAAAAGAAATAAAAATTAACTATTAAAACTTGACTAATCTGAGAATGACCTCGAAGAATTGAAAACTTAATCATAAAACCCAAATTTCTCATCCTATTGTAAAAGAAATAAAAATTTACTATTAAAACTTGAATAATTTGAGACAGAGGGATCAATTTGGTCAATTATAATATCTTTAAGAGTTTAACATTTTAAACTAATAATATAAGAAGCTGGCCTGGAGTCCGACCCAAACTCGGATGGGTCTCTTTGCGATTCCCCCACTCTCTCTACTTCTTTTTTTCTTTTCTCTTTTTTCAATTTTTATCTAAGAAAAAGTAAAGTGCTATGCTTTATCAAGGTAGCTAAAAATCCAATGGACCAAAATTACTCATTAAGTCTTTTTTGTTTTTCACTTTTAGACAATTATAATATACACTAATCCTGTAGCTCGAATATTTTCTCTTCTAAATTTTTAAACACTCGTTAAGAATCATGATTGGTGACTCCACTAATTAAGAATCATGATTAGTGACTCCAAAAATGTTCCATCAAATAGACTTTCATTATGCCTATTACAATAGAACAAGAAAAAAGGATTTTCATTATGCAAAGAGAGTTGTTGAATTATTACATCCCAGCCAATTGAGATAGCTGATTTCCCAAAAAGGGCTATGAATTATCAATAAAACTGAGCCCGTAAATTATTCTGTACCATGAATCTACAGCACTGCGAGATTGCGTGTTTATTGCATCAACTTATTGATAAGGTCCAAGATCTCTTATACATCAATTGAGTTGAATTTTGACTTTGCTTTAACTATATTAAAATATTAAGAAATTCATACTATTAACATTACTGTTTGTTTAGTAAAAATATTTTCTAGAAAATGAGTTATTTTTTTAAAATTATTTTCTATAAAATTATCTTATTTTTTTATATTTAGTAACAACTTTAAATAAATTAAAAAATAATCTTCAAATTTCTTTTATTTAGCTTACTATGAGATAAAGTCATTTTTCAAAAAAATTTAATAAAAAACAATTATATTTTTTCTATTGATCAAAGATAGTTTTTCTTTGAATCATTTTTTTCTGACGCTACCAAATGCTAAAAAACATAAAAAACTATCTTTACATAACATTTTTTATCAAAACAAACCAAACAAATGGGCATAGTGACATGAATAAATTTTAGAGAGCAGTAATACTGAAGAGTAATGAACATTATAATGTACAGGGCACTTGGCTACTAGCAACGTATCAAAAATATTACTGTCAAGGTATCTACTTAATTACTATGGATTGTCTCACAAGTATAATCAATGCAAATTTAACAATCTGTTTACAATATAAAATTGCATCATTATGAGTTGTGTATAAAGCAATATATGGTCACATCATAGAGTTTTATATAATTTGCTATACAAAATGTCGGAAAGTTTTTGCCAATTGAAACTAAGGGCCGCAATTATTTGGAAACTCCTAGCCTATCGCTTAAGTTTTTTTTATCGTTGACTTAAACCATGCATTTGGCTGCTACTAAAATTGAAAATTGACACGGACATGAAAGTGATCTTTGTTATGTAGAAGACAACTATGGAAAACATTGTGATGTGACGAATGAGTCTGAAAATTTGAGTAAAAATTATCGTCAATGGGGTATGTTGAGCTACACCAACGTACACTAAGGAAAAAGATAATGTTATTATAATAACTTTTCTTTTCTTTTCTTGTATTTTTCCACTACTAAGAAAATTGTCTACTGAGAAAAAAAGAGGGAGGGCTTACCTAGGATACACATATATAGAACATAGAGGCTACAACTACAAGTGTCTGATCATAGAACATAGAAAAAAACCATAGCCATAGGTTTCAACCAATCCAATACCTGCAAGTGTTTGATAAAAAATGAAAAATTGTAAATGGAAGAAAGGATTTAGTCAAGAAAGTGACCCTAACCAATGATCCTAACTTACACATCTCATATCTCACAACATATGAGCATCACAAGTTTATGACTAGTGAGATGGGTTGGATGCATATAATTCTGTATGAGATATATATATCTTCTTGTTCAGTTTCATGCATCTAGCTAATTGGATATTGAATATTTGATCCCTTGCAAGGTCTATGCATATGGATATTATGGGGTTAGCCTATTTCAAAATAGTTACAATGTCATTTTCTAATTTCTTTTTCTTTCTTTTTTTTTTTGGTAGAGGTCATTTTCTAATATCTCCTACTAGTATTTAGGTCAAACTCTTTGAAGTGCCAATTTGGTTCAGGCTCATCTAGACCAAAATTATATGATGCATTGCCCTTTTCTTCAGGTAAAGTCGGGGGAGACCTCTCTATAATTCTCTTGAACCAGATAAGGACCAAATAATTTCAATAAACTTTGTCAAATAATTGAATTTCACTTGGTTACGGAAGAGTATTTGGTATCCCTGTTGCTAAGATTCATTGCATACTTGCATTTCTTATAAACCACAGTACAACTTTGGGTTGAATGGTGCCACTGGCGGCTCTACGTTCAATTTAGGGTGGTCACACAGGACTACCCTAACCTAAAATTTTTTTTTATTATATATAAATTTAAAAAATTTATGATTTTTCAATCCTTAAAAAATATTGTAAACTAAGGTTATAACTCTATTCAATTTTTTTTTTTTACTGTACATGAATTTTGACAAATCCACAAATAGATATATTTTTTTCTTATATCCTCCATATTTGCAAAATTTTAAGAAAATTAAAAATTAATAGGTATGTCATTAATCAAATCTTTAAATTTTGAATTTTAGTAATCTATAATTATACATAAAAAATAAATTTATGGATCAAAAGTAAATAACATAGGATTAACATGAAATTTGACATTTATTTTAAGAACATAAAGATTAAAGAACCTGCAATTCAACAATTAAATTTTCAAAATTGACCATCTTAATTTATTTAATGAGAGTTGTAGCCTTAGGGTATAATTAAGTTTGTAACCAAACTTTGTCATTAAACTTTAGTCTCCTTAACAATATATTAGGTCCTTACAAACAAAAAGAAAAATCCCAAGAAAACTTTTATCTAATTAAAATTTTGATAGAGATGTAATTTGCAATATTAGTAATGAGACTATCATGCAAAAATTTCAAAATAAAAAAATTTGTAGAAAGAAATTGTAAGACTTTATGTATTTGTGTGAGTGTGTGTTTTTTTTGGGTCAATATATGAAGTTCTTTTTTAAGTAAATTTTGTGTGATTTAAGTTTTTTAATGATCACCCTGAAAAATATTCCTGAAGCCACCACTAAACGGTGCAACAACAAACCATCAAAAGGGTTTTGCTATTGAGGCCTCCTTTCATTTATTTATTTTGAATTGTTTTGGGTTGAATCTTTTTGGTTAGTCTATACCCCAAGCCTGCCAGTGTGTAAGTACAATCCAATCACCCCAAGGGGCCAAGTTTAATCGCGTTATATCATATATGACTTGTTTTGAAAAGAACTACTTTTTTATTTTTTGGGTTTGAAGTTGCAACCTCTTAGTCTCTAACACATACTTAGGGTTGCAAACGAACTAAGCTGTTTATGACCAACTTGAGCTCAGCTTAAAAAAAAAAACATTTTGATGTTTGTTTGTTTAGTAACCAAACCAAACTCAAGCTCATCTTTAAGCTCAATTATTAAATAAGTCATGCTCAAACATAATAATATTTGTGAACAAGCTTGTGAACATTAGAGCTCGAATTAACTATATATAATATTATATATTTATATGTATACTTATCTAAAAATATATTTATATACATTTGCAATTGAGTTATATAAGTTTGTAATTTGATTCATATGATATAAAATTATTATTTGCAGTTTATTCATAACATAAACCATCCATTTGTAGTAAAAAATCATAAATTTGTGAAGGGTTAAGACATTTTAGTCATGGTTTTACTATACATAAAAAAAAGAAAAAAAAAAAAAAGAAAAAAAAAAGAATAAGTTAATTAAATAGCTCATGAACAAGCTCAAGCTTACTCAACAAGTAAATGAACCAAACTTGAACATGTAATCTTATTTAGTGATGAGCTTGAACTTCACTCATGTTTGAAATAAAATTAAATGAACAAGTCTGAACTTTTAATACTCGACTTTTCTCATTTATAGCCCACCTCTCTCACACACCTCTTCATACTTATAATACTTGGAAATGACATCAGGCACAAAGAACATTACCATAATCCAATCACCCCAAGGAGCCAAGTTTACTTAGTGTTATATAAGAACAACCAGATCTCAACTCTCAAGCAAGTTTGAAATTAAGCTTTCATTCTAAGCCAATAAGCTTGCTTAATTCCACAGTATGTTATTTTTTTAAGGGAATTCCAAAAGTGTCATTGAAGCCTGATAAACCTACATTCCACTCTCTCTTGATTCTTTCTCTTGTTCTCTTCTGAATTGAAATGAGCCTTAGAGTCCCTGTCAAGTTAGGATTTTATTTTTGTCTTTATAAATGTAAATTTTTAGTCTCACAATTTGGCTCATTAGGTGGCCTCTATAATTGGGATGGGCCTATCTCCATCTCTTCTCTTCCTTCTTAGGTTCTTGTTTCTAAAGTTATAGATGGATGGAGCCCTCTTTTATTTCTTCTTAATATATTCTTATTCATTAAAAAATAAGAAAAATAAGAGAGAGAGAGAGTTTGAATTGCCAACCAATAATTATGAATAACAAAAAAAGCCCAATCCAAATAAGTCCAAAATTGTATTGGAAAAATTTGATCTGAATTAGATCTAAAACGGGTTCCCAAATGCCAATTCCACAAATATTGGGTTCCACTAAGTCAAGCCTGTTGCTTTCGAGTTTCAAACTTTCAATGGGCTACAAGAGCAAAACAGTTCACTTTCAGTTTTGTGAACGACTTGTACTGTATTTAGGCCTAAACTAAAAAAGTTAATTTGGGGGCTGAAAGCCTGAAATGACGCTAAGTAAAAGAGGGGCTAAGCCCTTTCATCTTTGGAAAATCTGTGGGCTAAAAATTCAGAACAGACAGGCCAGGGTAGAGCTGGGTGCACTGTGCAAACTGGGCTGAACACATTTCACCGTAACAGGGGCTAAGCCCTTTTATCTTCTGCTCCTTTTTCCTTTCTTTATCAAGGGTATTAATTGAATGAAAAATGCTATTTCTGCATTATTTTTACAATACTTTCATAATAAAATTTAAGTAGTAAGTTGTTACTGATTTTAATTTTAATCTATTACTTAAATTACTTATTTGCGCATCTGTACCAGCCAATAACAATTTACCACTTAAAATTTATTGTAAAAATATTATGAATATAGCATTTCTCTAACTGAATTTCCTCCTACTCAAAATTGTCAAAATATCCTTAACCTTTTTTTTTTTTTTTTTTTTTAGTATGATTACTCCCAGTGGCAGAGCCACATTAATTGGGACCCAAGGGGACCTTCCTTCCCCCCCCCCCCCCCCCCCCCAAAAAAAAATCCAAAAAATTAAAAAAAAAAAGAAAAGAAAAAAAAAAGTCAGTAGATACTAGATATATATCAATATAAGAGTTATCTTTTCCATAAAAAAAAAATATATATATATATATATATATAATAGTTATCCATTATTATGGCTCCCTTCCCCCCCCCCCCCCCCCTTTTTTTTTTTAATATATATCCATGAATACATTTTAGATTCATTTAAATAGGATTACAGTTATGTACAATTTATCACCAAGCTAATTAATTGGAAAATCAAACACGGATGATAAACACAAGATTATTTTAACAATTGAAAAGAAAAAAGAGAATTAAAAAAAAAAATTCTATTTTTTTGCTCCAACCTCACTGAAAAACCCCTACGACTTATTTTGGAGTTTGACGGAAATATCTCCTTCTTCGTACTCAATAAATTTCATGGCTTTACAGTCATACCATCACACAACCAGACTCCTACATATTTGCATCTGGGCTTTGACTCTTCTTTCTTTCTCTCTCTCTCTCTCTTTCTGATCTCTTGGAGATAGTTGGTTTGGTTTGCTGTTTTACCTTTTGTTTTTGGTTTACTCTTTCATCCCAAGATCCAAGACAAGATTTTTTTAACAGATTTGAGATTATAATTTTTCCAAGACCTACACATGTATGGTTTACACTTCAACTTGTCATCAAAAGCGAAAAAAGGTCTGACCTTTCTTTCTTCTACTTGTTACTTGTCATTAAATTAATTAATATATTAATAATATATAAATATAATATACGATTTATGTAACTGATAATATATATAATAGAAATAAAATAATAGTATAATATAGAATCTGTTGTTTCATATTTCATATTTAATTATATTTTTGTATGCATGAAGTGTTTGTTTTTTACTCTTTTAATTAGCATTCTTTAATTGACTAGTAATTTTGTTGATCTTAGTCATTATGCTTAATGAGATAAAATTTATTTGAAAATCTAAGTTTATGGGAAAGTTAAAATTTATTGGTTCATTCTTAAGAAGTAAGAAAGATGGTAGCATTATTATTTTAATTTTTGTATAGAGAGAGAAAAAAAATTTAATCATCTTTTTTATAATAAAAAAAAAAATAGACATTTTTTTTTTTTGGTTCGGCCCCCCAAAGTCAAGTTCCTAGCTCCACCACTGATTACTCTTGCAACTTATCACTTTGGATGGAAGGTATACCTATCATTATTCATTACAATAAGGTCTAACCTCTATTTCGGCTTAAATTCTAATATGTTTTAATGCATTTCAACCACTTGTGTCTATTTCAATTGTTTTGATTCATATTTATGATTATTATTTATCGCTCCATCGCGTCGCACCTCACATTTCTTTTCTTTTCTATTTTTTTCCTTCTCCTCTGCCACCACTTGTCTGATGTCTCCCCATAAATATCTCTCTCTCCACCCTGAAAATCACACAACTTTTCTTTTTCTTTCTTTGTCTTCTTTTGTATTCTCTTTTTCTTTCTTGGGTAAAATATCATTTTCATCCTTAAACTATCAGAAAAGTTCGTTTTTCATCTCTAAACTTTCAAAAGTTCTATTTTCGTCCCTAAACTTTTTTAAACGTACTGATTTTCGTCCCTCCGTCTGTTTCTGTTAATTGAGTGCTGACGTGACTTGACAGAGTGTTGACCAAGTCAGATGCCACATCAGCACTCTGTCAAGCCATGTCAGCACTCCGTCAGGCCAAACAGACGGAAGGATGAAAATCAATACGTTTGGAAAAGTTTAGGGACGAAAAACGAACTTTTGTGATAGTTTAGGGACGAAAATGATATTTTACCCTTCTTTCTTTCTTTCTTTCTTTTTTTCATTTTGATGATGGTGTTTTTTAATAGATGTCAAGGACTTTGATGTGATGACTATTATCTTTCATTTAAGCAATGTGTTGTGGGTTCGAGTATGGAAATTACCCTTTTAAGGGTTAAAACTAACTACCAACCACCTCTTTCAAAGTTCAAGCCCTAGAAATGCAAAATTGTGTAATGGAAAACCAACTTTGATGTTTGTTTTTGAATATTTCTAGAATTTTTTTCATTTGGTGTTTTTACTTTTTACCTATGTAATGAAATTTTATGAACCTCTTTGTTATGTAATAGTGCTATCATAAACTTCAATTTTGAAATGATGGTATTAAAAATGTTTATTATATGGTTTGGTAGAGATAATTTATAACCCTATACTTACATGATAAAGCATTTAATATGTTGATATTTGCTATATCTAATTAAAATGTTTGATATAAAAATAGTAGTAATTGTAAAATGATATGTAAAAAATGCACTGATAATACTAAAAAAATTTGATAAAAGACTACTAAGCAAATTTGTCTTGTGAATGAAAGGTCACTGAATGATTTCTAGACATTTAAAATAGTTACACCTGTTATAACTCTAAAGAGTTACACATTTTTTAAACAATTGGATTAAACTAAATCCAACGGTTAAAAAAAAACTCTCATTAATGCTAATATTCTGATTATAATCTCATTAATTATCACTCATTAATTATATTTTATATCTATCTCTAAACCCAAAAAAAGTGTTATATTTAACTCTCTCTCTCTACATTTCTCTTTCTATCTCTTTCTCCTCCACCGTTGTTCCACCTCCATGGATAGATTGCTTGCAAAAGAGAAAAAAAAAATACAAAATTTTAGCAATCTCTCTCTCTCTCTCTCTCTCTCTCTCTCTCTCTCTCTTTAATATTTTGGTTTGGTTAATAGAAATTTTCAAGCAAGACCAGTTTTAGATAAACAATTAGATGAAACCTACACCTACACCAAAAAGAATGGATTATGTTGACTTGACTTGTTAATGCTACTCTATCTTATATGTTGTGTACTTGTGCTTGCATATGCAATGAAGACTGGATTAAGTTGACTTGACTTGTTAATACTACTCTATCTTATGGTAATATTATAATTTTGGTTAAAAGAGGAGTGAAACACTAGAGCATAATTTTCCCCTTACATGCATATATCTGTGGGCTAACTGAGCTATCTGTTATTTCCTTGAAGACTGTTGGACTCTGACTCAGGTGTAACTTCAGCAGGGGCACCATAATTGATTGCTATTCACAAACAGTTATTGTGACGCCCCAAACCCGATACCTGAATTTATAACCATGACTGACATGCTAATATCAAGCTTAAACCTGATATTAACAAGAACCAACTTAATTTTTACAAAACTTTTACAAAAGCTTCCCTCTTTCTTTTCATTATTGTTTCTTTACTTAAATGATATAACTTTTCACTTAACATTCAGAGCATCTATATTGTACTCAAAGAATAACATAATCCACTAGTTACTCAAATTCTAAATTTCACATAATACATCTATTAATGCTTTAAGATACACAATATTGCAAAGCTAAGCGTCAAATTGCTAGTTTGGGATCTATACTTTTAAAACTAAAACCAGCTCCTTCCAAAACTCGACTAAGGCTCCCTCTGCTCCAAAATAACACTTGATGACTAAAAAAGTAAAAGTGGTGAGCTACATAGCTCAATAAGGGTAAGATACATAAGAATTTAATAAGAATGCATGTAAATCAAATCATTTCATTTTATAAATGTTCAGATAGGAGAATATTTTTTCATACCAAATATGATATTGATTGTTTAAAATCACACACACACACACACACACACACACACACACACACACACATATATATATTCTCATTACAGAATAATCATTTTAACTTAAATTAGATAATTGGTAACTTTGTCTTAAACTAGAAACATCTTGACGAATAAGAAACTTTTCTTCATAAACTTTTTCTTGTAAAATATTATAACTTTCATAGTACTTAACGTTTCATAAAGAATGGATATCTAATAACTTTTTAACATAAACTTGTACTTTCATCAAAAGCTTTATCTTTACAGAACACTAAAACCTTTTCATCAGATTCTTTATTTTAAAGCACAACAAAACTTCAGAGACTTTTATCTTTAAAGAACAGCTTTTCTTTTCTTCAGAAACATCTTTTCGTGAGAGCTTTTAACTTTTCATAATGCATTTAAACAAAATCATTCTCTCATGATCAATAACATAATATAGCTGTTCACAACATATTGGTTAGTCCATATCTGATAAGTCTGTACTTGGTGTATGTGCACAATAGAGAAGGCCTCGTTACATTTAGGTGCCCTCGTGTGTATGATATTATACTCTTTGGGAGGCCTGATAGCACATCCCCTCAAGATTTTGTTCCTCCCGTCATCCGTACACATTGGGGAGAAGACCTTGTTCAGATGAGAGTTACGGGCAGCCCCATTTCCTCTACTTTAAATGGTCAAATAGATAATATTTTCCATGGAAGGCCAGTAATTTAATCCTTACTGGTCGAGTTCAAATTACCAGAGGACATAACCTGAAAACATTTCATACTTATACATCATACTGAAATTCATAGTTTGCATAATATTTCACAATAAAAGCATTTCCATTGTTTTCTTTAAACATTATGTTCATGGAATTAGTAATAGCATCAATATGCTTTAATCATATTCATAAGGTTTTGAGAACTCACGAACATACCTATGTCTGAAACATGATTATATGTCATATCTCTAATAAAAAACCTTTTAATGCATAATATACTTTAAAATAACCTCATGACTTACCAAATGCATATATAACTTATCTTTTACCTGAACGCAAAGGAGCCGAGAGCCTAAAGTCGAAGGAGCTTAGACTTGGGTACTGGTAACACCTAAACCAAATATCAAAACTTATTACTATCAATTATACCTTAAAATAAACTTACACATTCATTTCAAAACCTGTATCTTAAAATCAAGGAAATCCTAATCCCACCTCAACGAAGTTCCCCAAACATATTATGCACACATCAACAAATGATGTACCAAACTAAAGAAAAACCATCATTCTCATATTTATATCATATCTCCAGAGGAGCCAACTTCATTTAAAAATGTGCTTTGAGATTGGAAGCAAGGGTGCATGCATAAACTTACACAAGGTAACATACAACACGTTGAACAAGACAGCAACATGAAAAAACAATAGAATAATTTAGAACCCCTCTTTTGAGTACTAAACCTTGAACCAAATTATACAAAATTAATCTATGATCTAGGCATACCAAAAGATAAGTATATTAAATTATAACTCAAAACATTCACCTTAACTTTAGAATTAAATTCTCAAAATCAGAGTTATCATTTACTGTTTATTGCTCACTTCAGCAGCATATACCTCATTTGTAAAATACAAATGGGTTATCTAAACACATCCAGTCTTGATGCAATTTTACAGAGAAACTCCTCTAGATGTCTAGTAAATACCATATCAATTTTAGAGTCAAATCATAAAGCCATGATTTATTAAAAATCATAAAAGACAACATGCTCAAATCTGTCCTGACAGAATTTCATACAATTTAGAAATGAAACCATTATTTTTATATTAATCCAAATGCTATGAGACCACTTTCATTACAACCATATGTGTCTTAGATTTTATAAGAAATATTCCTAACATCCAAATTCACTGTATGCAATTTAAAACATAATTTATCATGCGTAAACATAGAATCTGTCACAGTGACAGCTGTGCAACATTTTTTTGTAATTTCACAAACAATTATCAAATGATGGTATTTTCATATGAAATTTAATACACACCTACTAGACATATCATATAATAATCTTCAATAAACCTTTTACCCATAGCTATCCTAGAAAAATACAGGATTTATAATGACCAAACAGGTTAGCCAATGAGTGCAACTCTCAACCAACTTCAATTATTGAATCAACCATACATTCAAGACCTCAAATAGCAATTCCATAAAGTTTATCTAGCTATTTTACATAGATTTTATCTTAGTCTATCATCTAGAAGCACATGCAAGCATAACAATGATTCAATTCATATTAAAGTTTAAAATGGACAATAGACTAAAAGAATTATATTTTCCCCTTATCCAAAGCACGGTTCTTGGAGTGATAGAGCTAGAATCACTCTAACTTTAAATTAAGAACAAAAGCTTGAGAAGAATAGAAGGAAACCTTTTTCCTTGCTGCTGGACCCGTAGGTGTGAAAGGGAGAGAATAATTTTTTTTTTTTTTTTTTCTTTTGGTGTTGGACCCGTGGATATGAAAGAGGGAGAGAGCTTCTTAAGTCTTCTAGTTGCTTTGAGAAAGTCAAAGAAGAGATTAGTTGGAGCTTGTTCATTGCATGGCCGGCCAAGTCTTGGTCTTTGGGGTTTAAGGGGATGACATGTGTCAACATGCATGATGCTTTGGCATTATATGTGTTGAATTTCCATTGGTTGCATGTGTGGGTGGAATTCTACTAGAACATCTCATGTATCATGCTTAATTAAAACACCAACTGTGTATCTAATAACTTAAACCACTTAATATAATTTTTGTACATACTTAGTATATATACATAATACAATTAGCTATTCAAGTATTTATAATCTTTACAATTCTTATCCAAAAGTATTATAAAATAATATATTTATTAAATACTCTTCTATTAATTTTAGAAAGTAAGTGGCTTAAAATATTGATAATACTTAACCACTCAAACACATAGTTTAACTATGCAGTTAGGTTGGGGTGTTATAGCTACCGCTTCAATTTTCTTTCCCGTCTGTTGCATAGAAATAGTAGTTGTCCTAATTATACTATCAAATTTGTAAAATTGCAACAATATACATACTGAAATTCAGTCATCCTATGGAATGAAATAGTTCATCTAGCAACATATTTAATATCAAATACAGCACTGCACCTAAGGACATTGGATTTCACTTCAAGCATTAAATTTATCATGTTCATAAATTTGGCTGTATCATACCTTTTCATCTATCTCGCTAATATGCTTCTTGATTTCTAATTTTATTTCATTGTCCTTTTGATTTTCTTCCAAAATATACCTGTGGGGCCAGAGAATTTGGCAGCCCCGGCCCACTCTACGCTAAGCCCAAGGCCCATGCCGAGGATAAAGATGTGTCCGAGAACGAGTCCTTCTGCCAGTAATACTGCCGAAGACAGCCACGTCCTCGGCAAGCACTGATCATTGTAAGGAAGAACGAAGTGTCTTCGGAGATAAACTTTCACGGCTACCCAAGACAGAGGCAGGTACAGCGGGTTGGTCATAGGAGCATGGTGAAGGAGCAATCCCAGGAGGAACTGTCACCTCCACATTAAATGCCCACAACTGACGTTCTGGCCGCATTAAATGGAGAAATGACCCCTGAACAGTGCCGCTTCAGCTGCTGCTACCCACAGAAAGGATGGAAGGTGGCTGATGGGACAGGCACTGGTATGATGACCTAAATAAGCGACACATGGAGGGCCGAGATTAACTGGACGGGGGGTATAAAATATAACAAGTCCTCCAGAAAGGGGGACGGGACTTTTTGGGAGGAGGGAAAAGGAGTGATAGCATTGGTATAATCTTTGTAACCCAATACCAGGAGAGAAAGAAGAAAAGAGATTATAAAAGAGAGTGGCCGAGGAGCCTAACTTGATACTTTTGGTCTGTATTCTTGTCAATTGACCCTTATATTACCATGCTTAATTGTACAACCCTCGCTAGGGCCTAGTTCTTTATCTCGCTCTCTACAAATTCATTGTACTAGGCCAGCTGGGCTTAAGTCCACTCATTCGCAAGGAATAGTGCTCGAACTAGGTCCCTACAATACCATATGATATCCGACTCAAAATTCTCACCATTTGTGTTCTTAATCTATCTCTTACACTCTGACAAGAGAGACTCGTAACTCAATGGTTTGTGCCTAAACTCTTCCCTTCTTTTATCTTCTTCAACGCATATACTATCCAAATTCTGCCATACCTTAATTTATCTCAAATACAGTATTTTTTTCTCAAATATGCTCTGCCTCCAATGAAATTCAGCCTCATAGATCTTGAAAAGATCTTTCCCTTTGACTTCTACTTGTTTCTCTCAAATTTTCCCATTGCTTCAATTGCTCCCCAATATTAATATTAGTACCTCCCTTCAATAACAAATCCAAAATATCATCTTTACACTCATCATCATTTAATATGATTTCAACATTAGCACTACAAGTAACAGTGGCTCCGTCATTCGGCACAAGAAGCTCCCCATGCGACATTCTCTTGTCGAAAACTACACAAGAGAAGTCCTCATTGAATAAAATCTTCTCATGATAAGCAACACAAGACTCACCTCTAATCTTATCCTTTGCAAGATAGAAGCAGAGCACTTATAACCCACAAATATGGCTGAGATCATCCAAGAACTTGAACACACAATTAAGCTCTGAGATGTCAAGAAAGCATGCTGAGAGCAAAGTGCAGTTCATCCAATGTTACTTAGGCAGCTGTTCCGGGATTTGCTTCTTAAGCATTTCCATTTTTTTTCCTTCTTTTATCGACAATCTATCCATAGAGGTGGAACAACAATGGAGGAGAAAGAGATAGAGAGAGAAACGTAGAGAGAGAGTCAAATAAAACACTTTTTTTTGGGTTTAGAGATAAATATAAAATATAATAAATGAGGGATAATTAATGAGATCCTAATTAGAATATTAGCATTAATGAGAGTCTTTTTTTTACCGTTAGATCTACTTAAATCCAATAGTTTAAAAAATGTAAGAGTTACACCAGGTGTAACTTGAACCCATCTCATATATCCATCTCAAAATATATGAGATGAGTTCAAGTTACACCTTTTTTAGATCATCGGATTTAAGTAGATCCAATGGTCCAAAAAAGACCCTTATTAATGCTAATATTCTAATAAATCTCATTTATTATCCCCTATTTAATACATTTCATACTTATTTCTAAAAAGAAAAATAAAATCTCAATAAACATTACTTTAGTTCTTTCTACATTCATAATGGCACAAAAAAAAAATTGGCTTTAGTAATAATCATTTTTGTTGTTGAAAAATAATGAATCTAACTATGGCGCTATCAAGCTTTGAAGGAAATTTGGTGGGAAGAACCATGTCTCAAAAACCATCTTACGGATTGGTTTGTGGATTTTTGAGATTTATGGACTGGGATTGCAGGTACAAACGAACACCAGTTGGCAGAGAGATTTGCTTTCATGGCTTGGAGTATTTGGCATACAAAAAATGCTTCAAGATTGCAGAAACCATGTCTACCATTTTCAAGCATCTGTCGCGACTCTTTGGAATGGTTTCAGGAATTCCATGAAGCTCGACGTCAAGGACATCCCAAGACACAAATGGTTTTGGACCTCAGATCACCAATAACAACTAGCTGTTGGACACCTCCTCAAACAGCACAGTTTAAAGCAAACTTTGATGGAGCTGTTTTCATGGATTCACAAATGGCAAGAATTTGGAATAGTGATCAGGGACTCAGGTGGCCATGTGACTGGTGCTTTATCGGAGAGGTTGTTTCTCCCCTCAATGGTGGACGATGTGGAGGCAGTTGCTTACAGGAAAGCAATCAGTTTTGCTTTAAACCTCGTTCTTGACAATGTAGTTTTTGAAGGTTATTCGGAAATAGTTATAAAGGCCCTCAACTCTAATGTTAGGTGTCTTACTTCCTTTGGCCATCTTGTTGATGATGCCAAAGCCTTAGTTTTAAATTTTGCAAATTCTTCTTTTTTGCATGTAAAATGAACTGGGAATAGTGTTGCTAATAAACTGGCTAAGCTAGCCAAGCAATTCCAATGTCCACAGATTTGGTATGATGACATCCCTGGTGATGTGCAGCACCTTGTATTGGCTGATAGACACCTTTCTTGATTTCAAATAAAGACTTGATTGGTTTCTCCCAAAAAAAAAAAAAAAACTATTAAAGTATAAAAACATGCGTGCTACTCAGAAAAAGACACCAACAAAAATGCCTAGAATATTGTTGAAAGAACTATGTTGCCATTATTACTGAGATTTTATTTCATGAGACAAGATCTGGAGTTTTCATGTTAATGAGGCTAGGAGCATGGTGGTGAGATTGGAATTAAGAGAAAGGCAATGGAATTGAGTTGGTAAAAAGCAATGGAGGAGAAAGAGAGAGCAAAGAAAAACATGATTATGGAGGAGAAAAAGAGATCAAAGATGTAGACTTTTTTTTTTTTTTTTTTTTTTTTGGGTTTAGAGATAAGTATGAAATGTATTAAATAAGGGATAATAAATGAGATCAATTAAAATATTAGTATTAATGAAAAAAAAAAAATTTTTGACCATTGGATCTACCTAAATCTAATGGTTAAAAAAATGTGTAACTTGAACTCATCTCTCTCTCTCTCTCTCTCTTTATATATATATATATATATATATATATATTGTGGGGATAGGAGTTGATAACCCCAGCCCACTTCATACTAGGCCCAAGGCCCACGCCGAGGAGAAAGAAATGTCCGAGGACGAATCGAGGAAGCTTCAGTTACCAAGAAGCACTGCCGAGGATAATCCTGTCCTCGGCCAGCCGAGACTGTGGAAATGAAGAGCAAAGCACCATCAGAAGTGGCCCTTCAGAGCGCCTCCAAAGAAAAGACAAGTACAACGGGTCAGTCACAGAAGCATGGTGGAGGAGTGATTCCAGGAGGAACTGTCACATTCACATTAAATACTCACAACTAACGTTCTGGCCGCATTAATGGAGAAGTAACCCCTGAACAGTGCTGCCATAGTTGCTGCAACCCACAGAAAGAATGGGAAGGTGACTGATGGGACAAACACTCAAGTGGTAACCTGCATGACCAACAAATGGAGGGTCAAGATTAACCAAAGGGGGGATATATAATGTAAAAAGTCTCCCAGAAAGGGGGACGGGATTTTTAGATGAAGAAAATGTGGTAGCACTTGTGTCATCTCTGTAACCAAGCACTGAAGAAGCAATAATAACTTCCAGCCCCTAAGAGGAGGGCCGAGGAGTCATGTTTCATGCTTTAGCCTACGTTCTTGTCGTTCAACCCACTCACTACCATGTTTCGTTGTTGCAATCCTTATTAGGGCCTAGTTTTTGAACCCATACTTTACAAATTCATTGTATCGGGCTAGCTAGGCTTGAGTCCACTCATCCCATAGCAGTAGTGCTCAAACCCGGTCCCTACATATATATATATATATATATATATCAATCAATTGAGTTACAAGACTCTTAGCTAGACATTTAATATAGGGTGTAATGTTTAGAACCAAAATTGGATCAATACGTGTTTAATTAATAAGTATTAATAAAGAAGTCACATTAGAGACTTTGTAGAAAATTAAGAACCCAGCTAATCTAATTAGAATTTGTTTAGAGAAGATTAAACCTTATTTAATAGAATAGTATTTGTTTTTTTAATCCAGAAAGATGGTAAGTTTTTTTTAGTTTAAACTAATAAAGTTTAGCACTATTAGAGCATCAGCATTGGGCCTTTCAAATGCCAAATGTAAGGTACATTTGGCATTTAGGCCCAAAATCATGCCAGCAACCGGAAGGCTAAATCTGCGCTATGCCAAATTTTTTTGGCATAGCGCTACAGTGCCATCTTATTTGTAAGATGGCACTGTAGCGCTATGCCAAACCAAAATAATATATTTTAGTCCTTTTATTTTTTCTCTCTCCTCCTGAGTATTTCGTCTCCATCTCTCTCTCTGACTTCTCTCGTCACTCTCTCTTTGTGCTGGTGCTTGAGGTAGAAGACCTTGGAGTTGCCGGTGGCGGCAGAGGGGATGATTCTAATGTCAAGGAGGGATTTCATCGCAGATGTTGGAGAGCTCCAACTCGATCCGGGTCAAAACGCACCGTCGAAGTGGGTTGCGATCCGATTTGAGAGTGGGTTGTGATCTGGGTTGCACTGCCAAAGTGGGTTGCGATGAGTCAGTGTCAAGGAGGGATTTCATCGCAGATGTTGGAGAGCTCCAACTCGATCCGGGTCAAAACGCATCGCCGAAGTGGGTTGCGATCCGATTTGAGAGTGGGTTGTGATCTGGGTTGCGCCGCCGAAGTGGAGAGTCTGGTGTCAAAAAGCGCCGCCGAAGTGTGTGTGTGATCTGGGTTGCGATCCACCGAAGAGGAGAGTCTAGATTTTTAGATTTGTTGTGATTTTTTGTTGTGATTTTGCTGGGGTGGTAGGTGGATTTCTGGTGCTTGTTTGATTTGGGTGATTTTGTATTATGATTTGCTTGTTGTGATTTTGCTATCTATGGGTTTGCTAGAGGTTGAGGCCGGTGCTACTGGTGCTAGAGGTTGAGGCAGGTTGAGGCTGGTGCTAGAGGTTGAGGGAGACAGAGAGCAAAAGGAAGAGAAAAAAAAAAAGTAAAAAAAAAAAGATTAAAAAAGAATATTTTAATAAAATGGTAACATAATAGAGTGTTGGGATGCTGGGTGTATTGTAAAATGGTATGTTATAATTGATAAAGTAGCTTTTTGAGATTGTATAATGAGATAGGATGGCATTTCCGGTTGGAGATGCTCTTAGGTAGTCCAAAGAAGATTATATAAAAATTAAGAATTATTACATTACCAAGAAAATGAACAATTTCACTCCTTTTATATTGTTAATTTCTTATCAATGCTGTTAAATTTTGAATCTAACAATCAAGCAAGCTTCACTATGATAATCACTCATTCTCCAATCATTCCCTACCATGAATCAAGCTACTCTCTCTGTCTCTCATATTAAAAAATCCTATCAATTCATAACAATAGTAAAATTGCTTTATATATCATGCTTAATGAATCACCCACAAAAGGGAAAAAGGGTGGAAATTAATTAAGCATGAGATATATCTTTCTCTTTACAATCATCATATCATATCTTACTTTGCATATAGCAGCTAGTTCCTAGCTAGCACCATAGTAGTACCTTTTTCCTAGTCAAAAGCTTGCATTCTTTAAGTTCACAAATCCAATAATTAATTGAGGTAGAGTAAGTCAAACTTGAAACTTGTCCTTCCGGATCAGCTGCAAAATGCAGCTTCCAGGAGAACAGCCAAGCGTGTGCAAAGTGCAAACACGAGTCACATTCAATACAAGTAGACATATTGCTTAAAGAAAGACCATGCAGAAGAAAACTCTTTTACGCGCTGAAGATGTTTACCTCCCAGCATGTTTGAATTATTGAAACTTGAAAGTGTTGCGTGCATGTATCTGATCATTTAAAAATAGATAGAATAGTTTAAGTGTGAACGTGTATGCCTGCTAATTTGACTCTGAAAATATAGCCTACTGTTTATTCTTATCGAAGTTGAATCAAGCAAGAATTACATTATATAATTAAGACCAGCCAGTCAATTACTGCAGTCACTAAACCTTAGTTTCAACGTACTTATATTACTTTTGTAGTGGCCTATTGGGACCTCCTTAATAGTGTTTTCTAGCTAGGAGGATATATTGTTATTATTAATTAAGGTTTAAATTATACTTTAATACTATTAAATTAATATATAGATTATACTACTCAATAGTCAATATATATTTTTGTTGGGTTTTACATTCTGGACATGTGTTTAACATGTATAAATCGTGCAAACTTCTTATTAATTAAATATTACTTATGTATTATCTTATCCATTTACTCCAAAGTGTTTTTTTTAATATGTTGTGCAATGGCACAATTTGAATTCAAACTAAAAATAAGACATATTAATACTAAATGTCTATAGACGATGACAAGAAGAAAATTTCACTAAAAACAATTAGATTATTGTAATGACATGACAACTCATTCAAAAACCCGAAATATAAAACTCCAAATTCCCAAATACTTCCAAAGTTATCTCTCTCTTTCTCTCAATTTATTTGGTTATAGCTCTATTCTTTTTAGCCACAACCCAAGAAATAGAGAGGAACCCCCCAACCCCCCACCCCCCCCCCCCCCCCCCCTTTATAAATAAAATAGTATGTGTGTATGGTTATGTGGTGATCGTGTGTTAAATTTTGTTTAGCATTTTACTTTTTAATATTTAACTACACCTAATCAATCCATTTTTTTTTATTAGGAACAGTATTGAACGTATAATGAAATAATAAAAGTCTTTTATTTCTTTTTTAGATTACATGAAAGTCTGTAAGAATGCAACATTTGATTTCAAAAAGGAAAATGTAAATATTTCAAAAGCCAATACCAATGATGCAGCATTGTCAAGCTCTAACACCAATAACCCAATTTCCGTAAATTCTCAAAGAAAATTTCATTTAGAACTCTTAATGATGGAAGATGATTTTTTAACCGATTCTTTAATTTTGTACATTAAAAGGGAAAATCATTGCTAAATTTAGTAGAAAGTTAATTATAGACACTTTTTTTGAATTTATAAAGAAAGTAATAGATGGTTTTGTTCAAATGTATTAAGAAACAATTACTTTGTCTTTCTCTTTTTTTATTTATTTATTTTTTTTTATACAAGATAGAATTTCTACTCTATCTTAATTTAATTGTATAGCAGTATATGTATTGTCTTTCTCTTTGTTGATATTTTGTTAATATTCAATACACATGAGTTTAAATTCACATTAATTTTTTTTAAATTCATTTTTGCCCCCCCCCCCCCAAGTTCAAACTTTGGCGCCGCTTCATCTCTGCCATAAAGGAAGATATTAAACATTCAGAATGAGTTAATATGCATTAGAAAAAGTCAGATTTTTTTAGGGTTCCTATTACAATTCAAATTCGGTCGAGTCATGACAACTTATATTGTGCTTGACATTAACAAAAATCAAAGAACAGTAGAACTGTAGAGTTGGTGCATAATTTTTTAACCAAATTTTATATTAATAAAATATTATTTGCTATATGATAAGCAGTGGTGGAGCCATTTGAGCACTGAGGGGGCCTTGGCCCCCCTAAAATTTTTGAAAAAAATTAAAAAAAAAAAAATTGTGGAACACTCCTAAATAATTTGAAAATTTTTAAATAAACTTATTATTTTAGCCCCCCATACATAATAATATACATACATACATACATATAAAAAATTTAAAAATAAACATAATTTTCATTTAAATAAAATACAATCCATAAATACATATGTCAACAAATTACAATAATTAAACATTCAACATTTTTTAAATAAATACATAGGTATTTTAACAATTACCTCAACAAATAAAATGGAAAAAAAAATTATAATTTTCATCTCAACATATCTAGGACTTACTTGTACACAGTAGTAGAAAAATTGAAAAGTCAGAAATTTTGTTGATGTGCCGCACCACCAAGTCTTCCTGCAGAAACAATCTCTCTCTCTCTCTCTCTCTCTCTCTCCATTGGGGACTTGGCCTTCTTCTTCTTCTTCTTCTTCTTCTTCTTCTTTTTTCTTTTTCTTTTCAAACTTACAGTTCTTTCCTTTTCCTCCCTCCCACTGCTGTTGTAGTTTGTTTAAAAGTAAAAATTTTGTATTGTGTTCAAACTAGACAAGAAAGAGTGACTCAATTTGTCATTGTCATTGTTAGTGTTGTAAGCCCCCTCAATTTGTGAAGCTTATTACATGCCATGGGCCCCTCACACCTTACTGTGCAATGCTTTATCTATGCCCCTAACTAAAACTGGCCAAGCTAGCAAATGCAAAGTACCTAACCTGGGAAAGATCTTTCCCAGGTTAGGTACTTTGCATTTGCTTTGTTTGGATTTTTTTTACTTTACTTTCATTTTTTTTTTTTTTATATTCCTTATAATATATTAATTATTATTATAATAATCAATATATTATATATTGTATACTACTATATTAATATGTATTTAGTTGTTGTTTATTATATTTTTTTTTTTTTATGCATTGACATTTGAGTGATTGTTTGTCTTTGATTTAGCAATCTTTGGACTATTAGTATTTTTTTAGTATATTTTTTTAAATCTCAGTAATTTTATTTAATGAGTGATAATTTAATTTGATAAATCTAGGTTATGAGCAAGTTTAGGACTATTGACTCATTCTTCATAAAAAATGAAAATGGTAATTCAGAGAAAAAAAAAATTATATATGGCCCCCCAAAGATAAATTTCTGGCCTCAACACTGATGATAAGTAAACTCGTGTTCTATATATAATTTTAAAATGCATTAAATTTGAAACTTAGACACTATAGATGAGATTGTTATCATTATTATTTTTTTTTTTGCAACATAAAATGTGTAATAAAACAATGTAATGCAATAATAAATTTGTTAAAAATAATCTAATGCAAATTTATTAAGTGATATAATATTAATTATCAAGTATAATTTAAACCTTATAATCGTGAAATTAAAAAAAAAAATTAATATTTTATAGATGATATAGATATTTTTACACATTTTAATGAGAGAAAGTTTAGTTACAAAATTGGTTGTAGTTTTAGGTTACAACCTTAATATCTTTTTATTAGAGGTGAATTTTGACAAATCCACCATTGTAAAATTTTTAGAAAATTAAAGATCAATAACTATGTCATTAATAAATTATTTAAATTGTAAGTTTTTGTAATTTAAAAATTATGCATAAAATATAAACTAATAGATCATATAGTAAATAATATCCGATTGACACAAAATTTGACATGTGTATTAAGAGCGTAAAGAATATGTAATTTAATTATTAGATTTTCAAAATATGTAGCAATTTTTATTTTATGAAGTAATATTGTAGTCTTAAGTTACAACCAATTTTATAATTAAACTTTATCTTTTTGCAAATATGGGATATAATAACAACAATATTATGATTTTGTAAGAATATAAAATAAAAAAAAAAAAAAAATTATGAATTCAAGCATGTATAAGCATTAAACCCTCATTTAACTCTGTACCATTTCTTTTTGACAATCATACTTACAGAAGACAAAAGTTAGATAGAAATCATTTTTACAAAATTTTTTTTTTTGAGAGAGTTTCAACTTATGGCGTCCGCTCCAGATAATTGCTCTTTATTATCAGACCAAGATACCAATCAGTTTTTTTTTTGGTATAGGCGGGGATTAAACCCCAGATCTCTTATACAATCATCAGAGACTTTACCAGTTGAGCTAACTGGAACTCACAAATCATTTTTACAAATTTAAATACACGGTTCCTTCAGCTTCAGTTTTTCGAGTCAAACCACGCCATGTATATGTTCATGAATATACATATACTACTCTTGACTCATTTATATTTTTTTTATCTTTCTATTAATATTCTCTATCATCACCCACCTTCAACACGTTCTTTTAAAAGATGTCTAAAATTTTTATTTTCCTTTGATCAATGCATGTTTTCTATGATTAAAAGATCTAGAATTTTTTTTTAACCCAACCCATTATGTAATGATTGATTTGACTATTTATTTACTTATCATTTGATTATTAAGTTATTTTTTTATACATAATTAGAATAAGATTATTTATTGTTATATATATATATATATATTATTCTACAAAAAATATATTTGATTCAAGTCAAGAGTCCTATAATAACTTACTGGTATTACTAGATTTTCTTAACAATAAAAATTGTGATTCAAATCTCTCTCTCTCTCACTTGTTGCAAAAATTGATTTAAAAAAAAAAAAAAAAAAAAAAAAAAACTCATTTCAAACTGATTTCTTCAAAATATAAATTAAGGGGGAAAAAAAACTATATCAAAGTTTTGTTTAATCTTAAGACTTAGAGAGTTAGTTTGTATTTGGATGATTCTTTTTTATTGATTTTTTTTTTTTTTTTACTTGGATGAATTTATTTCAATTGACTACTTATTTTGTCTAAAAATAAGTTCTTTGTTTAGAAGAAAATGAAGTATAAAGAAAGTGTGTTTACTCAAATAAATAAAATAAAGTTTATGATCTAGTAATGGACTATATGAAAATAATATTAGCTAGAATCCTCAATCATAATTTATTATCTAAATAAATTATGAAAAATGGTGTGAAAAAAAAAAAAAAAAGGGCCTATCTCTATCCGTGAAACTTAGGTTGATACACTAATTTTTCTTTTGTATTTTTCACATTATCAAACCGAAAAAAGTTGATACACTTTCTTTGATATTTCCTACTAAACAATCTTATTGGACCTACGAAAAAGACCAAACAAAAAGTAGTCTAAAAGCAAAATGCAGTCCTTGGCATTTATCGGTCAAAAAAACATAATTTGTGAGAACTCTTTGGCAAAACAAAACAAAAAATCACATTAAAAAGAAAAGGCAAAAGAAAAACAAAATGCATTTGTGGGAACTAGCTAACTATAGGTGGGAAATGGCTCAGCCTTACAAGAGTTCAAGACTTCGTCTTAGGATGTGGACAACGGATTGCTTTACGAATTTAGAGCATTGATTGAGCATGCATTGAAAGCTTCAAACTTACTGGGCATATTACTCAAGAATCTGGTGACCTTATTTTTATATATTTATTTAATAATTTTACTTGATTAAGAACTACCAGAAACTATAACAATACATAGAATTAATTAAGCACTCTATGTGTGTTAAATTCATCTAAAAATGCTCATAAAAGAGGTCAAGAACTATTATATCAAACATGACACAATGTAAATTGCTAATAATCAATGGATAAACATGTAGCTGAATGCTGAGGGCAACTCTAGCACAATACAAGATACTAAGCTTCAATTCTAAATCTACAACAATAGCTAACTTCAAATACAAATCGGCCATACAATACTAAAAAGATTTTTTATTTTTATTTTAAACTCTTTCACTAATTGATTGAAAAAGAAAGAGAGTACATAAGCCAATCATGATGAACATTCACTAATTTCGTTAAATACATTTTGGGATCATTGTCCCATTGTGATGACCAGCATAGTGGGAATAATTCAAATATTTAACTCTAGCTCCCATCCTTCTAGCTACTAATGAAGCATTTGTTGGATCAAAATAGCACATTCAGTTTATTAATTCTTGTAGTCTTTGGCACACCCTTGTAGTCTCAACCCCAACTCTAGAAATTTTGACCTGGAAATTCATCAAAAAAAAAAAAAAAAAGTGAATTGTATCAGCATATGTATCAAACTTGATATTCACGTATTATTTAGCTACAAAATTGGGATTTAACTATTATAAACTATGCACCTGAGCATGAACGGTATGGAAAACTTTATCACCCACAGTAGAAAAGCTAGCACTGACAACTTCAGCTCCTTCCTCCTCAAGAATACTAATAATTTCATACACCATGAAGCTCTTTTGCACCCCACTTATAACAATCACTTCGATACTGGAACCCAAGTCTCTTAAATCAAATACAGGCAACCTTGAGCCAAACATCATTGTATCCATTGTATTACTGCCATTTTCTAACCCCATTGCTTGTTCCTTCCGAATCTTTAATTTTTCTATGTTTTCCTTCAGTTGCGTTATATAGGAGGCAGCGTAATCGAGCTGATCTTGTTGTGAAATTACGTCCTGAGAGAGAGAAAGAAGAAAGAATTAGTAGTAGTAATTAAAATACAAATTATTTTTTCCCAGTGTCTTGTAGCTCAACTAATATTTCATGATGTTTTTAACAAACATGTTCGGGGTTCAAATCTTCCTTTTACCAATTATCGAATTAAAAAAAAAAAAAAAAAATCCAAGTTACTATAACTTACAATTGAGTAAAATACAAAAACTATAGCAAGATCTTGTTCAGCTAGACTGTTACACTTGAGTTGAACTGGTAATAGGACAAGATTTAATTAAAAATACTTAGGTGTTATACTTTAGTAATATGCTTAACTAGTAATACCTTTAGTAATATGCTTTTTTAGTTGAACTGTGAAGGTCATTATGTCGTTGTGGTTGAAAAAGCTCAAGCATAGACACTTTACAGTGAAAACTTTGGAGATAAGGGTCTGTTTAAATATCGCTTATTGCTAAAAATTAAAAAATAAAAATACTGTAATAAAATAATTTTTAAATATATGAATAGTGCTGTGAAGCTCAATTTAAAAAAAAAAAATTTAACTAAAATTCATACTCGCAGATCCCGTAAACAGTGCATAAGATTCACACACAAAAACGCAGACACGGACATCTGCTGTTTTCAATGCAATCCAAACATACACTCATAGCTACTTCATAGCGAAAACTTTAGAGACATCTGGCTAGCTATGCAATATGCTATAGAACCTAAGGTAGACATAATTCTTCCTTTTTAAATTTCTTTAAAAACACATACTGAATTTTAAAAGTTTCTGTGAGTCAAAACTGCAGAAAATGACAAAGACCCAGAAGAAAGTTCAGCTTGTGGAACCCAAAATGACCACAGTGGTACCTTTCTATTTAGGAGAGAATGATATATTGTGAATTATTGCAGATCTTTAGGGGAAAATACCAAAAACATCATTTTCGAAATGAGATATAGACAAAATTAATTAATTAAATACAGCATATATACCAGACAAATATAACAAAAAGAAAATACTACAAAATACAGTTTTTTTGGGTAGAAATGATTGAGTTGAATTCTGTCCTTCCAAGTATATTGGAGAAGAAAATTAAGTATTGAATGAGATTAAAAACAACCAAATTCACCTCAAGAATAATTCTTTATCTGAGTAGGATATTCAAGAGTGAAGCATCAATAATTTCATAGATACAGTATGAGCTAGGAAGATGAGGTATTGGCAGATATTTCTTGGTTTCGAGTGGGAGGGAAGGCCTTATGGACCACTTGTGACTAAAAACTTCAACCAATTACTACAAAGTAGCAAAGAGATAAGAGTACTGTAATTACTATGCTATCCGTAGCAATTAATGTTCTTCCATCCAAGAATGAAAACGAGGCCAGGAACAAGTTGTACCATATGTTTCACAACTACCGTCCACTGAATTCATTTCCTCTTCTTTTTTATTAACCTATTACTTGGACATCTACGTTGGAAACACCACGAAGAAAAAGAATTCTGGCAAAACTGCTGAACTCTAGACACAATTATGATTTTGGATGTCTTTCCCTCCAATTCAAGTTACCAATTTTTATGATAAAAACAAAAACAAAAAGTTTATAGTATTTTCATTAATTTAGCTTCAGCTTGTACAGACTTATAAAACTCACCCTGGTGGCTCTGAAGTGGTTGGCAGGAATAAGAGAAGAAAGCTTGAGGCATAGGCTTTTCATTTGCATTCTGCGATTTTTCTCCACCATCTTTCTATCAAGCTTGGATTTCTCACTACTGCTACTTGTCTTCATTTTCACTTTCAATCCTACTTCCCTCTCTAAAGCACAAATTAAGCATAAATGCAAGAAATAAAGGTCTGAAACCAGGAAAAGAGAAACAAAAGACTGGAAGAGTTTATAAGAAGAGGAGGAGCTTTTGAGCTAAAGATGTAAGCGTTTATATAGACAGACATGGTCATGGCTTTGAGGGGGTCATGGATAAGTACTATAGTAGCTTTGAATTTTTGGAAATGACGTAGGAAGGCTCCGATGTCAAAGGCCGCACGTTAAAGAGAGAAGAGAGCTGGGGCCAATAGCCCTTACTTATTTTAGTATTTAATTTCACAATTTATTGATCTGTACTTTTTGCTCGATGATTGATAAAAAGGGACGAATTCATATAATTAGTAGCGAATAGAAAGCGTCGGCACTTATAGCTATACAAATTAGTAAAATGTAAAATTAGATGTGTGATTTGGCGTGATTTACAATAAATAATCAGTCCAAATAATAATTAAATAGAAAATAATCACTACTCACAATCAGATAAATCATCAAGTCATGAAATTAAAAATGAAATTCGTAAATATGTTTCTAAATTTATCTTGAAATACGACAAAACGGAACTGAGACTAATTTATGTTGTGATTCCTCGTTTCCCTTTTACTACGTTAATTAAAGTTTGTTTTTTTTGAACAAGTGGTGGGCTGATAGTGAGTGCCACTGCTACTCGTAGCTGACTCTTGACCATTTGACTCTTCAAAAAATTTTTTTTTTTTTCCCCTTTTCTAAATACCTAAACCGCGGTGACACCGACCACTTTTAGTTTTTTCCTTATTTTTAAACATCTGAGTTTCTGTTGTTTACTTTTTCAGTTTTTCCTTTCACGAGGATCTCAGGAAAATCAAAAATGAAAACGAAATAAACTCAGAAAAATAAAAAAATTGGCGTCAAAATGGTTGTAAGTTTAACTATCAAAAAAAAAAAAAAAAAAATTGGCAGGATGTAATAAGTTGCTCAATATTAACATTTTCTTATGTACTATTTTGCATATTTTATCTAATAAAATGTCTATCTTTTATCTTAAAAAAAAAAAAAAAAAAACCCACAGTCAGATGCTCAAACCTTGAGGTTTGGATTTACCATTTATGTTCCCCTTTAAAATCCTAATCAGTTAAATGGTTAATAAATACTTAAAATGTTTTAATGGCATAAATCAATAAATCATGGCTTTAAAGATATTGTTATGTTGACTATTTGTACAAATTTATTGAAATATTATAAATGATAAGAAAATGTCTATTTAAAATCTATAATAAACAGTAAAAAATATCATTTTATTTTTAGTAGTCTCCTTATACTTGAATTTCTTTAAATGTTTTTTAAATTTTTAGTTAGGATTGTTAATTTTTATGCATTTATTTTTACTTATTTTATATTAAATTAATTATGACATCATCAAAGTCTGACCTCGATTCGACTTCGGTCTAACTTCAAAAACTTTGAACCTATTCATTTTTCAGTTCTTTGTACAATTCAAGTTTCCAAAAACCATGGTTGTAATATGAATTTCCCTCTTGCTATATATGCTTTAGATATTCAATTTAGCCCTAACTCTACATTTTTGCAATTTGGATAAAAACCTACAAATTTCATCCATTTATTCACTTAGTTTGGAAAAGAAAATAATATTCTAAGCTTTAGGTGGACTAAGTTGCACGTGGGCAAGGAATGAAATGGGGATGTGTTATTTCAAAGCACCTAACATGGAGGTTAGGTTTCATTTTGAGTTGTGCTTAGCACAAAAATATATAAAATGTGTTCGCTCGTCTTGTATATAAATAAAATATATAAAGAGTGCATGCAAATAATGAATCATTCACAAATGGGTTTTTCATTTTTTTTTTTTTTCCAAAAACTTATATATTTATAACATACTGTATTTAAGCTTTTCAATTTTGACATTCTTGGCATATAACCTTTAAAAAAAATTATAGTAAAACATTGGCCTTCTTAGAGCCAACGAATTGGAAAATTTTTACTGATAACTCAAATATTCAACATTTAGTTTATTTGATAATATATTAATTAGAGCTCCATTGTTGCAACAGTAGTTGACTGTGTTATCTGGTATCAGTACAAGTTTTGTTTTACCAACGAAGTCATTGTTTGACAACTGTCAATGAGAAAATTGGCTTAATTTCCCACTAGCTGGTACAACATTTATGAAGCTGACCATTTAAGAGTTTAATGTTCTTCTTATTGTGATTCAAAAAAAAAATAATGTTCTTCTTATTGGAATTTTTCGAAGACCAAGACCCAACATATTTTCATCTGAAAATCGTGGTAAGATAGGCTTTCCTTCCCTTAAGATGTGAAAACTCTAGAAAATTTTAAGGCTTTCCTTCCTTGATGGTCATTTTTTTGTCCTTTCTTGGTTCTTTTTTTTTTTTTTCCTAACTTCCGTACCAGCCAGATGGAAGATGCATTTGAATGCATCATTGCATAAACTTTTTTATACGGGACCCCCCCCCCCCCCCCCCCAAAAAAAAGAAGTTCGAGGTCATTTTGCTACAGCTCTCTCTCACTCTAGAATTGATATCTCTAGGTACTAGCTAGGAGCAGAAGATGCTTTTCCGTCCAAGAACTCTAACCCAATTTAGGAAACCTCTCCAGTGTAATAGCTGTATGCAACCCGGTTTTAAATATGAAGTCGAACATAGACAACAGAGAATTTCTTAGAGTGTGGGAGGTTTAAGTAATAAAAAAGCATTAGTAGAAATTATTGGTGACAGTAGTGAAATTTGGTAAAATGAAAGAAAACAATGTTGGAATCAAAACTCATGACCAAGACCAAAGTCGTTTTTCAAGCAAATTTCATCGTTTAACCATTGAAATTTGTGTTTTTATGGTTTTTATTAATATTTATTTTTTTTTAATTTAAAAGTTAAAATAAGGTCTCTTCTATTTTAAAATATTTCTTAGAAACAGTGGTTTTTAATTTCATAATTATCTCAATCTTGTTGCTTTTGGTATATTTTACTATTTTGTCACCTAATTTGTGATTAGTGCAAATTAGAATTTTGGTGGGTGTTTTCCTATCCGCCCTAGGTTTTCTTTTTATTATTTGAGCATATTGTAGTCTTGAAGGCATTCGGTTATCAATTAATAAAAAATTCAGACTTCCACCTATTGTTTCTTTTTAATAGATTCTAAAATCCCATCACTTTGTGGATTCAAAGAACATCTTGTAGATTCAAGATTATTTTTTTGAAACAAACATGCTTTGTTTATTGTAGGTATTCTGCTGCATTAAAATATATATGGGATTTACATGGATAAATCTAACATATATGAGAGGAGTTTTGTAGCTAGTATGGGAGCGAGAAAAAATAAAAAGTTAAATTACTCATTTGGTCTTCCGATTATAAGATATGGTTTAATTTGGTCAGTCAACTATCATTGTTGACGATATTAAGTTGAAAATCTGTAATAAAAGACTAATGTGGCTTTGAGGTGTGTATAGAACAATATAGAGGTGATAATTATCCACACTCTGAAAGGTCACCAACTGCTTATATCAAATCTGAATTTTATTCCCAAGAGCAAGAATTGTCGAGGAAAATATGTATTTGACTAGAGTAATAAAAGAAAAGAAAAATGTAGATTGTAAGAGTATTCGCCACTGGCATGGTATATGTCATATCTTGCCAAGATTTACCATATCAACACAAAAAAAAGGTCAACAACTGGTCGCAGCTGGCATGGTAAAGCTAAAAAAATTTGCAATACTGCTACAATACCATTGCAAATTTGTGATGGTACTGTAGTATTGCAAATCCAAAAATTATTATTTTACTCTCTCCACTGTCTCATTTGCACGGTCTATAGCAGTACTGTAGCAGTATTGCAGTACTGTAGCACTTTTGCATGGTCTCATATGAGTCATATCCTCTCTCCATTGTCTTATTTTCTCTCTCTCTTAAGAATATATTATTATTTTATTATGTAGATATATTATTTTATTGTGTAAATATATTATTTTAATGTGTAGTATGGTAAAATAAAAATTGGGATGCGGAGTGTATTGTAAAATGATATTATATAATTGATAAAGTAGCGAGATGGTAAAATAGAATATGATAGAATTTCCAATTGTGAATGCTTTACTGAATCTGTTTTAGGTGAAATTATTCAGGATGTCTAGTGTTCTATACGTTTCCCTTACGTATAGGTGAGGTTCACATGTGGGCTAGTCTCACACGTGACCCAAATTCATGTGGAAGGGAGAGGTGCTACACTAGGTAAACGCAATAATTTTTCCGATTTCAAGCCCTTCATCTATAGAAAATGAAGAGTTTTGATTGAAAAATAGTGACTCTTCATTTGAATGGCCACCTTTCTACAAATCAAGACTTCAAATAATATTGCACTTTGTTAGCTCAAGAGCATTAGCATCAAATTCCTTAAAATTTTCTCCCTTTTTTGAGATAAGAACCTGTTTTTCCTATTTTAGCTAACTAGTTTTCAAAATATCCACATCAAATATCAAAGTGCACAACCAAGCAAAATCCACAAATCAAACCCACACGATTGGAAATGCAATAGCAGGGCCTCTGACGACCTATTCGCTAAGATCCAAGTGATTAAGCTAATGCATCTCTAAATGAGCAAGAAAAGGAAAAGAAGTGGCAAGAATTGGTGAGCAGTAAGGCTTGTAGCGTTGACGACAATGTGAAGGAAGGAGAAGAGAATGATGTGTATCCAAGAAGCCATCACCATGATTTATGAGAGGGAGAGAAAGAGGTCTAAGCATACGAGTGCGTTTTGTGAGAGAGAATGCAAAAAAGAAAATAAATGTTTGGGAAATGAACAATGCTCCCTAAAGATAAGGAGCAACTCATGTAGCAAAACCCTAAAATGAGGAACATGTTAGGAGGTTGTTGTTGTGTGTGTATTTTTAGGTTTCTTCCCTTAATTGCTCCTTTACCCTATTTTAGAGGGATTAATGTTACATGTACATACTATTTTACAACATTTTTACAAAATGTTGATGTGGCAAATTCTTATTAGTTTTTATCTAGATCCACTATTAACATTACATTTTTATTTACAAATAATTACTGATTGCTACATCAATCGTTTGTAAAAAAAAAATTGCAAAAAATTTTGTGATTTTAGACTTTTAGTATTTTTCTTTTAGAATTATTGATGCTGATATCCTTACTCATCTAAAAATAATTAAAGTGAAAAAAAAGAGATTTATTAAGGGTTTTAAAGTGCTTGGAGTTTTTCAAGGTTGGACCCAACTTATTTTGATATGAAAATGAAGTTGTGGTTGAGATGGCTTCCTTCCTATGAGATGTGAAAATTCTACAGAGAAAATTTGAAGAATGTCAAGTTTGTTTGGTATCTATTTATTTTGCTGAAACTGAAATTTTTTTACTGAAAGTACTATATATAAAAGTAAAAGTTAGTTAAAATAGTACAATCAGTAAAATCCATGAATAATATCAAAAAATATAATAAAGTCTATAAATTATAACAAAAATAAATTAAATAGTAAAATCAACTAGCTTTTTAAGTTATAGCCAAACGCAAATTTCATCTCAACTTATCAGTTATCATGCAACCAAAAAAAAAATAGGAAACTTCCGTACTAGACGGATGGAAGAATAATTGTAAAGCATTATTGTATCAACTTTTCTATAGTGGACCCTAGTCCCTAGTCCCTACAACTCTACAAGAAGAACGAGGTCATTCTAGAATCTAGCTGGGTACAGGCAGAAAGATGTTTTTCCGTCGGTAAGAGTATTTACATTAGCACAAATAAATGGTAGATGTAGGAAAACTTTAGCATCGAAGTACAAAACAACCCTATTACTCAGTCTTGTACTTATAAAAAGTTTTACAATAGTGTTAAGAGTCCACTTTTACATATATAAGTTATTGTTCACCTATTGTAAACTTAGATTTCATTTTTTTTATTGGGCCATAGTATATATTATTTTATTGAGAGAGAGATTGGATTATGTTATTTTATTAGGTAATATATATTATTTTAATGAATTGAATAAGAAAATAAAAGTTGGGATATTTGGTGTGTTGTAAATAGTATGGTATAATTGATAAAGTAACTTTTGAAATGGTAAAATAGAATAGTATGAAGGTTGCAGATGTGAATGCTCTAACCTTATAGAAATTTGTAGAAAACCTCTCAAGTATCAAGCAGTATTTTATGTAATCCAATAGGTATATGCAAAGATTGTTTTCAAATATATGTGGGGATCAATTGTATAAATCTTACATCACATATACATGTGAGAGAAGTTTTGCAAACGTAGCATAAGCAAATTTTTATAATTTGCTCCCATCTATTTCTCTCTCCTTAATCCTCCGTCAAATTCTACTATACTTTTCTTTACTACCTTCCATTCATATTAGCCATAAGATCATAATAGATTTTAAAGTATGGAGAGAGAGATCTCAAGATGGAAAAAAAAAAAAGGTTAAATTATCATGTGGTCTTCCAATTAATAATGTCACTTTAAGGTGTGTATAGAACAATCAATCCTTAAGGTGATGATTATCTACATCTGAAAGAGTTTGCCTCTGTAGTGGTGTTTTTTTTTTTTGTGGGTTTCTACCCTAAATTGCTCCCTTAAACTATTTTAGGAGTACTGGTTCTAATGCTCTTACTATTGTAAAAAGAAAAAAAGATGTATTATGAGTTTTAATGAGCTTAATTGGAAATTTTCAAGACCCAGGATACACTTATTTTGGTCTGAAAATGAAGTCGCGGTGGAGATGACTTCCTTCCATTGAGATGTGAAACTCTCTCCCACAAAATTTGAAGGATGTTTGTCAACTTATCAATTATCATCCAATGAAACAAATTAGTAAAGGAAACTTATCTTTCCTGTATTTGTTCATTTTTTTCAAACTTCCATAATTGCTAGGTGGAAGATGCATTTTCAATTCATTATTGGATCAGCTTCTCTAGTCTTCTAAGTATGCATTTGGATAGCAAACGTGTTTAGCGTTTGCGTCCAAACCTAAGTTCCGTGTATTGTTTACAAAACCCACAAACCTATTTTTTATAAAAATTTTCATTAAAAATGAGTCTCACGATACTATTTACACATTTAAAAATTATTTTACTATAATATTTTTAATTTTTAATTTTCCAGTAACAAATGATATTCAATCGGATTCTAAACAGTAAAGATTCTTTTCAATAAAATATTATTGCTTCAACCTCTAATTCAACATTTCAACGTTAAATTCTATACGGGGGACCCTCCCAGAAAATCAAGAGGTCATTTAATTTTGCTACGGATCTTTAAGTAGGGCCAGAAGATGCTTTTCCGTCCAATTAAGAACTGTAGTAAATTTATAGGAAACCTCATCATTGATGTAATGGATGACGTAATATAGCTGCACGCAACATCTAACCATGATCTTTTGTTTTTTTTTTTTTTTTTTTTTTTTTTGTTGAGAAACAGTAGTAGCGATCATTTTTGTCTTTTAAGTTTCATATTTGTCGCTTTGCTCTGGTAAGTTCACACTTTTCGATACCGTAAGTCCGTCTATCCTTAACTTCTGTTAATTATTAAAAATAAAATTTTAAGAATAAAAAGCTATTAAATTTTCTTTAAGAAAAAAAAAAAAAAAGCGAATTAGACCCATTATATTTGGTCAATTATGATTTTTGTTATGTAAGTTTTATTTTTTGTCATTTTGGTCTTATAAGTTCACGTTTGTTGTCATCTTTAGTCTTTCTTATGGAAAAATATATTAAAAAAATGGAGGAAGGATTAACAGTGACAATAAATGTGAACTTATAGAATAAATAAAAAAACACTTTTATGACCAAAATGACAATTAATCAAACTTAGCTGCTGTAAACTTCAATCAAGAACGTTTAGATTGAAGTTTCAAAACTAAAGTAATGTACTTCTAGAAATGTAGGACAAATAGTGTTCATTTTTTAAACTTTGGGAATTAAAAGTTCTCATTTAAAACTTCAAAAACTAGGCATTCTAGTAAACTTTAGAGCATTAGCATTGGGAATGCTAATGCCAAATCTAAGGAAAATTTGAAATTTTAAGCTCTAAAACCATTTGCATTGGGGAATGCTAAACAGCAGTATTGCAAATTTTTTTACAATACTGCTACAGTGCAATTCTAAACATAGAATTGCACTGTAGCAAGTATTGCAAATTTTTTTACAATACTGCTACAGTGCAATTCTAAACATAGAATTGCACTGTAGCAAGTATTGTAAAAAAATAATAATATTTTATCTGACTCTCTCTCCTCTGTCTCTCATCTCTCGTCTCTATCTCTCATCTCTGTCTCTCCATCGGTGAACCCAAAAACCATATCACGGCGAAACAGCCAGCACCATATCACACCAACCCAAAAATCGAAACAGCCACTCGCAACCCAACACCACAGAGCATAGCCAACCCAGCACCATATCAAGCCATTGAGCACAGCAAAACCAACACGACAACGCCATATCACGAATTCGCGATCCACGGATCACAACCATCGAGATCGGTGAAACCCACCGGATCACAACCATCGAGCACGGTGAAACCCATATCCCATATCATGAATTCGCGATCCATAACCCATGATCCACAACTGGAGCAATGCGAGTACGAGCTCGTCATGGAGTGAATGAAGTTTTGGGTTTTATTGAAGCCGAGTTTTGGGTTTTATGGGAAATGAAGGCTCCGCCAGAAACAGATGGAAGAGAGCTGAAAATGAAAATGAGAGAGAGGAGAGAGATGGGAGAGAGGAGAGAGCTGAAAATAAGATATATTATTTTATTATGTAAATATATTATTTTAATGAGTAAAAGAGGGAAATAGAAGTTTGGGATGTGGAGGTATTGTAAAATGGTATGTTATAATGATAAAGTTGCTTTTTAGAATTGTAAAATAGAGTAGCATTAGCATTCCCCAATACTAATGCTCTTAGTGACTAACAATATATTTTTATTTTTTAAAAAAAATAATCAATAATCAATATATATATATATATATAAAAAAGTAGAAACCTCGTACTGGAGTGCATGAGGTCCTGCTATGTGGCACTTTAATTTTATATTTAGCATCTTTTTACCTCTTCTCATTAAGTTTTTTTTTTATTGTTACCCAAAATATCATATTAACTTATTTTTATTATTATCTCATTAATTTCTCATTAATTGCCTAAACTTACATTACATATTTATGGAAAATTATTAGGTACTCCCAGAGTACCATAAATGCGTACTCTCTCATCTCACATGAATGGTGGGTCCTACCATAAATTTAATTAGTGGGACCTACCATTCATGTAAGAGGAGAGAGTATGCATTTATGGTACTCTGGGAGTACACAATAATTTTCCCATATTTATCTCTTCTTCATGTCTTTTAGCATGCCCACATTTTAGTGTTAAAAACTAAAGAAAAACAAATTAAGGACTAATATAACTAATTAGATAAGGCCTTGGGAAGAGATAGAGAGACACGAAAATGTTGTGGATTGTTAAATGAAATGCACTGTTTCACTATTACCAAAATAAAAATACTTGAAATTGATAAAATATTTGTAAGAGAAGGAAAAAGAAGGATCTGAGAGGCCGCAACTATCGTCATGCTGGCCTCCCACCACCATTAAGCTATCAAAACTATGGGTTTTTTTTTTTTTTTTTTTTTTTTTTTTTTTTTTTTGCTTCTTACAATGAACTTATTACTAAAAAAATTTTATAAAAATTATGCTATAATATATGTATAATATTCTCCAAAACTATCTTCAATAAAACATTATAATATTATCCGTGCATTGCACAGGTAACTTACTAACTAGTTTACAACAATGGATGAATTTGAACATTGATTATCTTCATAAATGAAAGTAGATATAACCACAGAAATACAAGAAGACTCCTGATCCCAAAAAAATAAAACAAAAAACAAAAACAAAAAAAAGAGCTATTTGGGTGGTCTTGGAACCTTCCAAATCCAAGACATCTTATAAACTAGTTGTTGAGATAATCTGGCTTGCACATTGGATAAAGCAATAAAAAAATCCAATCTAGAGATAAGATTTGATTTAAAATATTGAGACTTAAATTGACCCAAACTCTTGTCATGTTCTTAACCCAATAAGAAACAAGTTTAAAACATGCATATGTGCAATAATATACGTTGCTTGTGATTTTGTTATTTCAACTCTCTATCCAATCGATTCAAAGAACACCATACAATATGACAACAATTTGAACCACTTTGTCACGTGAGCAGATGATGACAATAAATACGTATGGATACATAAGGAAATTAAAAAAAGACGTCCACGAGTGTCTTTCCTTCTCAGAAATAGAAACATCCCAATCCCTAAATTAATGCATAGCAATGCGCCCGAGACAGTAACATTTTTGATGGCTAGCTAGCTCTCTTTTTGTTCGACCGGTTTCATTGTTTGTCGAATCAAATGGCTAAGTTCATTGTACGACCAGTGCATGAGGTTTAGGAAGTCGTAGGACCAATTTAGTCGGGTAGCCCAGTGGCGGCTCTAGGATTTTTCCCTAAGGAAGTCAATAAGAAGATACATCTTAAGTAAAATATAAATCTTACAGTCTAAATGGCTTTCTTATTACAAATTTGTCTATAATACGTACTAGTAATAGAATAAAAAATAAATTATAGGTTCATTTGACATATTTTTTCTTAATATAATGAACATGTTAATTGTTGTTGTTAAGTGAATTTTAATTATTATTGCTTAAAATAATTTTATTTATTAGTTTATGACGATTATATATTTACATTGTACTATTAATGTAAGATTTATATTATAGATAATTATACTCTACACATTTGCAAAAATTATATAATATTGTACACATTTGTTTAGAAATAATGTAGATTTTACAATGATACTCTGTATTACAATGTAAACTATGAATTTTTCATTAGTTTATTTCAAATTTATTAAAATCTAAATGGGCTTTTTAAAACAAGTTTAGATGAAAAAAAAAATTACTTTGTTGTTGGGCTTACTATTTCTCCTAGATTTTAGATAAAATTGGATTGTAGTTAGGCATTTTTTTGTATTTAAAAAGATCAAAATTTTGTTAAGATAATCATAATTAAACTTATCTCAAGTGGTTTTTAAAAAAATTTAGAATCAGAGTGTTCAAATTTTTATTTAGAGGGTTAAATAAATAAATAAAAACAAAATATATTATATATAAAAAAAATAAAAATAAAAAAAATTGCTAGCTCATGAACCCCCTGAACTATTCATGGCGCCGCCCATGCGGGTAGCTAGAGAGGTTCAAAAAGGCACGTAAAATCAAAGTGTCCAATAATATTAATACCTTTATCACCTTGTCTGCTTGCTTTCGAAGCCTAATGTTTTCATGAACGTGCTAAGAATCCTGAGAGCACTTTCGAGTTTCTACGTAAAACCTCGTTCACAGAAATTTCAATTTTATCATGAGTAAACTTTGGATCCATTGTTAAAGATCATTT